>JAJTUV010002837.1:0-282613 GCA_021653895.1 Mastomys natalensis | reverse complement strand
CATCAGAAATGGACTTTGGGGTTTTTGTGCCTTTGGGGAGGGCTATTTGAATAGTCACGTTTTGTGTGAACACAGTTTTAATCTTGGGTATGTCCCTAGGAATAGCAATAGCCGGACTGTCCTCTGCAGCAGCTGCAGCACCAACCCCTCTTCCGTCCAGCAATGGTTGGGTTCTTTTTTGTTGTTGTTTAATCATTTTTTTTTATTTAGTTTATGAGTACATCATTGCCTCTTCAGACACACCAGAAGAGGGCATCAGACCCCATTTGCAGACGGTTGTAAGCCACCATGTGGTTGCTGGGATTTGAACTCAAGACCTCTGGAAGAGCAGTCAGTGCTCTTAACCACTGAGCCATCTCTCCAGCCCTGGATTGGGGTTCTAAGCTCATATTTTCTCTAATACTTGTCTCTTAGAGTTACAGCTTTCCTAATGGGCAGAAAGCCATGTTCTATTATGACTTTTCTTGTTTTTGTTAAGATTTATTTTATTGCTGGGCAGTGGGGGGCAACACCTTTAATCCTAGCACCTGGGAGGCAAGGCAGGCAGATTTCTGAGTTCGAGGCCAGCCTGGTCTACAGAGTGAGTTCCAGGACAGTCAGGGCTACACAAGAAACCCTGTCTTAAAAAAAAAAAAAAAAAAAGATTTATCTTATTTCTTCAGCACTTGGGAGGCAGAGGCAAGTGGATCTCTGAGTTTGGGGCTAGCCTGGTCTAAAGGAGAAAGAGAGTTCCAGAACAGCCAGGAACACATAGAGAAACCCTGTCTTGAAAAACAAACAAACAAACAACAAACAAGATTTATTTTATTTCTTTTAGTTATATGCATGTGTGTGAGCACACATGGATATGTATATCACATGAGTATATGTGCTTACAGGGGCCAAAAAAATGGTGTCAAATCTTGAAACTAGAGTTACAGGTGGTTGTGAACCACCTGATGTGGGAGTTGAGATTTGAACTCAGGTCCTCTGGGAAAGTAAATCATGCTCTTAACCCCTGAGCCATCTCTCCAGTCATGTTGTTTGCTTTTTTTTTTTTTTAATTATAAGATTATTTGGATTAATCATTATGGCTTTGGTTTGCATTTTTCTAATGGCTAATAGAATTTGTGATTTTACTATGTGTGTTGGGGTGTTGTGTGGTGTGGGGGAAATGATGGTATGAAAATTACCTTGATACAGTGAGCAATGTATTTATAGATAATGTATTGAGGAAAAACAATAGAATACATGGAAAAATGGTTCTATTCTATACTCTCACATCTTTTATTGATTGGTCTCCTCCACAAGAAACACTCAATTTTATCTCCTTATGTAGCAAGATGGACACTGCTGAGAAGATGGCCGAGGAGGCAGAGCTTTTAAATTTTTTTTTTTTTTTTTTTTTTTGTTTGTTGTTTTTTTTTTCGAGACAGGGTTTCTCTGTATAGCCCTGGCTGTCCTGGAACTCACTCTGTAGACCCGGCTGGCCTCAAACTCAGAAATCTGCCTACCTCTGCCTCCCAAGTGCTGGGATTAAAGGCGTGCGCCACCACTGCCCGCAAGGCAGAGCTTTTGAAGGATTAAGTCATCTTCTCTCCACATCCATGTGTCTATCTGAACCTGTCTCTCTCTGCTTGGACTTCAGCAACATGTCACGGACTGAATGGCTTAGAGAACGAAAAGGTACTTGCCCACAGTTCTGGGAGCTAGCAAGTTTGAAATCAAAGGTATTAGTGATTTGGTTCCTGGGGAGCCATTGCCTCCCAGTTTGCAAACTGCTATCTCCATTCTGGGTTTTCAGTGGCCTTCCTTAGTGGTACCTGTAAGGAAGTGGGAAGGTGTCCAGTTACTGACCAGATCAAGGCTCCGACCTTGCTGTGCCCTTCATTACTCCCTTACAGGCGTCGACTCCAAGAGCAGCCACGGTGGGAATCAGAACTACACCCTCACATATGAATTTAAGCACCAATGCCACTTCAACACATTTCCAGGACCTTTTTGTTGTTGTTTTGGTTTTGGTTTCTTTGTTTTTATGCAGCCCTGGCTGACCTGGAACTCTCTAACATAGACCAGGCTGGCCTCAAACTAACAGAGATATGTCTGACTCCAGAGTGTTGGGATTAAAGGAAGGTGCCACTATACCCAGCTCTCCTAGAGCCTTCGTAAGAAAGTCCTTTTTAATTTTTTAGACAAATTCTTGTGTTACCGAGGCTGGCTGTCCTCTGGCTTAATACGTAAGCCAAGGATGGCCTTGAATCCTGATCCTCCTGTCTCTACCTGCCAAGCGCTAGAATTACAGGCACGTGATGCCAGGCCCTGCTGTAACTCTCCACCATTTGATTCAGACACAAAGAAATCGGCTTGGGAACTGGAGTGAGAACTGCCCTTGCAGAGGACGTGAGTCTGGCTTGCAGCAGCATGCCCACTGTGTGCCTCACAGTCACTGTCTAACTCCAGCTCCAGGTGATCTGATGCCATCTGCTGGTCCCCAAGGGCACCTGCACTCATGTGCACCTATCTGCACACAGACATACATACACATAATTTAAAAAATAAAACACAAGGCTGAAGAGATTGCTCAATTGCTCAGCACTTCAGAGCATGTATTCATTCCTCTTGAACCTGGAACCAGCAGCAGCTCTCACCATGTGTAACACCATTCCAGAGGCGATTCTCTTCTGGCCTCCATAGGCACCGACACACATACATGCATAGACATACACACACAATGCATACATAAAAGAACATCTTTTAAAATTACAACTCTTTAAAAATAATGAGATGAATCTTTAAAAAAAAATATTTAGTCCTGACGTTGGTTTCTTTGGTTTTTAAAAATTTCCCCCCCCAGGCCCTGGTTTTTACCTTTGGAAACCCCTTTTAAATAAAAAATTTAAGCCCCCCAGGCCCCCTGGGCCTCCAAATTTAAAACTAAAAAAAGGGAATAGGGGCCCCCTTTAAAACCCCAGGGGGGGGGGGGGGGGGGGGGGGGGGGTTTTTTTTTTTTTTTTTTTTTTTTTTTTTTTTTTTTGGTTTTGGTTAAAAGGGGAAGGCCACATCCCCATCTTAGACCTCAACAAGTCCTTTAAAAAAAATTTTTTAAAAAAACCTTTTAAAAAAGGGGTGGTCCCTTTAAAAAAAATTTTTAAGCCCTGATTTGGGCCCTTTTCCTTTTTAAGGGAAATTTCAGGCCAGTGATGGGGGAAACCCCCCTTTCCCCCAGAAAAAAAAAAAGGGCGGGAATAAGTGAAACCCCCTTGGGGGTTTGGCCAGACCCCCCATTTTAAAAGTTTTCAAATCCAGCCCGGGGGCTAACCTTTCCCCAAGGGGCCACCTCAAAAAAAATTAAAAACCAACCCCCAAAACAAAAAACCCACCAAAATTTTAAAAAAAAAAAAAAATTTTTAAAAAGGATTCCCTTAATGTTTACCTAAACCCAGTTTTCACCTTTAAACCCAAAAACCAAAGAAGCCCACCCCAAAAGTAAACCTTTCCAAAAGGTTTCTTTTAAAGGGGCCAAGAAAAAAAGGGCAAAACCCAAAAGCATTACACACAACAAAAAAGGCATTTTTAAAAAATTAAAACTGGGTTAAAAAAAAAGATTTCTTTTTAAAAAAAAATGCTTGGTTTTTTCCTTTTTAAGGTTCTGCTGCCGGGA
Source organism: Mastomys natalensis (assembly GCA_021653895.1). Classification (NCBI taxonomy): domain Eukaryota; kingdom Metazoa; phylum Chordata; class Mammalia; order Rodentia; family Muridae; genus Mastomys; species Mastomys natalensis. The sequence continues at coordinate 278,973 of JAJTUV010002837.1, read as the reverse complement.
ATGTGTTTTTTTTTTTCCCCCAAAAAAGGGGACAAAGAAAGGAAACCAGTTTGGACCACCTTCATTTAAAATTTTCCACCAGGTAAATAAAAAGGCCCCCTTCCCCAAAAAAAAAGTTTTAAAAAACAACCCCCCCAAACCCGCCTTAAAAACCCCCCAAAAAAAAAAAATTTATTTATTTTTTTTTTTGGTTTTTTAAAGGGGCTCTTTTAAAAGGCCCTTGTCCGGGAATAACGGGGCCACCCAAAAAAAAATTCCCAAAAAAGCCTCTTTAAAGGCGGGAAAAGGAGGGCCCCGGGGCCCACAACCCTAAAACTTTTAAAAAGCCCAAAAACCCATTTCCTCGGGTTTTGAACCCATGTTTGCCTTTTAGGTGTTGTTGGTTCCATTTGGGCCCCCTTTGCCTTTTTTCCATCCCCCCCTGGGGCCATCCCTCCTTTTGAAAGGGGTCCCCCCCAACGGCTAATTAAGGGGTTTTCCCCCCCCCTCCCCCCCAATTAAAAAACCCCGCCCCCCGCCACATTTTTTTTTTAAAGGGGGCCCCCAATAAAACCAAAAACCATGCAGCCAAATCACCTTTCAAACCCCCACATGCGGGGGCCCCGGGGGGAGGAAATGCCTTTTTAAATTAAAAAGGGGCCCCTTGGCTCCTAAGCAAATTTTTTTTTTTGGTTTTTTCAAAATTTCTTGAAAAAAATTATGTGGAAAACCCCGAAAGCCCACGGTCAACCAAAAAAACCCCCGGCCCCCAAGTGTTTTTTAAAAATTTTCCAACCATGGGCAGACCCAATTAAAGCCAAATTTTCTTAATACTGTCCCAATGGAGAAATTTTCGGGCCCCCGGGGGAAATTTTTCCCTCCCTTCCCACTTTTTTTTCCGGGGAAGAAAATTCCAAAATTGTTTAAAAAGTTGATTTTATGCCCCTCCTCGGGAAAAACCCTTTGAAGGTAACTCCCCCCCCGGAGCAAAAGGGGGCAAGGGGGGGGTTTCCCCCAAAAACGGGAAGATAGAAACCCCAAGAGGGAAAAAAAGACCGTTCCCCCCTCCCCAACCCCACTGCGGGGCCAAGAAAAACCCCCCCTTTTAAAAACCATATAAAAATTTTTTAAAATTTTTCTTTAAAAAAATGGGAAAATTTAATTCAAAAACCAAAAAAAGAACCCCAACTCTGTTTTTAAAAATACAGGCCCCAGGGTGGAAAAGGACCTTAAAAAAACAAAAAGAAAAAATTCTCAAATCCTCCTCCCTATTTAATTTTGTGGGGGGGTTTTTCCCTTTTACCGGCCCCCCACATTTTTTTCCCAAAAGAAAAATAATTCCTTTTTTGGGGAGGGGTGGGGCCTTTGGGAAAAGGGGGGGTTTTCCTGATGGGCCCCCCTGACCGTTTTGAACCCTAAAAAATTTCCCTTTTGGGGAAACCAGTTCCTCCCCTTAAACTCGGGTAAAACCTTTTCCCCGTTAAATCCAAATCTTTTTAAAAGGGTTTCCCCCCAAAACAAATGTTTTTAAAAAACAAACAAGGCCAAAAGTTTAAATGAACTATTAAAATTTCCCCCCCAAAAAAAACCCCCTGATCATAAAAAAACCCCCCAGTTTTTGGGCTAAAAATTTCCCCCGAAACCCCTTACCTGGAAAGGGGGATTTCCTTTTGGGGGGGGTTGGTTTGGTTTGGTTTTTGTTGATTTTTTTTTTGGTTTTGCCCCGGGGGGGGGTGGGTAAGTTTTTTGGGTCGGCTCCCCGGGAAATTAAGGGGTTAACCCCCAAAGCACGGCCTTAAAAACACAACCAGAGATTTAAGAATTTTCCTCCAAAAAATTGTATTTTAAAAACAGTTGCCCAACCAAAAACCTGTTTTTTTTCCGTTTTATTTTTTGGGTTTAGTTTTTTTTTGTTTTTTTTAAAAAATTGGGGTGGGGGGGGGAAAATTTTTCCGGGCCGTGAACTTTGTAGGGAAGGGGGGGGGGCCCGGGAAACGTTTTTCCAAGATGAAAACCCCCTTCCCCCAAAGGGTGGGTCAGAATTATCGTCCCTTTTAGTAAAGCACCAAAAAAATTTGGACTGATTTAATTTTAACCCCTCACTGGGGATTTGTTTTGTTTTTCCCTCCCAAAAAAACCCAAACGGAAAAAACACGGAAAAATTGGCTTGGGCCAGATTTTTTGGATGGTTCCCGGGGGCTTTTTCTTTTAATTTTTGAGAGTTTTTCCCGCCTTTTTTCCGATTTTACAATTTTTAGTGCCCCTCCTGAAGATAAATGCCATAATTGCCTTTTGGGGCAGTTGACGGGGTCGGGTCCTTTTTTTAACCTTTCCCTCTGGATTACGGGCGGTTGAAAACCCCCTTTCTCCCCCCAATTTTCTCTAAAAATTATGAACCCTTGGAAACCCTTTTTTTCTTTTTACTTTGGGGTAGTTCCCCTGAACTCCTTTTTTGGGATTTAAGGGGATTCGGGGTTTTTGGGGAAAAACGGGGTTTGAATCTTTTTTCCCCTTCCCTTTCCTTCCGGGGGAGAAGAAAACTTTTTGGAAGTTTGGGGAAAAAATTTTCCATTTACTGGTTCAAGGGTAACCTTTTTACCCCGGAAAATTTCATTGTGTGGTTTTGAATAAAGGAAACCCAAAAGGGAAAAATGCTGCGGGCCTGTTTTTGGCAAAGGAAGTTTTGCCCCCCAAAACCCAACGTTTTCTTTTTTTTTTTCCCTTTCTTTCTTTTTTTTTTTTTTTTGGGGCTTAAAGGGGGTTCTTAAAAATTAATTCGGTTTTCCCTTTAATTTAAATAATATTACAAGGAACAAAAAGGGGAAATTTGGGGTTCCCCACTGGATCACGGGTTTCATTTTTTTCCAGGAACTGGAAAGACCCTTATTTTTCCACTGGGCAAATATATTGTTTCCCCCAAATAAAGGGAAATCATGCTGTCTTCATCTAAAAAAATTGTTTAAATTTTTGGGTTTTTGCAAATCCCGAAAAGGGTTCCAAATAAAATTTGGCGGGGGGGCCTTGTTTTTGGGCCTTGGCAGAAACTAATAACAAACTTGTTGGGCGGGCGGGGGAAAACAAAAATTTCCTGAACAAGGGGTTCTTTTTTTTTTTTAGGGTTTTTTAAAAGGGAGAACCCCCCTTAACGGGGACTTCCCAAAAATTTTAAATTGTTTTAAAAAAACTCACATCCCCTGACTGGGGCATTTTTAAAAGGCTGGGCTTTTTTCCCTTGGATCAAAAAAATCATTGGGGAGTTTAGAGACCAGAAAGGAAAAGGTTTTTTTGGCTGTCAGGCAATTTTATTCCCGTCCCCAGGACGCTTTGGATTCTGTCTGGGGGATGATTTTTCCCTTACCTCCATTTACCCTGCAACCAAATGGCCACTCCCACAAAACGGGACAAAATTTTTCAACCCCCCACAAAGAAACACTGCACCAAAACCCCACAGACACAATGAACCAAAAACAAAGACCCGGGGGCACAAAACCCAAAAACAAAAGGCCCATCCGGACCCCGAAAAATTTTGAAAATTTTAACCCACACCCGGGGACCGGGGCACAATTCAACCAGAAAAAAACAACCCCCTTTCCCCAAAAGACCAAGCAAATTTCCCACAAGCCACACCCGGCACAAACCCACCACGGGGAACCATGCCCCCCACCCCAGGGCCCCAAAACCAAAAAGGACCCCCCCCAACCACAAAACCACACAGGCACAACCCACACACAACACACATGCACAACCCCCCACACAGACACACATCAAAACCCCCAACACAGCACAACAAAACCCCCACCCTGACCCCCTTGCACACACCCACACACAACACACATCACATCCCACACACAGACATACCTGCACACACCCACACCCCAGACCCCCATGCACACGGGGCCCCCACAAAGAAACACCGGACCCCCTTTCCATTGGAAAAAAACCCAAAACCCGGGGGCCCCACGCCCTTTGCATTGGGGGAAAAAGGGCACTTTCTTTTTAAATTTGAGGAGTACAAAGGAGGGGTTCCAGCGCCCGGGCTACCCAGGAAACCCTTTTTCCCCTCGCCAAAAAAAACCCCAAAAACCCAAAAAACAAAAAAAAAAAACAATTTTTAGGGGTTTGAGTTTTCAGCAGGGGTTTGGTTACAATGGTGCCGATATGAATGGCCAAAAGGGGGAACAAGGTCCCTGAATTTAAAATTTTTTTGGAGGGTTTAGGGGGGCCATCCACACCCTTCCCCCCGCCCAAACCTTCCACCAATTTAAAAAAACCCAAAAGGGTTGCAACCCAAAAGCTTGGGTGGGGGAGGTTTGCCAAGGGTTTTCGGGGCCGCTACCCAATAATAACACACCAGAATTTCCGGGTGCCTGTCTACAATTTACTACCCTTTGCCAGTGCCCAATCCCGATCTACAGGGTGACATGGGTTGGGGTGGGAAAGTCCTTGGGGCATTTAAACGTGAATAACCAAAATCGGGAGCAGAAAAACCTTACTAATTTTGGATTCAATTTTATAAAGTTTTGGGGGAGCTGGGGGGTGGGGCGATCCCTTTTTTAACCCCAGCATTTGGGAGGCGGAGGCGGGCGATTTCTGGGGTTGGGGCCACCGGGAAACGGGGAGTGGGGGTTCCAGGACAGCCGGCTTACAGAGAAAAACCCGTCTGAAAAAACCAAAAAAAAAAAAAAAAAAAAAAAAAATTTTTGGGGAACTGATAGTGGGAAAAACACCCAAAGGGTGGCAAAGGTCATTGCGGGGGGTTGGGGTACCTAAAAATCCCTCTTTTAGCAGGGGAAAAGCAATTCAGAAATCCAGGTGCTAGCTGAACAAGTTTTATCGGAGAAAGGAAGTTTTTTTCCTGAAACTAACTAAAACTACGACGCTCCCCCCAGGTAGGAGGCTTATTGTTTTTAGGGCTCGAAATCCCCGACAAAGGGGAGAAAGAAGCCCCACAATTTAAGGGGGAGTCCCCCACCCAAATTTTTGGCCTACCCCCAGGGGGCTATCCAGTCCATAAGGACTAAAACCCAAATTAGAAAGGGGTTTTTCCCACATTCCTTTGGTCAAAGACTCTTTTTCCCACCCCAACCCTTTCTAACGGGTTGTCAAAGTTTTTCGTTTTCAAGGGGACTAAAAACCCTCTTTACCGGCCCCTCCTTTTACCCCCCCCTCCCGATTTCCCCCACCTGGCATCCACCCGGCCCACCAGGGGCTCTCCAAAAAAACACCCCAAGATCAACTCAATTTTCTCGTTAAAATCTACCCCAAGCCCGGGAAAGGTAACAATAAAACTTGGGCTCTGTCGCCCTGGGCCAGTACAAGAAACTAAAGGTTCTCATTAAACCCAAACTCCTTATTTCTTTAATTAGGCAAACGGGATCTGAAAACACAAGGGGCCCACAAACATGCTGTGGCAAAAACCGGCTTTATTTTTACCACGATTTAACTTCCCCCCCCCAAAAAAATGAAAATTTTTTAAAAAAGGGTAGGGTGGGACCATTTTTGGTTGTATAAAAATTTTTAATTAAATGGGGTCCCTTGGCCTTCCTTCTCCACAATGCATTGTACCTGGAACAATTTTCTAAAGCAATCTTGTGAGAAGGGCGGGGGAAAGGAAATTCCAAAATTTAACCCATTTTTTTCCAGATGGGGTTTCCGGGGCCCTTCCGGGGGGGGCTTTCTCTCTTTCCCCCAAAGGGGGGCCTTTGATGACCAGAGGGGGCTGATTCGGGCCCCCCGTGGAGGCTCTGATTTTTCGCCCCCCAAATCAGCAAAATGAATCCCAATAGGGGGGGGTTTTTTTCCTTGCTTCTTCCAAAGGGAATAATGGCCAGAAATAGGGGCCAAAAGGGGCCTTTCAAATCCCCGGGCTTTGGGGGGCCTTTTAATTACAGGAAACCGTTGGGGGCGGTTTTGGGGGATGCCTTTCTTCCTAAGGGTGACACCCTTTTTCCAAGACCACTTAATTTTGATTCATTTTTTAAATTTTTTAAAAACATGTTCTTAAAAACCCAAAGGCGACCTCAATTTAAACTATACAGCGAAAAATGACCTTAAATTCCTCCCCTCCTCCCCTCTTTTTTTCCAATTCCAGAGTTTGGGGTAGGGCCCAACTTGGGCCAGGTGCGGGGGAACCCTGATTTATAAAGGGGCTGGGGGCCTCACCCTGCTAGGAAAGGGCACTAAAATTAACTGAGCTATGCCCTTCATTCTCTGTGTTTATCAAAAAAAACCCTTTTTTTTAATTTTGGTATTATTAACTCTCTCTTTCTCTCCTCTTCTCTCCTCTCTCCTTTTTTTTTGGTTTGGGGTTTTGGTGTGTGTGTGTGCCCTGAGGGTATAGGGTTAAAGGGAGTTTGTGACCACGGGCATCAGGGTGGAGGCCCAAGAGAACCAACTTTGCAGAGTTTTTTTTTCTCTGCTCCTTTTTTTTTCCCCCACCCCAGATTTTACTATAATATATACCCAAACTTCTTGGAACTTGCTATGAAACTGGGCCCTAAACTTCTGGCCTTAAAACTCAAAAGAGATCTTTTTCCCCTTTCTCCCCTTCCCTGGCCCTTGAAAAAAAAAGGTATGTTCTACCAAAAAATCGGGCTCGGCTTCCATTTTTAGGGGGTTTCCCAAAAGGATAAAACCATTCCCCCGGCCTTTTGCAACAACCCACTTTTACCGTTTGAGCACCCATTTGGCACGGGGTTCCCTTGGCCCTTTAAAAAACCCTGTCCCTCTTGGCGGGAGGAGGCTTTGTGGTTAAGAGCCCTTGGGGCCCTCCCCTTTTCCCATAGGAAATTTTTAATTCCCCTTTTTTTCCACACTTTAGGGTTTTCAAACCTTTTTTAAATTAACTCCACCCATGTGACTGGGGGCCTCGGTCCAAAGGGGGTTCACCAACACCAAGAAACCCCATACCCAAAGGGGCGGGTACCAATACCCAAAAAAAACCAATTTTAGTTAGGTGGGAAAAATGGTTTGGGGGTTAAGGAGAATGAAGCACTTGGGTTTTCCAGGGGAAACCGGGGTTTGATTCCCCAGCATCCACTTTAGGGACCAAAAATTTTGGCAAGAACCTCCGATTTTTAGAACCGGTTCCTTGTCCTGGGAATGGGATTGGGGGGTGAGGTTGGTGGTGGGCACGATACAGCATATTCTCAAAACACTGATCCCCATAAAATAAAAGGGAGAACCGTTTTTTTAAAAAAAATGAAAGCTTTCCCAGGTTGGGGGCGGGTTTCCCAGAAACGGGAAATTAAGGACCAAAAGGCACCAGGACAAAGGGGGAGGAAGAAGGGCAGGGGGCCCCGCGGCCCCCAAAATTTGTTTGGGCCAAAAGGTTTACATTCACGGGAAAGCTTGTTTAGCCATTCCCGTGACACTTGGGCCCCCCCACACTTACCTCAACTAACTGTGAAAAAAAGGCTCAAAACCTGAGGACTAGTCCCTTCAACAAAAACGGGTTAAGGTTTCCATTGAAAAAGAGGGGTTCAGATATCTTTTTTTTTTTTTTTCTTTAATAAAATGTTTTTTTGGACTTAAAGGTATGTCGGGTGCACCTGGGGGCCTGAAGGGGCCATCGGGGTTGAAAATTTCCTTTGGGGGGGGGATTTTATAACCAGTTTATACCAGGGGGGTTGGGGGTTGGGGGGGTGGTCCCTAAAAATCAAACCTGATCCTTCTTGAAAGGCAGCAGTAAATTGAAACCCCCGGACCACCACCCCTCCCGCCCTTTTTCTAGATTTTTGGGATGGGGAAACTTCTTTGTTATTTACGGTCCCATCTTAAAAGGGGCAAAAGAGATGGGGGGAAAAGCAAACGTGGAGTAGTTTTGGGGCCTCCCCCTTTTAAATCTGGAATTGTGATTCCGGGAGGTTTTCTGGGGTTGCAAGGAACCATCTTGTACAACAGGGGAGCTCTTTTTTTTAAAACTTGCTGCAAATTTGGACCTTTTGCCCTTTTCTAAAAAGGGCCTGAATGGTCAAAGCTTAAAGAAACTGTAACTACAAGGCATTGGCTTTACCCAATAATTTTATTTTAAAATTTTACCCCCAATTAAATTACAACTAAAGTAAATTTAATGATTTTTGGAAAAAATCTTTTTTGGTTTTTATCCCCACAAAATTTGGTTTTTAACTGGGGGGGTAGGAATTTTTAAAAGAAGGGGGGGTTTTTGGTGGATTTCCTGGGGGGGGTTTCCCTTAAATTTTTGGGCCCGGCTACTCCTCTTTCCCTTCCCCTTTTTCCTTTGGCTCGGTGCTGATTTGGGGTTTTTGTTTCTCTGCAGGGTTTGGAAGGGCTTGGGTTTAAGGGCCCCCCTAACCAAGACGCAAACAATGGGGGATCACGCAGTCCTTTCCCTGGGCCACGTCCGGGGGCGGGGACTCAATAAATAAAGGGGGGACCCCTCTCTTTGGGGCTTGTCCAAGTGAGTTTAAACCCTTTTTTAACCGGGATTTTTTTTTTTTTTAAAAAAAGGGAAAAAAAATCCAAAAAATTTTTTAAAAACCCCCTTTTAAAAAATTTTAAAAAAAAAAAAAAAAAACCCCCCCCCCAAAAAAAAAAACCCCTTTAAAAAAGGGCCCCCGGGTAAAAATTTTAAACGGGGGGTTTTTTGGGTGGGAAACCCCCCGGGTTTTGTTGGGGGGGCCCGGGGAAATTTTGGAGGGGGGGCCTTGGAAAAAGGGGAATTTTTGGGGGGGTTTCCCATTTAAAGGGGGAAATTTTAAAATTTTTGGGTTCCCCCGGGGGGGAAAAGGGACCCCCCCCGGGGCCCCCGGGGGAAAAAACCCCCCTTTGACGTTTTCCCCAAAACAAAAAAACCTTTTCCCCCAGCCAGCGCCTGCTTAAATTCCCTTTTAAAACAAATTAAACCCCTTTTAAAAAAAAACCCCCTTTTTTTTTGCCTTTAAAAATTTTTTTTTTGGGGGCCCCAACAATAAAACCCAACTGGGGCCCCAAAAAAACCCCACCCCGGAAAAAAACCCCAAAGGTTGGACCGCCCCCGGGAACCCCGGAACCAACTAAAAAAAAACAGTTTTGAAAAAAAAAAAAAACCCCCAAAATTCTGTTTTTAAAAAAAAACCTTCTCACCCCTCATCGGGGGCCCCTGGGGGGGGGGGGAACAAAAAAGGGAAAAAAAAAGGAAAAAAAAGCCTTAAAAACCCCCCCTTTTAAAATTCCCCCCAAAATTTTTGGGGAAAACCCAAAGGGAGAAAAAAGTTAAAAGGGGGGGGGAAAGGCCCCAAGGAAAAAATCATCTAAATAAGGGGGGATGGCCCTGGGGGAAAAAGACGGGGGCAGCTTCCCCCCAAGGGGGGTCCTATTTTTAAAAAGTGGGGACACACACCTCCATCCCAAAACCCCGAATCCCCCCTTTTAAAAAATTTTTTCAAAGAAAGCGGGGTTTTTCCAAGGGAATCTCACGGGGAAATAAACTCCTTTTTAAGGGGGAGACAAAAATTTCCAGCTTAAAGGGGGGCTAACAAAGGGGGCATTTTGGGGTTTTTCCCTTGGTCTCATGGGTCATGCCAGAGCATTTTTTTTTAATTTTTTTAATATTTTTTTTTTAATTAAAATTTTCTTTCTTTTCTTTTTCCCCAACCTTCTTTAAAAAAGTTCCAGTTTGGGATTTTTTTGGGGGTCCTGGGGCTCAAAAAAGGGGGTCCTCCTCAGATTTTTTTTTGTCCTTTTCATCCCCTCTTCCTTCTGTTTTTTTTGGGCCCCTATTCGATGTTTAATTTTGATTTTCCATTATAAATTTTTATTTTATTACCCCCAGAAACCGGTTTTTTTCTAAAAAAAAACCGGAAGGGGGAATCGGAAGGGGGAAAAGGGAGGGAAAAATAGGGGGAAGGGGAAAGGGAGGGATGGTTCCCCTTTATTTTATAGGAAAAAAAAATCTATTTCAAAAAAGGGAAAATTTTGTTTTTAATTATTATTGTTGTTTGTTTTTTTAAATTCACTTTACATCCCACTACTGCCCCTCTCGGGGGGCACCCTTTCCAAAACCCCCCCCTGCCCCCTCCCCTTCTCCCTAACAGGGGGGGCCCCCCGGGGAAACCCCCCCCGGAAAAATCCCCCCCACTGAGGCCAAAAAAAAGAACTGAGCCCACAAGAAGAACATAATCCACAAAGGCAATATTTTTGGGGATACCCCAGCTCCATTTTTTGGACCCAAAAGACCAAGTGCACAACGGCCTCAAATTTGCACTGTTTTTTATACTGTGAATTAGCATGAACTTGGGGGGGGGGGGAAAAATTTAAAAGATATTGCTTAAAAGGGGGAGGGTTTTGTGTGTAAAAGCTGAGAAGGTGGATGGCAAGTTAGTGCCACTGTAAACCCACACAACCCAGGCATGGGAAAAGGGGGGACTTCTTATTTTACAAATTACCTTTTTTACAGCCTCTGCAACGGGTCTGTGGCAGTTAAGGGAAAAAAACCCCCGAACAACGGGGGAGGGCTCCCCCCTCTGTGGTTGGGCCATCCCCTAGGCAGGTGAGCCGGATGAGGGAAAAAGGGGCCCCTGGATGACCAGAAGAACTGTTCCTCTTAGTGTCGTTTAAAAACGCGCCCCAGGTTACCCCCCCAAAACTCACCGGCCCTGGCCCCCTTTTAATGTGGAAAACCTAAAAGCTGAAAAAACCCCCTTTCCTTCCCGTTTGGTTTTGGTCAGGGTTTAACACAAAACCCCAAAAATCCCAGAAAAACAAATTTTTTAAATTTATTGGGTTTTAGCAGAGAAAGCTGCCCAAAAGTGACTTTTGCCCTCCCCTTCACATTTCGACACACAGCATTAGCCCCCAAATTTTAAAAGGTTTATTTTTATTTTGCTGCCAAGCATGAAGACCTGAATTTGTTCCAGACCCTTAAAAAGAAGGAGGAGGGATGGAGGGGGGAAAAAAGGGGGAAAGCACCAAAAAGCGGGTGGAAAGCACCAAAAAATCCTACCCGGGGGCAAAAAGGCAATCCCGGGGCTCATTAGCCCCGGGGCCGGGGCCTTTTACTGAGAACCCAAAAAAAACCCGGGGCCAAAAAAAGGAATGCTTTAGAGGATGACACCAAGGAAAATAAATAACGCACATGCGCACCAACAGTTACTGAAGAAACCCAAAAAAACTTTTAATTTTTTTTGGGGTTAGAAAATTGGGGGGTTCATTGTTTGGGGGGGGGTCAAGGGGAAATTCTCGGGCCAATTTCCCTTCCCGGTTTTTTTAAGGAAAAACCTTCTCCCTCTGAATGCTACTACCGGAAAAAAACTTCCAGATTCCCTGTCCCCCAACCCCCGGACATCGGGGTTTCGAGGCGGGGGATCTAAATCGCCCCAAATTCCCCCGCATGGCAAACTTTTAAAACCCACAAAACCAACCCCCAAATCTCTTATTTTTTTAACCTTAAAAATGTTTAAGAACATATAAAAGGCGGAGGATTCTCGGGAAAATAATCCTCTCCATGGCCCGGGTTAAATTTCCCGGGGGCAACCACATGGTGGTAAAAATTATTGTAAGGATCCAATGCTTTTTTTCCGGGGGGCTAAGGGGACAGCAACAGTTACTCATATACAAAAAAAAATTTAAAAAAATTTTTTTTTAAAAAAAATTTTAAAATCCTACCACGTTATTAAAAAACCCCCTATCTTGCATAACCCATATCCAACTCTGTGAAGTTTTAAAAAAAAAATACTGGGGGAAAAAAAGGGCGGGCTGTGGGGCACATCCTTTTTAATCGTACCCCCCGGGGGAAGGGGGAAAACCGGTCCCCCCCAAATCCACCGGGGGGGCTACAAAGTAAGATCCCCCCTCAAATTAAAAAAAAAAAATGCCCCCAACCCCAAACCCCAAAACCCCAAAACCCCAAAACTAATTTCCCCCTTTTCAATTTAAGGGGTTCTTAAAAAGAAAAAAAATTTAAAATTTTTAAAAGACTTGTTTTAAAATTAAAAAAAAATTTAAAAAGAAAATATTTAAAATTTAAAGTCGAAGGGCCCCCAAAACAGATATGGGGGAACATCTGTCTTTCCCCATTGAAATCATTGCAACCATTGAGTTTCACGCTCAATTTGCTCTCCTAATACTTACTTCTGTTTTCCCCTTTTAAAGATTTCAACCCCGGGGGGTCCCGAAAACTGAGTTTTGAATATTTTTGGGGGTTTGTTTTTTTTTTTTTCCCGGTTGTTTTTTTTTTTGGTTCTTTATTTTGTAACCCCCGCCCCCAAGCAAAAAGGGAAAGGGGGGGGGGGGGGGGGGGGGGGGACTTCAACTCCCCAGTGGGGGGCCCTATCCGAGCTGAGTTAGACAAGAAACTAAATTGTTTTGCTCCAAGCAAAACCAACCTGGGGGCCCCCAAGGGAAGCCAAGAAAGGCATGGGAGGGGGGAAAAGGGAAAAGGGGAAAAATTCAAAGAGGGACAATTTGAAAGGCGGACATCCAAACTCAGAGGCTTGGAAAACAAGAATTTTAAGAAAAATTTCCTTCCGGGCCCAAAGTCAAGTATACTCACCTAAACAGACATTTGCTCAGACGGAGGAAAACCCTAAGTATAAGATTTTGACCACACAGACAATTCCACTTTTTTTTCCATCACTACCCCAATTTTTTAAAATTTTATTTTTTTTTTTTATTTTTATTTTTTTTGGTTTTTAACGGGTTCTCGGTATACCCTGCTTTCCGGGAAAACCCCACGGAAAACCACCTGGCCTCGAATCAAAAAAATTTTCCCCTCCTCTCCCTCCCAAGGGGGGGGTTTAAAAGGGCGTGCCCACCCCGGGGCCCGGCTAATATTTTTTTTATTTATTCATCGGAAAATTTTTTTTTATTTTGTGTGTAGGGCTTTTTTCCTTTTTGTTTTTTTTTTTAACCCCTTTTGGTGGCATTTTCATACATGCCCTTGAAAGCAGAAGGGGCTTGGGGACCCTTTTAAACTGGAGTTATCGGGTTTGAGCCACCCTGGGGGTGGGGGGGAATAACCCAACCTTGGAAGACAAAATCCCCTTAACTTCGGCCCAGTCCCGTCCTCAATGTTTTAAATGATTTTTCCCCAAATGAATTTTAGAAGGTGGTACTCAAAATTTGGGGGAAAACATGGGGGATTCTTAAGGGGAACCCAGCAAAGGATATACCCCACGGTAGAGCCAAAACCCCCCCAAGAAAGCCCTTCTTTTCCACCCAGCACCAAAGGAAAAAAGGAATTAGGAACCAAAACCCAGGGGGGGACCCAAGAATATCCCCAAATTCACAAATTTTACAACAAAGAATCCCCCATGGTTTTTTTAAGGGGACTAAGGTTTGGCTGTTTGAAAGGCCTCTGAGGACGGGGGTTTTTAACATTCATGGGTTTCTGAAATGGGTTTTTCGTGTCCTGCCTCCCCTTTTTTTGCTCCTTTGTGTCCACTTCTTTGGGAAAATTTTTTCCCCTTGTTTTCCCCAAAATGGGCCACCATCTTTTTTTTAGCATAGCCTTTGAAGTCCAAAAACCCCCCACACCTTTTTACCAAAAAACCCGGGAAAAAACCCCACCGCTTACCAAAGCACCTAGCTTAAAAATTTCTCCATGCCAAGGGGAAGGGGGGCCCCACCTTCAAACCCCAAAAAAACCCTCCCCCCCCCTGATTACCCCTCCTTCCCCCCTTTTCCCCTGGAGGTTTCTACAACTCCCCAGGGGGGTTCCGCCCTACAACCTCCCCCCAAAAATTTTTTGAAAGCTCCCCCCCAAAAAAGGGCCCTTTTGGCTTCCTGGCAAGGAAGAAAAATTTTTCTTTTTTGATCCCACCCCTTCAAAGGGGTCTTTTTGGGCCCCTCGGGGAATCGGGGCAATCTTAAGGGGTCAGGTACCCTTAACACTTCCCCTTTTCCAAATGGCAAAAGGGGCCTCCAAAACCTTTGAAACAAAACCCCGGGGAACTCCTCCAGGCGTCCTTCATTATGAAAAAGGGCCCCCAGAAAAGGGAAGGGGGGAGACAAAGCCGGGGGTTTTCTGGGTTACCATTTTGTTTTCTTTTTTTCTAACCGATGTGCGGAGGCTCGGGGGGTTTGTACTTCCTTGTTACTCCCCCTCCCCGGGTTGAACTGGGAGCCATCAAATTGGAACCCCAACATGCAAGGCAGATTCTTCCCACCCCTTCACCCCCCACAAGGTTAACGGGATCCCCCCCGTCCATGCCCTAAAACCATTTTCCTACCTAGCTTTCCTGGAGGGGTTTAGAACTGGGCCCCAAGACTTGTTTATTTTTGTTTTTGGGGGCTGGGGAAAACAGTTGCCGAGACTGGAAAACTCAAAGTGAAAAAATTTTTTTCGCCCGGGGGCTGGACCGGAAACCCAAACCCGGCCACATGTGTTTGGGGGTTTGATTGGGGTTGAAAGGTCCAAACTCGAAAAAAAAACCCAGAGGACTCCTGCTTTGACAGTATCCAAAACCTGTAAGAGTTTAATTTTTAAAATTCATGAGGGGTTTGTCCTTGGGGGTTCAGTTAAATTTTTCCCTTATTTTGGGGGGGGGGGTAAGGCTTTGTTTGGGGGAGGGTGAAGGTGCAATTAAGATGCCTGGACGTTTTTTTCCTCCCCTTTTTACAAAGCTCCTGGGAATAAACTCAGGAAAATCGACTTAACAACAAGTTTTCCCACCGAACACTTTACCCTTAAAGGTCCCACATAAATGGGGAAAACAATAAAAGATTTCTAAAAAAATTTTTTCAAAAAATTCCAGTTTGGGAAGGGGTCTGGGACATCTATGTAGCTCCATCCCCTCTCTACGGACGGAGAACCCTCCAAAAGCACCTTGGCCCCCAACGGGCCCCTGTGTTTACGTAATTAAGGAAGGGAAGAGAACTTATAAATTTTTTTAACAGATTTGAGAGCATTTTGAAGAAAAAAAAAAAATCTCCTGCCAAAGAAATTTGTTAGCTTTGGGGGAAAAAAGGAATTTCAGAGTTCAGGGCCAAAAACCCCCCAATGACCCTCTCCAAAACCCAAGGGGGTGTTCCCCAGGGGCCCCCTAAAGCGACCATAAGGTCCGCCCCCTGCTTTTTAACCCTTTTGGCCCCCACAGGGGCAGAATAAAGATCTTCTGTTTCTTCATTGCTGAAGGGGAAAACAAGCTTGTGTGGGGGAACGGGAAGGAAGTCTAAGGCTTCCCTTGATTTTGTAAGGGCCAAATGGGAGGAATAGGAGGTCCTAAAAATTCCAATTTGGAAAAGGACTATCCTCTTTTACGGTACTTTTAAAAAACCGCTCCCCTATCCATGCTAACGTTTATTCAAAAAAAAAATTTTTTGGGCGGAGATTGTAAAATTTAAACCTTGGTTCCCCAGAGGCCGTTTCATTCCCACAACCCAGGGGCCAAAACCACAAAAAAAATGATTCCGGTTTTCTGAAGACCCAACTAAAAACCCAAAAAAAATAAAAAAAAAAAAAAAATTTGTTTTTTTTTAAAACTGTTTCCTTTTTTTACAATAAAAAAGTAAAACCCAGGCTAAAGAAAAATTTCATTTTATTAAAGGGAAGGGGAAAAGGTCCCAAAACTTTTTCATAGGGTAAATTCTCCCCCATTACCTTTCCCAAAGAAAAATTTTTGTGCTGTCCCAAAAAAGAAATCAAAAAATTTTCCCAAAAAAAAAAAAAAAAAAAAAAGGGTTTTGTTAATAAAAAAAAAGTAAACCGGAAAGGGCAAATAAAAGAATACATCCTCTTCTGGGAAATAAAATCCCTCTTTCAAAACAAAAGGGTTTTTGTTGATTTTGGTGCCGTTGTCTCCTTTGCCCATTTTCTTTGTATTTAAAAAAAAGGGGGGGTTGTTTATTCTTTGGGGCTGGTGTGGTTGGGTTTAAATCCCTCTTCTTCCCCTTTTACCCCCTCCCCCTTTTTTGTTTTTTGGGTGTTTGGGGGTTGTTGCTCTTTTCTTTTCCTTGTCGGTGTCTATGTTTTTCCTCTTTGTCTGTTTTTATTTTTAAATGTCTGCCTCTTGTGTCCCCTTTTTTCCCCTTTTCCCCCTTTTCCTTTCACCTCTCTCCCTCCCTCCCCCCATGTGTTTCTGTCTCTCTGTCTCTGTGTGTGTGTGTGTGTGGTGTGTGTGTTTTGCTTGTGTAAATAGATGCAGATCATTTCTTTGGCTTCAGCAGCAGAAGCAAGTTGATGATGGGAACAGCAGCAGCAGCACCTCAGTCAGATGTGCACACTGTGCCACTGTTGAGGCTCCAGGTTCACTCCCTTCAGAAGTCCATCTGAGGCAAATGTGGGTACCCTACGAGGTATAAGAGAAATATTAATTGGAGTGCAAACCCCACCAGGAATGTTGAATGAAGCACCTACAGATTGTCCGTCTCAGAGTCAGACATGGATTCCACAAAATAGTAACATCTAAACCCAAGACAGTGGCTTTCATCTGTCAGTCATAAAATAAATGTTTTGGTTTCCAAAACTGAAAGAAAAACTACACACACACACAGAACAAGAAGAAAAGATACCTTGCAATAGTCTCAATTTCCATATAAGGTCACATGGCCATAGTTAAAATATATAATTTACCTTCTCTCCATCCCATCCTGAGTTCCTTCTGCTTTTAACCAAGGACACTGTAAGAGCCAAGACTTACTAGCCCAGCCATTAGGAGAGGCTTTGAGTGCCAGCAGAGAAATGAAACCGTCTCTAAAGGAAGGCCTTTCTTTTTGTTTTGTTTTGTTTTTAGTTTTGGGGTTTTGTTTGTTTTTGTTTTGTTTTTTTTTGTTTTTTTTTTTTTTTGAGACAGGGTTTCTCTGTATAGCCCTGGCCGTCCTGGAACTCACTCTGTAGACCAGGGCTGGTCTTGAACTCAGAAATCCACCTGCCTCTGCCTCCCAAGTGCTGGGATTAAAGACGTGCTACCACCACTGCCCGGCTTTTCTTTTTGTTAATAAGAGAGATGTGTCAGCATTTTTTTCTTGCTGTGGAGAAAAATAATGTTGCAGAAAAGTAGTAATTTTAAAAGCAATGACCATGACCTTGACTAGGGAAGGAGAGAGAAATTCCAGCGCATAAGTAGAGAGATTGGCTAGATTTGGGGCATGCTTAGTTTCAGTGAAGCACGACGGGTAGAATACATGAGTAGAGTCCTCTGGAAATGGAAACTGATGACGTGTTTTAAAGAGGGGAGAATCTTGTAGTCATATCTGTGCTTAAAAATAATCTCTCGGGTTCAAAATAAAAAAAAATAATATAATCTCTCAGCGGGTCGGTGGTGGTGCACACCTTTAATCCCAGCAGTCAGGAGGCAGAAGTAGGCAAATCTCTGTGAGTTTGAGGCCAGGCTGGTCTACAGAGGAAGTTCTAGGACAGGCAGGGCTACAAAGAGAAACCTTGTTTTAATAATTAATTAATTAGTTAATTAATTATATTGATTTCTCTTCAAAATCATGTGGATCTTGAAAAGAAACTATCTCTATGAAGATCATGTGGAAAACAGATTTAAGAATAGCATCAACCAGCTCACTTGTCCAGTGGCTTGCAGCTGGGTTCAGCCAAAAGCAGTTACTACTCCCTCTCTTGTCCCTTCAGGCCTGTGGGCAGCAGAGACTCTCCAGAACTCATTGTCCTTGTTGATTTCCATAACTTTGCCCATAGTTTTGACAATATTCCTTTTATTACTCAGGTCTCAATCAGACTGGGTTTGAGTGTACCATCTGTTTCCTGTCAGGCCCTAACTAACACAGTAGACATATTTATTATCTTTGCATTTCATTTCAGAGGAGTACTGAGCCAAATTGCAAAAGATGGGTTATAAAAAGAGGAGTTGGTCCAGAATGTGGAACACTTTACAGGATAGTTGCGGTGGTTCTGTAGTAAACCAGTGGTTTAAAAATAACAAGGGCAAAGGACTGCAGATTAAACAGACTGAAGGGTTCAACGCAATATAATATATAGATCTTTCCCACATTGAAATGTGAGCAAATGCAGCCATATTGGTACCTGAGACATTCAATAATAACTGTCTGGCCATTCATGACATCAAACAACTAATGTAAGTTCTGTTAAGTTTGACAGTGACACCAGAGATAGGCAAGACAATTATCCATGTCTTTAAGAAATCCACACTGAGTTGTGCAGAAATAGCAGAGCACCCAGGATTTACTTTACAATATTGTAACTATGAAACAGACATAATGGAAATGGGTGGTATCTTTAGCTACTTTTCTATTGCTGTGATTAAAACATCATTACCAAGGCAGTTTCTAAAAGAAAACTGTTTGGGACTCACAGTTTCAGATATTAGAGCCCATGGCCATTATGGTGAGGAGCAAGGAGCAGGCAAGCAGCATGGTGTTGAAGCAGTAGCTGGGAGCTTACATCGTGATCCACAAGTATAAGGCAGAGAGAAAGCTAACTGGAAATGGCATGAGGTTTTGGAACCTCAAAGCTCCACCCTACCCCAATGACACACCTCCTCCAATAAGTCCACACCTCCCAATCCTTCCCAAACAGTTCCATCAACTAGAGACCAAACATTCAAATAGATGAGCCTATTGAGGACCATTCTCATTCAAACCATTACAGGTGGAAATGTTGAGTTCATGTACCTGTATCTATGATTACATTGTACTATTTCCTTTAGTTTTGTATATTTGCCATGCAAAAATAGTTTACGAACCAACTATTCTCTGATTGGATCAAAGGTAATTCATATCTGGTCTACAAACCTAGTCAAAAGTTCATGGCTGGGGAGGCCTTGGGGGCATGGAGGTATCTACTGCTATTGTTTTGTTAGAAGGACATGTTACCAAGCTGCCTTCTAAATATTTATGTTTGTTCCCTGTTTTAGGTAGGGTTTCTATTGTCGTGAACTGACACCATGATCATAGCAACCCTTATAAGAAAAACATTTAATTGAGGCTAGCTTACAGGTTTAGAGGTTTGGTCCATCATCATCATGGCAGGATGCACAGCAGCACACTGGCAAAGAATGGTGCTCAAGAAAGAACCAAGAATGCCGGGGGGTGGTGGTGGTGGCGCACGCCTTTAATTCCAACACTTGGGAGGCAGAGGCAGTCGGATTTCTGAGTTTGAGGCCAGCCTGGTCTACAGAGTGAGTTCCAGGACAACCAGGGCTATACAGAGAAACCCTATCTGGAAAAACAAAAAAGAAAGAAAGAAAGAAAGAAAGAAAAAGAAAGAAAGAAAGAAAGAAAGAAAGAAAGAAAGAAAGAAAGAAAGAAAGAAAGAAAGAAAGAGCCAAGAGTTCTACATCTGGATCTGCAGGCAGCAGGAGGAAGAGAGACACTGGGCCTAGCTTGAGCCTTTAAAATGTCAAAGCCCGCCCCCAGTGACACACTTCCTCCAACAAGTTCACTCGACATTCAAATCTATGAGCCTATGGAGGCCATTCTTACTCAAACCACCACATTCCTCTAGATCAGTGCTGCCAGAGAAGCATCTGCAGCAGACTGCGATGGACGTCAACGCACACACTCAGGTCAAAGTTCAGAGAGCAGCTGACCTTTGCATAGTCAGCCCTAAATGGAGCATCTATATCAACAACTCACCCAGGTTCAGGGAACATGGAGGAAGAGGTGAGGGTAGGAAGCGTGTAGGAGTCAAAGGGTGGGAAGGAGGGTTGTGGAAGGCTGTCTTCTGAACCTGACAGCCTGTGGCACTCAGTTATTCACAGCAGTCCCCTACACAACATCTGTATAAGCTCAAGCTCACAAGCTCAGTCAACATTCCAGCAGGCAGCTCTATAGGACTTGGAGATTTATTTTAAAACAAAGCAGAAAACATGAGTGTGAGAGGGGGTGTTCTTGAGGGGGGTCCCAGGAAAGTTGGAGGGGAAAGCTAGGTGTAGGGATGATCAGGAAACATTGCATACATGTTCTAACTTATTCATGAATAAATAAGATACTCTAAAAACAGGAGCTGGAGAGACGACTGTGGTTAAGAGCACTCGTTGCTCCTACAGAGGATCTGAATTTGTTTCCCAGAACCCACACGGTGACTCACTTCTATCTGTAGCTACAGTTCCAAAAGATCTGTTCCCTTCTTCTGGCCTCTGGAAACCCCTACACACATGTGGTACACATAATATATGTATACTGACAAATCCCTCATGTACATAAAATAATTTTTTAAAAGCTATTCTAAAAACAAAAAGAAAAAATGGTTTACAAAATAAAGAACATGGATTAAAAGGGTATTTTGGTGTGATAGAGTTGAGAGTTACCAATAAACCACCAAAAGGAATATGAGAGTAGACAAAGACTGGGTCCAGAAATTTTTTTTTTTTTTTGGAGACAGGGTTTCTCTGTGTAGCCCCCGCTGTCCTGGAACTCACTCTGTAGACCAGGCTGCCTCAAACTCAGAAATCCACCAGCCTCTGCTCCCAAATGCTGGGATTAAAGGTGTGCGCCACCACTGCCCGGCCCCAGAAAACACTTATAGACTGGGTCCTAGAAACTTCAGATAGACCTTGGAAAGAGGTAGTGAGATTTTAGGGAGGTTATGAATATGGGTCTTTATGATATAATCTGTGCTCTTACAGCAAGTAGAAGAGAGATCAGGGATCTCTCTCTCTCTCTTTCTCCCCCACCCTACCCCCTTATGTGGACACACAAAAAAAGATGGCCAAGCCAGGCAGAAGGTCCTCACCAGGCACACATCTTCTCCTTTGCAGTCTTTAGAGCCTTGAGACATAATTGGCTATTATCTAAGCCACCATGTTCATGGCATTCTGCATATGCAATCTCAGACAACTAAGAGAATCACGTTGACTCCAAGATTTGAATTTTAGCATTAGGGTATCAAAATATAGACTAAAGCTTTAAGAACAACAAAAGTGTTTTTCTAACTTAAAAACCTAAAAGTTGCATAGAATCACAAAGTGAATTTTTAAAGTCTATTGGATATGCAATCAAGCAAATGTATTTCTACATAGTAACAATGAGTAGTCAGAAAATGAAATTTACAAAACCATAGCATGGTTGGTATGTGGTGCTTACTTGTAATCATAGCCTTTGGGAGGTTAAGGCAGGAGGATCATGATGAGTTCAAGGTACATGTGGGGTACATAAGAAGACCTGTGTAATGGTTTGAATAAGAATGACCCCCATAGGCTCATAGATTAGAATGCTTGGTCATCAGGAAGTGGTACTATTTGAAAGGATTAGGAGGAGTGGCCTTGTTTGAAGAAAGCGTGTCCCTGGGGTACACTTCAAGGTTTTGAAAGCCCAAGCCAGCCCCATGTCTCAGTCTTCCTGCTGATTCGATGTAGAGTTCTTAGGTACTTCTCCAGCATCATGTGTGTATCTGCATGCTGCAATATTCCCCACCAGGATGACAATGGACTAAACCTCTGAAACTGTAAGCCAGCCCCAATTAAATGCTTTCCTTTTAAGAGTTTCCATAGACCATGATGTTACATGGCCTTCACAACAAGAGAACACTAAAGACATGTTGTTTCAAAAACACCAAAAAAAAATTTATGTATTTTCATGTATGTATGTGTGTGTATGTATGTATTGTATATATACATATGCATTGCAATGTATCATTACAACCATATCAAAAACATCAATTCCAGTCAATTCATGGCAAAGTTCTTGTCTACCATGACCATGAAAACTCCTAGGTTTGATCTCCAGCCCAGCTATGGAAGAAATAAAAGACAATTATTTAGGAATAAATACATTGAAAAGCATGTGAGACTTCAATGCTATGCAAAGTGACACACAGAAGGCCTGTGATGTGATATAAAGAGTTTACCAAAGGCACAAAAAAAAAAGCAGAATTAACTGAAATACACTGCAGGAATGTAGCAGGTAAGTCTCCAGAAAGAGTGCTGTGCCCCTGGCCGATGAGTGGAAGCTCATTGTGACTGTTAAGGGAATGACATTGGTCCTAATCAGGGTAAGGCCCTTTTGAAGGGGGGTGCATGTGTGGACACAGATCATCTGGGTGGACACATGAACATCTCACTGCCTTCTAAATAATAAACCTGACAGCATAATTTTTCTTGAGACTGGTCATTGAGTTACACATCATATGTCTATGTAAAAATTATAAAATAATATTAAATTATAGTTTATAAAACATCATAACATAAAATAAACATTTAAAAAAGAGAACTGTTGCCTATTAAAGTGGGAAACTTGCCTTTGTTTTTATCTGTACACTCAGTGCTGAAAACAATAAAATATTCTTTTTCTTTCTTAAGTTTTTTATTTTATGTGTACGAGTGTTTTCCATGTATGTATGTATGTGTGCACTACTGCATGCTTGGTGCCCAAGGAAGTCAGAAGGTACCAGATGCCCTAGAACTGGAGTTGGGGACACTGTGAGCCACCATGTAGATTCGGGGTACTCTGTGAGGACCAAGTGCTTCTAACTTCTGAGGCAGGTCTCCAGCTCTCAACAAAACATCTTGACTAAATTAAGCATGGCCTAAATAAATGAATGGATTTTAAGACTCAGCAGTAGTTAGATATCAATTTGTTTCCAGAATGGTCTATGCATTCAATGCAATATTCAATCAAACCCCCAACAAACACTTAATTTATCTGTGTGTGTGTGTGTGTGTGTGTGTTGTGTAAGATGACAAGGTTATTCTCAAATGTATACAATCAAAGGATCTAAATACTTTTTTAATATTATTTTAAAAGATGAAAATTAGGGATTGGAGAAATGGTTCAAGTGCATGTCTGTGTATGTGTGTGTGTTAAATGTGTGTGAGTGCCTGAAGAGAGTGTTGAATGCCCTGGAACTGGAGTTACAGGGGGTTGTGACTTATCCAATAGATACAGAGAACTGAATTCATGTTCTCTTCAAGAGCAACAAGTGCTCATCACCAAACCGAGCCATCTCAGGCTTCAGGAAGGCATTTTAATCAGTATAACTATACTAGGGAGACTAGACAATCAGCAGTTGTAGGCCTACCTTGAGGACCAACACGATCTCTCGGGGTTATATAAACAAGGGACATCAGGGGAGGGACAAAATCATGAATCATTATGTCAATCATGTCTGCTTGGCCATTTTCTCAGGACTGGTCAGCCAAGGGCCTTCTAACAATAGCAAAGTCATTGCTGTGTGGATGCTTAACTTCCACTAGTGACAGCTGTTCCTGAAGGCGACTGCAGAAGAGAAGAGCTCAGGACAACGGAATACGTAAACTGGAAACGAACTTCAAGCTTTGCTCTTGCTCCTTGACTGTATGTGTCCTGATGTTCTTTCTGCATATTTATCTGTGTACCACATGCATGAGTTACAGGCAGTTTCCAGAAGCAATCTGTTTGCTGAGATCAAACCTGGGTCCTCTGAAAGAGCAGTTGGTGCTCTTAACCTCTAGGCCATCTGTTTTTGGTACTGGCCAGAGCCTAAGGATGGTTCCTCTAGTCCTTGGGCTCCTCACTCTTCCTCTGAAGCCCCCTTCCCTGTCTGCCATGATGTAGCTGACTTTCATGCTGGCTTAACTCAAATGACTTAGCTTTTTTCTTCTCTATGTCCCTCCTCCTAGCAGTTGTCATGTTGTACAGGCTCTTCTTTCTAATAAAAATCGTCCCCAAGCTTCCATTTGAGTCTGCTTTTAAATTCTCTTACTAATGAGACTAAAAGGCCCAAGAGGGGACTTTGATTTCCTGAGATTAGTGACTCTGATGGGATTCCCCCAAATTTTCCAGTAACAGAGATATAACATTCAAGACAGGAATATCTTTTTAATACTACTCTAGAAACAAAAGTCAACCTCAGACTGTGATGAGCTGTCTGTCAACGGCATATGCAAACAGAGAAAACCGCTACCAGGAAGCAATGTTTGACCAGGAAAAGGTTGGATCTCTTCCTTGGCCATTGGGTCAATTTAAGGACTATAGAGTGGGTTCAGCTCCTCCCAAATGACCAAGCCCATTTGCTAGAAATTAGACTGCTGAAAAGAGGAAGTGAAGGGGTGAAGAGGAGGTTTTGGAAGTGAGGCAGGAGTCAAGATAACACTAAGATGGATTACTGGGGAATAAGGAGTTTATTAGAAGAGTTAGTAATGCCATGGATAAATGGATGGGGGAGGGGTGAGTGAAGGGCTGGGAAATGACTCAGCAATTAAGAGCACTGGCTTCCTCTTCCAGAGGACTGGTTCTGTTCCCAGCACATAGAGGCTCGCAGCTGTCTGTAGCTCCAGCTCCCGGGGATCCAATGCCCTTTTCTGACCTTCATGGGCACCAGGCACACATATGGTGACACACACAGACAGACACACAGAACACCTATACACATAAAAATAAATAAATGAAAGTATTTTTTAAAAGACCAGGCCTAATGGACACATCTTTAATCCCAGCATTCAGGAAGCAGAGGTAAGTAGATCTCTGTTTGTTTGAGGCCAGCCTCAAACAGAGGTCTACATAGTAAGTTCCAGTCCAGTCATGGCTAGTAAAGAAACCTTGTCTCAAAAAAAAAAAAAGTACAGGACTTACAGCAGAGGAAGAGGATGCACACAGGGACAGGAAATGCCCTTGGCTTTTACTGTAAGGCAGGTGGTAACTGTCTTGTCTGCTTTGACGGGGTGGGTGACGGGGGGTGGGGGGGGGAGGGAGGCCGGGGCCTGACTTCACAGTCTTTCATGATTGGCTAGTTTTAAAAGAATCCGAACAAAGAAAATGAAGGAAATCAAGAGTTGAGAACTCAGAACTTGAGTTCTGAGAATATAGCAGGGACTCTGCATAATGTAAGCTTTATAAGGTGGGGGAGATAAAAAGATTTGAGTTTTACAGTGTTTGACAGAAAAGGCTAATATTTAATGTTACTACAATGCAAACTCACTTCCCAGGTGAGAAATCTGGCCTCAGAACCTTCTCACAGGCAGTCGGCAGAGTGCCTGTAGGCATCTCTGAGAAGGGTTCAGGAAGCTGCTGCATAGTGTGGTCTAATATATGGACCTACAGACTGTTGGGTCCAAAGGAAACTCTAGTTCCCCAAACCCAAAACATAGTACAGATATCCAGAAATGAGCTCAACCTGGGCTATAGGAGGATTTCTAGTGATTAGATAAAAGCCAGTATACCTCAGGAACTTGAGAATCTGGTTCCTGTCTACCAAAAGGAGCCATTTCCCTTTTCTCTGTCAGAAGGGATGTGTGGTTAGCTGTGGCACCTATCAATAGAGCAAAGCTCATGCTGGCCTCCAGGCTCCCCCAGTATCACAAGCATCTGTTATACCTTTCAGAGTCCATGCCAGCATCCTAGCCCTTCTTACCACCTTCCCCACTCTAAAATCCCTGCCCCCAGCTACTAATTCTCTTTATAACCTGCTATTCTCGCTATGCTCTGTGCCTGCTTCTCTCATTATGGTTTTTTCTATTCGCAATCCCACACTACTCTCTATTCTCTCACAGGTAGCCCTGGCCAGGCCCTGTCTGCTGGTCATGTT
The DNA here is from genome assembly GCA_021653895.1 of Mastomys natalensis. Taxonomy (NCBI): domain Eukaryota; kingdom Metazoa; phylum Chordata; class Mammalia; order Rodentia; family Muridae; genus Mastomys; species Mastomys natalensis. Next base: position 253,631 of record JAJTUV010002837.1, on the reverse strand, counting down.
CTGTCTACTTTTTTCTCTCTGCTCAGGATTCTTCCAGATGCCTCTGGCTGCTCTTGCTCTCATGTATACAATAAAAGTCTTCCCCTACACCATGCCATGGCTTGGTCATGTCGTCAGTTTATATACAAACTAGATTGCAATACCACACTCTTACAAGTAGATATAGGATAAGAGTCTTTTGGTCCTCAGGAAAATAACAGATATAACAAGGAAACACAAATTTCTGGTGAAAATAAGTAGGTTAAATTTGAACAGGAATCCCCCACCCAGACATTCTATTATGCTTCTGTCCACATCCCCTCTCAGAACCTGGAGACTAAGACACATAGTGCCTGTCTTTCAAGCTGCATGGGAGTACAATGGCTGTGGTGTCTGTCCAAAATGGGAGTCACAAAGGATCTGAGTTTTGTATCTCTTGGGAAACCACTAAGAAGGCAGATGCTTCTCTCCCTGTCTGTTTCTCGGATCTCAGGTTATTTTAGAATACCTAAGATTTTTCTTAAGCTGCTTGGCCACAGTGGATCACCTAGATGGAGAGGACCTGGCACACCCATCCCAAGCTAGTTTCAAAAGGGTTTCTGTCAGAGGAAGGGCAACTTCCCTGAATGGTGAGCAATCAGGGCTTGCCCAGGGCTAGGCCTCTTTAGAGCCCAGGCCTCTCCCAGGAAACAGCCTTAGGACACAGCAATCAGGGACTTCTCTGATTGCTCTGGAGATATGGGCCCTATCCTGTCTGCCCTGGAGGAAAAAGGGGCTGGACTCTAGAATCTGGAGTCTAGATATTATCCAAACACAGAGCCCTAACTTCCTACCTCTTCTCCCGTATCACTGTTTATCTGTCTTTTTCCTAACTCCTGCTGTCCAGCACTGATTTATATCCTAAGGACACAAATTCTAGACCTAAGGACCACACACCCCAGTAAGGGAGACAGCCCTGCATAATTGGTTTTTATTACTCCTCCTAGCTATATTCTAAAGTCTCCACAAAGAATAAATTAGCTAATACTAGACTATTGATCTCTGGAAAAACATGAGGTTAGATTCCTGAAAGCCTCTGATTACAGCATCATTGTCAACTGATCAATACATAACTTCTATTTAAAGACACCTTATTGAACATGTATTGTTGACCCTTCTCATTGATTTCAGGCCTAACTGAAGCTTACTTGACACATGTTCTTTCTGTAGCGTGTCACCACAAGCTTCTTGTTGATATTATACCACCTCTGATATTATACTTGGGAGCCATTTTAAACCGTGAAATCACCAAGAAGGGCATGAAGATGAAAATCACACCATGGCACTAAATAGACCACACAAGGCCATTTGTTAACATGATGATCAGAAGGAAAGAAGCAGAGATTATGGCCTTTTTATATTGTAGCTTATTACTGTGGTCAGGTCTGTCTAGTTGCCACTCAAAAACCAGTACACAGAAATGTCATGTTCGTTCTCATATGTGCATATAGAATAACTACATGACTGTTCCAAGGTATGGTTGAGGGGAAGGTTTTTTATTCTAGATGTGAGAGACTATAGCCAGAGGCATCCAGAAGAATCCAGAGCAGGAACCAAACAAGGCAAGTAGAATGGACTGGGCTTTAGGGAAGTGGGGTGGAGGACAAGAGAGGAAGAGAGGAGAGGAAGACAGAAGAGAGAGGAAAACAGGAGACAGGAAACCAAGAGGGTGCAGGTTACATAAGTATGGGAAGCAGGGTGGGACGGTGGAGAAGTTTAGGGCAGGGACAGGTAGACAGATGAGAAGAGCTGAGAAGACCTACAGATAGATGTGATACTGAGAAAGCCTGGGGCCAGCATGTGCTTTAGGATGCCAACAGGTACCACAGCTAGTCATTTGTGCAGTGTTCCTTTTGGACCTAATAATGGAGATCCCTGACTTAAAATGGCATGTATGCATATATAGAAATGAGGGTGAGAGAGGGTCAGACTATGAAACTAGCAAGGAAGAAGGGGAGGTGGCAGTTAACTTTACTGTCAAACTGGCCCAAACTAGAGTCACCTGAGAAGAGACTCAGTGTGGGTGATCTACTCAGGATTGGCCTCTATGGGCATGTCTGTACAGGATTATCTAAATTAAATGAACTGATGTGGGCCGACGTAGCCCACTGTGGTTGGCACCATTCCCTAGGCAGGTGGTCCTGGACCATTTAAAAGCAGAGAAACCAGACTGAGCTCTAGCAAACAAATAGGCATATATTCATTCCTTTCTTTTTGATTGTTAACTGTGGATGTGATATGACTGTTTGAAGCTCCTCAGTTGACTCACAACCTGGAATTGTAAGCCAGTAAATCCCTTTCTTTCCTAAGTTACACTTTGTTGGGGTATTTTATCATAGCAACAGGAATGAAATCAAGATGGAAAAGGCAAGGGACAGATGTAACATGAACACAGAAAGGGGGCTATAACAGGATAGAAGTAGACAAGGGAGTTCGAGATGGGGGCAAGAATCAGCAAAATAAATTTTTTTTAATTTTTAAATGTTTTTATTTTATGCATATTCATGATATATATACATATACACATATACATGGACCGCACGTGTGCCTGGTCCTCAGGAAAATCAGAAGAGGGAATTGGCTCTCCCAGGACTAGAGTTAAGGATGGTTGGTTGTGAGCCACCATGAGCATGTTGAGAATCCAACCCCTGTTCTCTGCCAGAGCAGCAAGTGCTCTTAGTCACTGAGTCATCTTTCCAGCCCAACAAAACAATTTTGCTTGAAAATATCAGAAGGAGAGTTGATACAATATATGCTAATTTTTAAAAATGTTTTTACAGCCAACACTAGAGAAATGAGAGCTTCATAGGAAAGCAATTTTATTCAAGAGTCAAAATTCTGAAAGATGGAAGGATATGCTGGCTAGTTTTGTATCAACTTGACAAAGGCTAAAATCTTTGGAGAAGAGGGGGTCTCAATTGAGAAGATGCCTCCATAAGGTCAGACTGTAGGCATGCCTACAGGACATTTTCTTAATTAGTTATTGATGGTGGAGGGCCCAGCCCACTGTGGGTGGTGCCATCCCTGGCTCGAGGTCGTGGGTTCTATAAAAAAAAAAAGAGAGAGAGAGAGAGAGAGAGACTGAGAAAGGCATGGAAAACAAGCCAGGAAGCAGCACCCCTCCATGGCCTCTGCATCAGCTCTTGCCTCCAGGTTCCTGCCCTGTTGGAGTTCCTGTCCTGACTTCCTTTGATGATGAACAGTGATGTGGAACTGTAAGCTGAATAAACTTTCCTCCCCATGTTGCTGTGGGTCACGGTGTTTCATCACAGCAATAGTGACTAAGACGAGGGACCATCATCTCCACCATTCCATCTTGGACAACAGTAGTGCAAGAAAAGGCTTTTATAGAAAAGAAAGGGGGACCAGTAACAAGAGACTAAATGTTTGATAAGATACTTATCATTCAGGGATTGTCTGGTTAGAACAGTGGTTCTCAACCTTCCTAATGCTATGACCCTTTAATACAGTTCCTCATGTTGTGGTGACCTCCAACTGCAAAATTATTTTGTTGCTATTTCATAACTTTAATCTTGCTACTATTATGAATCATAATGTAAATATATGATATGCAGGATATCTGATATGGGACCCCAAAGGGGTTGAGAGCCACAGGTTGAGAACCAGGGACTAGAACACTCACTCAATTGTCCTTGGCCTTTTGGTGCTGGTTCCTGTAACTCTTTAGCCAAGCATATTCATTTTCTGCATGTTAAATCTCACAGCATTTTAAATACTTTCTCTCGGATGGTGTGCAGAATTGAAGTATAAGGAGAGTTGTTAGGTATTCCGGTGTTAACTGAAGTCTTTTGTCTAGAGTCTGGATAGCTGAAGGAAGATCACAAAGCAGTGAACATACTAATCTCTTCGGTGCAGCTTCTCTTTGGAAGTTAGAACTTTAGGCAAAAGGACTGGATTCAACCTTGGCAAAAGACATCTCAGAAAAGAGTGGCCACCGTTGCAATTGGCATGTACTCATCAGGCATGCAAAAGTTTTGCTGCTCTGTGCTTGTTCATGAGTGACCATAAGTTTTGATTTTGGTCTACACAGAGAAAACCTGTCTTGAAAATAAATAAATAAAATAAATAAATAAAATAAATAAATAAAACAAAAAGTATTGATTCTGGAGTTGCCTTTAGTTTTTGGAAGCATGCAATTTCACAAAGATGCAGTCTGCGGGTAGTGAAGATCACTGTGTATCTCTCCAGAGAGGTGTTACGACTTGAATGGGAAACGCATGTGTTGAATGTATGATGTTGTTGAGAGGCTGTGGAAACTTTCCGAGGTATGCTTAGCTGGAGGAAGTAGGTGAATTGGGGTGTATGCCTTTGTCAAAATGTGTACCCGGTTCTCTCCCACTGCTTCCTGTTCACCAAGAGGTAATCAGTCTCCCACACTCATTTCCACTGCCTTTGTGTTCTGCCACATCACAAGGCCAGCATAAACAGAAGCAAGCAGCCATGGATGGAAACCATGAGCTATAGAGAGAATCTCTTATAAGTATCACCTGTCAATTAAAAAGAAAATGCCTATGGCCAATGAGCTGAGACAGGAAACAGGAGGTGGCACATTGGCAGGAAGAGAGAGGATTCTGGGAAGTAGTGAGACTATAAAAGAGAGATTCAAACAAGCCACAGAGAAATGGACGTAAACCAGGAGGTGCCTAAACTTGAATAGAAGAGAAGAGAAGAGAAGAGAAGGAGAGAAGAGAAGAGAGAGAAGAGAAGAGAAGAGAAGAGAAGAGAAGAGAAGAATAGAATAGAATAGAAAATAGAATAGATAGAATAGAGAGATATTCAAGTGAGTTGCTTAGGAAGACAGGAAGGAAGAAGCAGGGCAGGCTGGGACTGAAGGAGAGGTAACTAATCAAGTGGTAGACATAGAATGGTTTGAAGGAAGCTGTGGCTGGAAAAGGAAAAACAGATTTTATTATCATTATTATCATTATTATTATTATCATTTACAATTACCCAAACAAAGCCTTTCTCTCACAAGTTGTTTGTGTTGGGTATTTTGTGGCAGTGATAACAAGTCTAACACAGGGGCACTGGAAGAACCTCTCACCCAGGCTGACGGAATCAGACATGATTCTCCAAAAGGATGGCACGCTGTCTGCTTCCTAACACTCAGGGAGGTCCATCACAAAAAGTCCATGACCAAAAATTAAGTTATGTGGTTCAACAAAGAACTGTTTCTTTCCTGTTCCTAGGTGATGCCTTTGTTTATTTTGTTTGTTTTTGAAAAGATTTATTTATGTTATATATGTATATACCAGAAGAGAGCATCAGATTCCATTATAGATGGGCATGTCAAGACCTCTGGAAGAACAGTCAGTGCTTTTAAGTGCTGAGCCATCTCTCCAGGCCTATTTTGCTTGCTTGTTTGTTTGTTTGTTGTTCCCAATTATGAAGTCTTCTATTTTATCATACCTTCTCACTTGACTCTGAATAATAAAGCCTTCTGCAACAGTGGAAATGTTCTCTGACAACACCACACAAGTCCATGTTCTCATGTATGAAGAGAGTTAAGTCTGGTGTGACTGAAGAAATTAATTCTAATTTTTAATTTTGTTGAATGTATTTTAATCATAATGAATTTAATAGCCACGTGTAGTAATGGTTATTATAGTTCACAGTGTAGTTACAACTTACTGTATTTTATATATGGAAAGAGTATGGCTTTGTACATTACTTTTTTTTAATCTATTCACTTTTGCAGTGGTAAAGATGGAGCCCAGGGACCCAAGAATATTCATTTTATAACACCCCCCCTTTTTTTTTCTTACCGAGTTTTCTTGTTGCATAATAGTAGTTTTCCAGTTGATTTACTTGTATTTTCTTGGAATAAGCATGCCTTTGACAAATGAAAGTAATTTTACCTGCTCTAGTTCACTTTTATTTTATTGTCTTATCCAATCGCATCGGCCAGTGCATTTATTTACTTGCTTGTCTTTGTGGTTCTGAAAATCAAGCCCAGAGCTTTGTCTATGTTAAGCAAAAACTCTAATGAGCTACATCTCTAGGGTCTTACTGTGTAGCCCAAGCTGGCCTTTACCTTATAATCTGCGAGACTCAGCTTTCTCTGTACTGGGATTGCAAGCATTGGTCATTACACCAAGTGTAGTAGAAATTATTTAAGCTGCCGAATTTGTCACTGTAAGATCTCCTACCCGATTGAAACCAGTAAAGGAAGACACAACTCAATAATTATGGTATAAATAGCATGCCTAGATTGGGCAGATTTACCATTACACTACTCTAATCTCCGGCTATGAGATCCCTTATAACTTGCGGTTCATCCGTGCCGCGTCCTTGTCCTCCAAGCTCCAGCTCCTCCATCTTCGGCTTCCTTCTATCTCCAGCTTCCTTCTGCCTGCTTCCTCCTGCTCCTACTTCTTCTCTGCTTCTTCTGCTCCCTGCTTCTGCTTCTGCCTCCTTTTATATCAAATTCCTCTCACTCTCTCCTCCCCTAAGCCTTTTTCTCCCCCTCCCTTCTACTGCCCAATCTCTGGCTCTAGCCTTTATTTTACAGGTTTTAATTGGACAGAAGGTTTACAAGATGTCACCTGTGTACAGATTCAATCATCCTCTGCAGCCCCTCCCAGGAGGGTGGAACTAGGATCAAAATACAAGGCTGAGGCTATCCACAACAACCAAGCATTGTCTAATGTGATTTACATATTTATATGATAATAGTACTGATTATAATACTTATCCTGTTCTCACCAGTGAGTTCCATCCTTCCCTCTCAACCCCACCTTCAGTGCTAGGAAACTGACCCCAGAGCCATGAGCACTATAGGTATAGACAGTAGAGTACCCATGTGTGATTTCTTTCTCTGTTATATGAAAGTAATAGAAAGAAATGGCGGATGAATTCTTCCTTCCATGCTTGCTTGCTCTTCTGTGACTTCTCTGCTATCGATTAGCAACTTTTCCCTATACTTAACCACTCTTCCCGTCTGGTCCAGGCTAACTTGGTGACAAGCCATCATCCTTTGTTCTCTATTGCCAGCACCCAGGCGCCACGTCAAGAACTTCATTCATTCTAGGAACATTACACAAACAGCCTCTTCATTTGAAAAAAAAAAGGCTTCCTACTAGACTGGTGAGACAGATGAACAGGTAAAGGCACTTGCTGGGTTCGATAAAGGCAGAAGGAAAGACTAGACAACACAAAGCTGTTCTCAGACCTTCACACACATTCTATGCCTTCTCACGTCATACACATGCACACACGCACATCATCATATCATTGCCATTTTTAAAATTAAAAATAATTTTTTTGGTTTTCCCTCTTTCTATTCTATTCCTGCTTTCTTCTTTCTTTCTTTCTTTCTTTCTTCTTTCTTTCTTTCTTTCTTTCTTTCTTTCTTTCTTTCTTTCTTTCTTTCTTTCTTTCTTTTTCTTTCTTTTTGATTTTTCGAGACAGGGTTTCTCTTGTAGTCCTGGCTATCCTGGAACTCACTCTGTAGACCAGACTGGCCTTGAACTCAGAAATCTGCCTGCCTCTGCCTCCCAAGTCTATTCCTGCTTTCTTGAGTCTTTTGTTGAAATAAGTTTGGGGTTGAAATGAAAGAGAACACAATTCCTACTGAAGTGTCTGGACAAGGCGAACTCAGAAGAGCACTGGGTTTTTAGTCTAACTCAGGTGGGGACCCTATCTTTTCCCCATTGGCTGTCATCCACCTCACAGTCTTATCCGATTGGCTAGTCTGAAAAGAACCGGAAATGGAGGAAGGAAAAAGGGATTAGTGCTCTAAAGAGAAAGCAGTCACTGCTCCAGGCCCTCAAATTCCCGGAATGCTGCAGGAAGGAGCCTTAGGGGTGAGAGGAATTAAAACATTTGCATCCAAGTCTTACAAGGTGGGAAAAATAAAAAGATTCTCATTACTTGTCCTAAACACAAGTTTTATAGTATTTAATATTAGACTTATATTTGATATCTCTTACACCTTCCCCTCAGAGCAGTTGATGTGGTTCTTCTAAATCCTTAATCTGCCATATGACTCACCTGCTTAAAATTAATGGCTCAGTGCTCTTCTTAGAATAGACTGGGGCATGTGCCCATCCTCCTCCACCTGCGTCCTCAGCCTCATCTTTCGGCTCCTCCTCCATCTTGGTGTTCCAATTGCACCCGGCTCTTTCCTTCATGGTGCGGCTCTGCCCTCTGAGCGTCAGCACACTGTTGTTTTCCTTTCTTCTCTTCACTTTTCTTCTACCTAATCTCATTCTGTCACTTCCATAGCTCCTTCCTCCTCCTGGGAACGCTCTTGACACACATGTCCACTCTACTTAATATCAGTTTTTCCAAGCATGGGAAAAGTCCACAAAGGTGGGGGGGGGGGGAGTGTGAGGGGGACTTAGCTGCAGTCCCTCCTCTTAGAACAGGGCCTGGCAAAAGGAGAGCTCACTCAACACGGAGTCCAACGGTGTATCTGCCCTTGGAGTCCTGGGGCACAAACAGCTTTTAGCATGTGTTCATCTGATTTGATGGGGGCAGCATTGTACCTCCCACACTTAGGAACTTCCAGTTGGTGATTCGAGAGACACGTCACATATCCACAGCCATCCATGTGTCCTCTCTCCTCAAGGTTGGTTTGTTTGTTTGTTTGTTTCTTTCTTTCTTCTTTCTTTTGGGGGGGTGGTGGTGGTGTCAGAGTTTCTCTACATAACCCTAGCTGCCTCAGGCTCACTATATAGATCAGGCTAGCTTCAAACTAGAGTGCTGGAATTAAGCACTTGCAGGGTTTGCTCTTTTATAATGCAGTAGTCAGAGTCTAGCACACTTTATTTTCAAAGGTAAATTGCTTTCTGAACTTAAATGTTTTCAATGGTATTTTGACTGCTCTCAAAATTAAATTTAAAGTCTCCAGGTCCTGGGGGTTCTGGGTCCTTGATACCTTTAGCTTAGGCTAGCCACCTTCTGGTTCCTTCCACTCTGAAGCATTAGGTTTTCTGTCCTTCAAATACATCAAGCTTTTTGTAATTCCGGGCCTACAGTAGCTGTTTCTTGTCCACACACTACCTCACTCCAAGATCTTTGAACATCTGGTTATTTCTTCTTCCTGACTTAATGTCCGCAAATGTTTTAGAACGTTCTATCCTGATCTCCCCTCGATCAAATCACTCTGTTTTTTATGTGCTTATCACGATCTAAATTCTTTTTCTGTTGTTGTCATTGTTTTTGTTTTAAGATATTTTCTTGATACAAGGTTCCCTGGCTGGCCTTTAACTAGCTGTGTAGACTAGGCTGACCTTAAACTAGCTATGTTGACCAGGCTGGCCTTAAACTCACAGATCTACCTGTCACTGCCTCCTGAGTGCTGAGATTAAAGGTGTGCACCATCACACCCAGCCAAAGATGTATTTTTATTAATCCATATGTGTGTGTGACTATGAGCGAATGCCACATGTGTGCAGGCACCTGAAGGATCCAGAAGAGTAAACCCTGGGTGATGGGAACAAACTTGTATCCTCTGGAAGAGCAGCAGGTGCTCTTAACTGCTGAGCCATGTCTCTAGGCCTCAAAAAATAATTTATTTTATACTTATTTGCTTTATTTGTTTGTTAATGTGTATTGTGAGGGATACATATCATGGCCCATATGTGGAAGTCAGAGGACACCTTGTGGCAATCAGGTCTCTCCACCCATCATGTGGATCCTGAGGATCAAACTCAGGACCTTAGGCTTGCAAGCAAGAGGCTTTACCCACTGAGCCATCTTGCAGGCCTTACATTCTGAGATTGTTGTCTATTTTTGTTTTTGAGACAGGGTTTCTCTGTGTAGTCATGGCTGTCCTGAAAATCATTCTGTATATAAGGCTGGCCTGGAACTCAGAGATCTGCCTGCCTCTGTCTCCAAAATGCTGGGATTAAAGGCAGGTACCACCACAACACAGCACATTCTGAGATTCTTTTTATTACATCCTATCTATTCACCATGGGTCTCCACCAAAAATCCAAGCTCTGTGTTGTCCACCAACGTCCTTAGAGCCTAGCAGGTGCATGGCATATGACAGCATCATTGTAACTATGGAATAATATCTCAGATCAACGACTGAGCTGAACCTTTTTTTAAAAACAAAACAAAAAACAATGTGGACATTTTGTCCTTACTCCCAGTAGGTGGCACTAAAAACACACCTGGTCCTCTGCTATGGTGGGCGTTTTGAGGGGAGAAATGTACTTAGTTGAGGGCCAGGGCCAGGACCTGGCAAAGACAGGTGGTGGCTGCAGTATTGGCGGATATGGATCCAGATAGGTGGAAATAGCACTTCTTCCAGTGGAAAGGGAAGCGTGACAGAGGGAAAGGGAATGCTTAGTTAACCACAGGCTATGTGTAAGAGACCAGGATAATAGGGGCAAGGCTCTGGAACTGGCTTAAGGAGAAGAGGGGCCAGAACTACCTCCCAGATGCTTGCTCCAACAAAGACCTTCTGGGCGAGCACTTGCAGGTAGAGCTGAAGCAAGAGACCAAGAGGTGGGCTAAAGAAAGGACTGCATCTGGGTCTCAAGCCTGGAAGGTTGCAGGGCTAGAGAGACCCCCAAGAGCATCTGCATGAAGACCCAGGTGAGAAGAGACCTGAGAAATCATTGTAACCATAGAAAAGAAGCAAACTTACAAGTCTAATTTTTGTGGGGTTTGTTTTTGCGATGCTGGGGATTAAACATGGTGCCTCCTATGTAGCAGGTAAGTGCTCCACCATTCAACTACACGCACAGTCATAATAAGAACACTACTACTACTGATAACAACAATAACTATTATTGTTATTATTTTAAAGATAAGCCTTAGGCTAGGGGTATGGTTCAATGGCAAATCATTTGCTTAGCTTGAAGGAAATTCTGGGTTTGATCCCTAGGTGCCACCAAAGGAAGAAAACAAAAATAGAAAATAAAGACAGGCCACGGTGGCTTAGAACTGAAGGAAGGGAAGATAGAAGTGGATCTTTGTAAACATTATCAAAATCCCTGAGGGGTGGGGGTGTCCCTGAGTACTCCAGATGCAGGAGCCAGCCTAGGCTGCAGCTCCTGTCTTGTTAGGCAACCTCTGACTGAAGATGGCAGTTATAAAGGCCATGGGACTGGCCTGGTCGGATCTAACTATCATCAAAGTACTGATTGGAGGGTCTGGGCCTACAGCCAAATAGCTTGGACTTATATCAACCCATCCACTTACTAAATGACCTTTGTCTAGTCATTTAACTTCCCCATGCCTTGGTTTCCTTATCTGTTAAGCCAGAATAATAACAGTATCTTCCTTGTAGGGAGCTCATGACAAAATGAGTTAGTATTTGTGAATACATACAACAGTGCCTGTTAGAAACATGTCATGAAAATTACCAAAAGTTTATCCATAACAATCGGGTCCAAATTCAAGGGCAAAGGAATCTCAAATAGTCCCGGACCTTCTCTCAGGCTCCTATTTTTCTGTGCACAAACCTAGGTAGTTGGACTAGTCACTCCTGGTCCTTCCTGCTTTACTTCTCTGTAGTGTTGGAGCCTGACTTGGGTGTGTTCAATGCAGTGGTATGATAAGGTGACCCTTCTGAACTTCTAAGCGCCAACTATTAAGTTCTCAGGAGCGTGTAAGATGGTATAAGCAAGAGTAACTTGAATTGGCCACAGTGGGAACATTTACACTGCAGTAATGGGACATGTACTTGAACCGAGCCTTCTCCCACCAAGCTGGGACTCGCCACTACCTGACACCCACCCCTAGACACAGTCTCTGCCTTCAACATTACTGACAACAGTTGTGGAAAGAGAATGTCGGGCCTCCAGGGACACTGCAGACCTCCAATCAGCACACGTTGCCCCACAGACTCAGTTACATGCAGTGACTGAGAGAACCACTGTGGCCCGCTGCTTTCTTAGCCATGGAGAGCAGTGGTTAAACTGCTAGCATCTCACGGGGTGATGGAGTTTCACTGACATCATTCTTTGCCATGTGACTTTAGCCACGTCCTCTTTGGCTTGGGTTTTCTTTTTCCTTTTCTTCTTTTTTTCTTTTTTGGTTTTTAGAGCCAGGGTTTCTCCATGTAGCCTTGGCTGTCTATCCTGGAACTCACTCTGTAGACCAGGCTGACCTTGAACTCAGAAATCTGCCTGCCTCTGCCTCCTGAGTGCTGGGATTAAAGGCATGTGCCACCAGCTGCTAGCTTGAGTTTGCATTTTTTATCTTTAAGACAGGGACAGTCCTGCCATGACACAGGGTCCAATAAGAATACCACAAAATGTGTGCCAAGCCAGTAAAAGGCACTTGGTACACAGTAAATGTTAGCCAAGGCTATTATCAGACACACTGTCCCACTCACTGGCACCTGTGGCTTCGTGTGCCCACTGACTATCTGGGTCTTATCACAAAGTGCTCCATGGATGGCTGAGAACACAAATAGAAGCAGGCAGCTTTGTGTTTCCAGTTTTTATGAAAATTAATAACATTAATACCTCACAGACATATACATACACACACCCCTATATACATACTCATTAAGTTATTAATTAGTCTCTGTATAAAACGTTTCTACATTAGTGTTCCGAGCTAGGCCCAGTCAGTCCTTGGCATATTCACAGTAGCAGCCCTAGGGCTTGGCCCAGTGGGCAGGCAGTGAGGAGGTTACAGAGTGGCCATCCCTGCAGTAAGCACAGATGTCCTGGGCCGCTCACCCTCCAGTCCTTGGTCCCTGTCTTGACATAGGAAGAACAGCTGCTCAGTGCAAGGGCAAAGAGATCCTGTGCCTAATGCTACCTGGTGCCCCAGGTCCTTTGCATGGTGGCTTCAGGCACCCTGGCAAGTCCTAGAGAATGCTGGCCAACTCTGTGGAGTCTGTATCGGAGCAACCTGAGCTGCTGGCTTCATCTCTGCAAGAGTAAGAGAAGATGGGTTAGAAGAAGCATCTTCACCCTCCTCTGCTGCCACCTGCCTGAGGAATCTTGGCCCTGGAGTCCAAGTCAGCTGTCAGTCTTGTCTAAACCACAGGACAGTTTACTCACTCCCACAGTCTGCCCAGAAACTGCTGGTTGCTGTTCCTACTGAACAAAGGGCACCACAAACCTCAGAGAGCCACTGGCTCTGGCTGGCTGACATCATGATATGAGTCATTTTATCCTGCCCTATCATCTCTGGCCATGTCAGAGGGCCTGTATGCCAGGAGGGCATCAGAATACATGCTGCCGCTAGAACACAGGGCAGGACTCTCAGCCTTATCCACAGTTCCTGGCTAAACTTCCGTTTTCCTCTTCTGTAGTATAGGAATCATAAGAATTGTGCTATGGGGGTGGCCGTCTTCCAGCCAGGGACATGGTGTGCCAGTCTCTTCTAAGAACACAGCGTCACTAGCGGGTCCCATTCTCCCTCAGCCACTGCCTACTCCGCCAGGCTTTCTATTGCTCCTGCCAGGCAAGGAAGAGTTGCCAGCTGTGGTTCCTGGGGCAGGTAGACTCCCCTCCTGCACACTTCCTAAAGTCCGGTTTCCCATCCACTGTGACCCTGAGTGGCAGCCAAGGAATGTGTTCTGGTCCTGTTTTACCACAGGGGAGAACTGAGTGACCCTACCAGGAGCCCATCAGTCCCCACCTCTGGCTACTGGAGAAGCCTGTGGAGCTCTTGTTACTTACCTTAGCCACATCCAACAGGTAGATCTGCAGGAAGAATCCCAGCGCACAGCCCGTCAACTGGTATGGGGCCCCTCCAACTGCATAGCAAAGCTTGTTGCAAATGGACAGTTGCTGCTTCTTTTTTGGTTCCTTCTGGGAAGAGAAGCAAAGAATGAAAATAGGCCCAGGATTCTGGCCTCCAATCTAGAACGTGTCAGAGGGACGGACATTTATTTCTCCAGCCAAGAGGAACAGTTCTACCTTGCCCAGTTCCCACCTAGGGAAATCTCATGTCCCCTACCCCAGAGGAAGTTGCCCTTAAACCCAGACTTATCCCTCCACCCCCAGACTCTGAGGAAACCTATCACCTTCCACCTTTAAAGATCTCCCAGGCCAGGTGTAGTGGCCCCAGCACTTGGGAAGCAGTACCAGGCAAATCTCTTAAGTTTGAGGCCAACCTGGTCTACAGAGCTAGTTCCAGGTCAGCGAGAGATACAAAGAGAAACTCTGTCTCAAATAAATAAACAAACAAGCAAACACGTAAATATCTTCTCCCAGACCCTCAGCTCCTTTCCAGGTTACCCAGAAAGAGCATGTTGCAGCAGTGGACCTGTCCCTACCTGGAACTAGCTGCCACAACCTGAAAATCCTCTTGCTGCCAAAAGTTGCCTGAGCCCAACCCAGACTCCCTCCCTGACGCCCGTAGCAGCTAGGATCCACCTGCCTACCGGATGGGGGTGGGGGGGAGCCCGCTGCATCCACAGCTGTTCTTTCAATCTGTCCCAAAGCTCCCGGGCCCCTGTAGGGAGTCTTCAGCTCCAGTCAAACCCTTGAGCAGTCCTACCATCCAGCTGCCTAACATGCACCCTTTCCAGCTCCTAGGGGACCTTGGAGAGGGTGAAAAGGCCTCCAGGTGCAGGGCTCAGCCTTCTCCGGGTGGAGCACTAGGGGAGGCTGAGGTTGCCCAGGGAAAGTAGAGATTACTCATACATGGTAACAGCATAATTGCTTGCTCGCTTCTTCCAAGAACAGTTAATAAAATTAAAAGGAAAAGTTGAGCACCTCCCAATTAGATATATTGTCAGAGATCCCTTTCCTGGGGCCGCATGGTTTCATGGTGTGGTTAAACAGATCCAAAAGCTAGAACCGGTCGGAGAGAATGTCGAGACACGCGGAGCTCTGTGCAAGTGAACCCTCAGTCACAAAAACCGCTTTCGGTATGCGGCTCCTTTAAGAGCAGAGCCCTTGTTCTTATGAATGAACTTGAGTGGCCCTCCTCAGAGTTAAAGCATGAGAGTGGGGGGTGGTGAGAAATGGAGAACCAAGGGGACTCTCAGATTTCTGGGGTCTCTTCAGATCTAGGGAGAGAAACTAGCGTGGCTCAGCACAGTAGAACCTAGAGCACTGGGGAGAGCCCCACGCCGCGTAGAGTTGCCGGCGCCGCTCTAGGCGCAAACCCATTGTCGGGGTGTGCAAAGGGGCTTCAGACTTTCTCCATCACTCCCCGGTCCCGAAGCACTCCTTGGACTCTCCTTTTTCCTCACTGTACCTGTTACCCCCAAGTGTCCCAGGGCCAGACCCAACTTCCGACGCCCCTGCACCCATATCCCGGCTGCCCCACCACCCCTTGCCCTCCTCTCGGAACCTTACCTTCACCTGGGCCGGCCGTTCACTTGCTTGGAGGATGCCGGTGGGGAGCAGCCCCGCCGCGGAACCGCTCTCGGCGCCCTCTCCTTTGGCCATGACCCGCGGGCCACGCCGCGTGGGACCGGGACGCCGGGATGCTCTTGTGTTCTGCCGGCCGGCACTCGCCTGTGGCTCTCGTCCTAGGCGCAGCCGCAGCCACTGCTACGTTCGCTAGCACTTAGCAAACCAGGAACGCCGGCGTGAAAAACTCCCTAGCACGCCCCCTCCGCGCCTCTTAAAGGTTCGGTCCTGCGCCTCCAGCCAATCCCTGTACGTGCCTGCCCATCTCGTCTGGCAGAGCCTCGCTACTCAGCCACGTTCTCAAAGCCGGCAACTCGAACCGCGTGCTCCTAACCACCTAAGCAAGGCTGAGAAACCCACCCTACTCCCCCGAGGAAACTGAAGCCCCAAGCTGAAAGTGAGCTGCCCGAGGTCCCCAGAGTGAGTTTTCCCTGAGTAGAGCCTGTGGCCCCGTGACTTCTGAACCCCCATCAGCCACTTTTAAAATCCAGAGTCAGGTGGCTTCTCCCCTCCCCCAAACCTGAGGCCATAGGCTGTAACTTTCACTATCAATGTCCCTCGTGTCTCAAGATCAGCAATTTGATATTTAGGGATCCTTTTTCAATGAGACAGAAAAATTACCAAGTCCAGTGGCTTCCCCTTCCAGCAGGGGAACGCTCAAGTTCTAAGGAGCCATGGCCACAGCAGCCTTTTATGGAGAGTTTTCTAGAAGGCTTAACATGATCTCACTGGGTGCTTATGAACTCCATCTGAGGGTGGTACTATTATTATCGCCATTTTACAGCCCAGGAAAGGGGGACACAAGAAGAGCAGCTGTTATGACACACACAGGCCAGGAAGGTTTTGTCCAGTTCCTAAGTCTTTACTCATGACTCTGCTCTGCCCCTCAGCGTAAATTACAAAAGGCTGAACTGTGTATGTGTATGCTCCCAGACAGGAAGCCCTGGGAGACACAAGACTCCAACAGCCCTCCATATCACAAAAAAGAAAAAAAAAAATGCTTTGAGAGAAAGAGGAGGAATGTGGTCCTTGAAAGAAGGGAGGACCTTCATCTACACAGAGGCCAGGCATAGATGCCAACGAGGAGCAGCCTTTGCTGCTTTTCTCCCACCTCTGCTAACTAAGGGCACCCCAGGCTTCCCAGATCCCCAGGAGCCTGGGTGAAGTCCAGCTCTCCCTCCTCAGTGAAGTTACTGCTTAGAATCTCAGAGGCCGCTCACACAGGACCTGTGTTTCTCAGTGTCGGGCTCCTTGCCCCCCCCCCTTAATTCAAATTGCAGGGAAGAGATATTGAGATCTGACTCCCCCACAATGACCACAGCACCCTTGTGTGCTCTGCCAGATCCCATCTGGGCACATCACTGTCCAGAAACAAGCCAAAGGAAACAGTGAAGACCGTAGGAAGGCCTCTTGTCCCCACTGTGAGCTGTGTGACTCTGCCCTAGCTGTCTTCTGTGCTCTAGGTTTGATTTAGCTAAGGAGTCCTGTATGGTCTCTTCCAGCCCTAAATTCTTCACTCCCTTGAATTGAAGCATTCCATACATGATCTGAATAACCAAGCCAGATCACGCTTCCTTGAAAATAAAAAACTATATCTCTTTTACTTCCATATCCCACTAAATTACAGTGAGTGTAAGCTCAAACATAGAGAAGCTAGCCCATTCAGAAAAAACTGCAGGCACCTCCATGGACCAGTTATATAGTTGTTCCTGGACAATTTTGTTAACCTCCTTGTGTACAAAACAGGGACCTACCTAATAGCCTTGTTTAGGGGATAAGACAAGAAGTTGTACAGGAAGCATTTCGCACAAGAGCTTGGGAGCTGAGGCTGGGCTAGTTCCCCTCCTGGCCTGATTCCAGTCTGTCAGTGTAGCAACGCAAGATTCCAGATATGGCCTGACCAAGCCAGCACAATAGACCTATTATTTCCCCCAGTCTGGACACGACACATTGTTAATGCAGCCTAAGACTGCTGGGTTTCAGAGCCTTTCTCTCCCGTGATTAGTTCCCATTAGGTGTGGTTAACTAAATCATTCAGAGCACCAGAGCTTGGGGTCAAGTCAGGTTTCTTCACCATCCTCTACTTTGTGTGCTGTCATCAAGCTCTCGGGAGAGTAATGTCATCTTGCTTACTTCAGCCTGTAGAAACTGTTTTGAATTCTGGCTCTATTGCCCATGATTTTCTTCCGCTTTAAATTCAGGTCCAGCTTGCTCTCGAAACTTCTATTCCTATTGGTCAGGACAGAGCTATGTAATGCAACACTAGAGACACTAAATCATCATGAATGAATCAGAGCATCATAAACCCAATAGTTCCCAATTACCAAATTCCCACTATCTGCTGGGCAAGCACAGTGCAATGTGCTTTTGTTTTGCATATACCATCTAATTTACTTATTCTAACACTGACAAGAAGGGGTGGTTTCATTACCCCGTTCTATAGATGTTTAAACCCAAGACTAAAAGAGAGGCAAGGGTTTGATTTTATAAGTTTGATGACAAGCTTCATTGCTATCAGGTACCTTCAGTCCTGACCAGGTGATCCGTTAGTCCCTTTGGACATTCTCCTTTCTACCTCCTCATATCCATACCATCAGGCCCAGAGCCCAGCTCTGGAAACCTAACCAGCTCTATTGGCCTCAGAAGCCTGGAGGAGAAACCTGGACCCCTTCTTCATAGCCCCCATCTTCTCATGAGAGTAAGAACGTCTCCCTAATGGCAAGCAGCTACTTGTCCAGTAATAGGACTGTCCTTCTAGGCACCAGTCCCCTTTCTAGGTCTACCTCAAGATTTTAGCTAAGAACAAATGAACATATGTTCTCTGTGTTGTTCTGCACCTTCCTGCATTTAAGCAAGGCTGCTGCTGGGTACTCCCCAGAGAACCTCTGAGTCCCCTGACCTTTCTGGAAGTAGAGAAGTAGGGTACACACAAAGCTCCCAGAGGGATAGGAATACTGTTCAGTTGATAGAGTGCTGGTCTAGCATGCATAAAGCTCCAAGTTTGATTACCAGGAACTGGCATAGTGATGTATACCTGCTATCCCAGTACTTAGAAACTGAGGCAGAAGGATCTTTCAATACTAGCTAGCTAGCAAGTTGTGGTAGTCCACACCTTTAGTCCCAGCACTTGGGAGGCAGAGGCAGGTGGATCTCTGTGAGTGGGAGGCCAGCCTGGTCTACAAAGCAAGTTCTAGGGCAGCCAGGATTATTACACTGAGAAATCTTGTCTCAAACAAACAAGCAAATAAAAGACTAGCTAACTTGGGCTACATGGTGAGACCCTGACTCAGAAAAAAAAAATAGAGGCTGGTGCCATGGCTCATAGGTAAAGAGCTTGTTGTGCAAACCTAAGACTCAAGTTTGTATACCCATAACCCATGTAAAAGCCAGGCAAGGTGGCTCATGTCTTAACATCTGCACTGGAGGATGGACAAGCAGAGGCAGGTAGATTCCAGGGACTTGCTGGCTAGCCAGTCTAGTTAAAATAGTAAGCTCCAAGTTCAAAGAGAGAGTCTGTCTCAGAAAATAGGTAGAAAGCCATAGAGAGACACAAGATGTTGGCTCTGGCCTCCACACAGGTGTACATGGTGAATTACATTCCCCTTCCACATGTGTGCTCCATGTACTCTCTCTATCTCTAGCCCTACCTCCATCTCTGTCGCTCCTTATCTCACTGAGTTGGCATAATTATATAAAGATTAAATGAAATGCTTGACACACTGTAAGCCAGTGCTTCTCAACCTGTGGCCTTGACTCCTTTGAGGGTCATGTATCAGATATCCCTGCCTATTTATATTACAATTCATAACAGTAGCAAAATTATAGTTATGAAGGGTCAACAAATTAATTTTATGGTTGGGGGTCACCACCACATGAGGAGCTGTATTAAAGAGTTTTCAGCATTAGGAAGGTCGAGAACCACTGCTGTAAGAACAATAGAAATTGCTTCCCTGTTGTTACTGTTGTTATCACTTCTATACTGGGCAAAACCTCTCCAAGTAAAGCTCTTTGCCAGCGGAGATAAAATTTTCTTGTAATTAGCTGCCTGTCTCTAATCCCAACATTCAGGAAGCAGAGGCAGGGAGATCTCTGAGAGTTTGAGGTCACCCTGGTCTACCTAGAGAATTCCAGGACAGCCAGGTCTATAGAGTAACTTTGTCTCAACAACAACAGAATTTTTTTTTAAAAAGGGTTTTTTGGTTGTAAATTGCTGAGGGCTAAATTACATCTGATAACTCAAGATGGTACTTCTGGCCCAACGGGACACAGACTAGAATGTCTAGGGCAGATTATCAGGAAGAAGTACTTGGGAATTGGTACTTGCATATTGTAGTTGAGGGAAAGTGTTGCTGAATACTATTGATGACATCTGTCACTCGGTGATAAGATTGATCTATAGCCCTGACCTGTCACACCTATGACCCAAACTTCTGGAAGAAAGGGTCAAGCCCATACCTGACTCAACAAATCACTGGCAAATTTACATATTGGGTAGGGAATGGCCAGGTTCAAGAGATAAGGGCTGGGCAGGTCCTGAAGCAAGGGCTTCCTACATAGATGGGATAAGGATATCTCAGCCTGTTTCTGATCTTGTCCCTTTGTTTGCCCTGTGAAGAAGAGGTGGGGCAGAGATTTAGAAGGTGGGACCTTTGAGGATCCCAAGAGAGGGTCCTTAGAGAGGAAATGTCTGAGAGCCCTTGAAGTCACTTTAGGCTGCTAGTTCCTGGAATATTGGTTGCGCAGTTATGGATCAGGAGAGGTCTCAGGACAGATGCATCTGATCTCATGAGGCCATGGACCACTGCACAGGAAAGCCTCCTGAGCTGACCCATGGGTGATCTAACCCCAGTTCTGGAGGAACTGAGGAATATGGAGAATACACAGAGATTTCCTGGTGCCCCTGCCTCCAACTCCGGGTCTTCTCATTCTATACTCTCACTAGTTCAAGGTCCTCAATCCCAGACAAAAGAAACAGCCGTACTCCCACAGCTGAGATGTAAAAATGAAGGAATGACAGGATCTGGAAGATGTCAGCATCACACTAAGGCCACGCTAAGACCATGACCCAGTGCAGGGGAAACTTCAGTGTTTGGGCCAAGCTACCAGGTGCCCTTAGGGCTCATGAGATCAAGTGAAACACTTCTTGAGCAAGAGCTCAGATATCATCAGAAGAGATCATAGGATGAGCTCCTGAGCAATATCCCTCCCTTCCTGGCTAGACAGACCCATACCCTCCTTATGATCACACCATGGTTCTGCAAGGAGGCCCTGCCCTGCTCCAATGGCCTTGACCCATTCAGAGCTGGAAGAGCCTTGACTCAGGTTAATTGACTTGGAACAGTGATCTCCTTGTCCCTGGAGTCCTGCCCCGTCTTTGGTCTTCCTCTTTATCCATCTCAACAGATAGCATATTGGACAACCAATACTGTGGGATAGCTAGTTCTCATCTCCACTGTGGCATGCCATGACCTTATGATAATGTTTGAACTTATTCATAGTGATTAAAGGCAAGAGATAACAGCATAGCTGGGACCTAGCTAGATTCATTGGGGCTCTGTTTCTGGTTACGTATGCGATTTGGAGCAGATGGCAACTTCTCTTGTTTATCTGATCTGTACTTATGCTTCATGGGTATTATCCTGAGGATCTAGTGAGACAATCTATATGTTCCAAACAAATTTTATAGGTCACAACTCATGATTCTTTCTTTCCTTCATCCTTTGCCTGATTAGCAAGATATATACCTTTGGTTAATAAACATTGAGAGAGCTGGGTGGTGGTGGTGGCGGCGGCACATGCCTTTAAGGACAACACTCAGGAGGCAGAGGCAGGTGGATTTCTGTGAGTTCAAGGCCAGTCTGGTCTACAAAGTGCAGGACAGCCAGAGATACACAGTGAAACCCTGTCTCAAACACATACGTACGTACTACATACATACATACATACATACATACATACATACCACTGGGAGAATAAATTTCTTACCATGTTTTTAAACGCAAAACTTAATACATGGTGGCTTTGTACTATGGGTGGGTAGGAAGAGCTAAGAGAGAAAGGAGCTTGAATTCACCAAAGGATACTTAAAGGAATCAAGGTGGCCTTGTGAGTACAGCCATAAAGCTTTCCTTGGACCAACACAGAGATGAATAAGGCTGGATAATCTTGTCCTTTGAACAGATCACATCTAGTTGTGGAGGGAAATATAGGCAGAATATTACCACATGATATAACCTATAGAACCCTGTCTGAGTGCCCAGAATTATGAACACCAGATTCTCTGTTTGAAGGATTAAAGTCTTCAAAGGCTCTGCAGAGGAGGTAGTAATAGAGCTAGGCACTGTAGGATGAGAGAGGACGGGTCTGTGGGACAAAGTAAACACCTGGGATACAGAGGCATGGTGAGATCAGAGAGTGTGGAATCAGCAGCAACTTGTGCTGCTGGGGATCTGGCTGATAGGAAAATTGGTGGTGTGAAGCTCCCACGGAAGGAGCTTTGCATCCTTGCCCCATAGGCAGAAGGGAGTCCTGGGAAGAACTCTGAGGGATGAAGTCATTGGTCTCTCTCATCTCATGAATATACAGAGGGAAGCTTCCCAGGCAGAGTTTGGAGGCTGAGCTGGGTGACAGGGACTGGTGACCCATAGTTCTGTGCTTGGTAAAGAGGACACTGTTGCTCATCTCCCTCAGACTCCCATCCCGGCTTCCCAGATGACAACAGCAGCATTTCAGTCCCTCTCATTCAACTTTTCTTTTTCTTTTTGCCTTTCTGAGACCATCTGCCTCCCAAGTGCTGGGATTAAAGGCGTGCGCCACCACTGCCTGGCTAATTTTTTTGAATTTGAGGCTAGCCTGGTGTACAAAGCAAGTTCCAGGACAGTCAGGGCTGTTATACAGAGAAACCCTATCTGACAAACCAAAAAGAAAAGAAAAAATGGTAGACTTTAAGGGAATTTGAACCTACAACTCTACCCCCAGCTCAGAAGGTATCAGTTCCCTAACACCAGTCCTCAAAAGAATTCAAGGATAGAAGTCAAGGAGAGGGGGTTTCAGATCCCAACCCTATTCCTGGCAGGAGTACCTGGGAAGGAATGTAGAAGAGGAGGTGCTATTCTGTGGTCCCCCTCACCCTGGTCCGGATGATCGATTGGGAGGTATTTAGAGACCAGACAAAGCAGAAGAAGCTTTCTTTGCAAGGGCTGCTCCCACAGGACAGGAAGTTGCTGCTGCTGCTGCTGCTGCTGCTGGCTAGCTATTTGGCCTTGGGCAAGTCCCTTTTCTCTGGACCACTCATAAACTCAGAAACAGGAGGCAAGACTACTACAGAAGACCCCTCTTTCAGTTTTTTTTTGGGGAGGGTCTGGGAGTTTTCAGACAGGCTCATATAGGCCCAGTCTGGTTTTGAAGTTGACATGTAGCCAAGATAACTTTGAAGTTTTGATACTCCTGGCTCTTTCTCGTGCTGAAAATATAGGTGTGTGCCACCAAGGCCCACTTATTCCTTACTCATCAACATTCACTGGATGTTTATAAAAGATTCCTTTAAATGGGAATACAATAGATTTTTTTTCTGTTTTTGGATCGGGTCTCATGTAGCTCAGACTGGCCTCGAACTTGATGTGTATCTGAGGATGACTGTGAACTTCTGTTGCTCCTGCCTCTACCTCCCAAATGTTGGGATTACTGGCATGTACCACCAAGCCCAGATTCTGCTACACTGGGCACTGAACCCAGCATTCTGTGCATACTAGACAAGCACTCTAACAACAGCTACATTTCTAACCCAAAGTGTTTGTGTGTGTGTGTGTGTGTGTGTGTGTGTGTGTGTGTGTGTGTGTGTGTGTATGGTATGTTTGTGAAGGTGTACTCTTGTCTGTATGTGTGCAGTTGCATGTGCACATGTGTGCACATACATTTGGAGACCAGAGGTCGATGCTAGGTGTCTTTTTCAATCACTTTCCATCTTATTTTATTTTTTATATTTATTTATTTGTGTGCGTGTGTGTGCACACGCAAGTGTCTGTGCACAAAGTATGAAAGTCAACGTACAAATGGCAGGAGTCAGTTTTCTCCTTCTACCGTGTGGATCCCGGGGATTGAACTCGGGTCTTCAGGCTTGCTGGCAAGTGTCTTTCCTTAATGGACCATCTCACTGATCATCCGCTTCAGTTTTGAGACAGGATCTCTCACTGAACTTGGAGCTCACCAACTGAGTTAGACTGGCTGGCCTCCTTTTCAAGCCTCTCAGCACTGGCAATAAAGGAGCATGCCCAGCCTTTTCCAGGAGTGCTTGGTATCTGGACTCAGATTCTTATGTGTGTGCTGTGAGCTCTTTAGTGACTGAGCTATATCCCCAGTCTACATTTTTGTTTGGTTGTTCTGTTGTTGTTTTGTGGCAGGGTTTCACTATGTTGCACTGACTGGCCTGGAATTCAATAGATAAACTAGGCTGGATCATGGAGATTCTCCTGCCTCTGCTTCCCAAGTTCTGGGGTTAAAGCTTTGCACCCCAATACTTAACTCAGATTTTTTTCCCTTCCAAGACAGAGTTTCCCTTTTTGGGACTGGTTATACTGGAACTTGCTTTGTAGATGAGTCTGTCTATGTAAGCTCAGATCCTCTGTTATTAAGAATTGATGGGGCTGCAGAGGTGGCTCAGCAGTTAAGAACACTGAACACTGGCTGCTCTTCCAGAGGTCCTGAGTTCAGTTCTCACCAACCACATGGTGGCTCACAACCATCTGTAATGGGGTCTGATGCCCTCTTCTGGTGTGTTTGAAGAGAGTGACTGTGTACTCATATAAATAAAACAAATAATTCTTAAGAAAAATGTAAAGTGTTATTTTAAAAAAAAAAAGGAATTATTGTGAGCAGTGGTGGCACACACCTTTAATTTTAGCACTTGGGAAGCAGAGGCAGGCAATTCTCTGAGCTTGAGGCCAGCCTGGTCTACAGAGTGAGTTCCAGGACAGCCAGGGCTATCCAGAGAAACCCTGTCTCGAAAAACCAAAAAAAAAAAAAAAATCACAAAAATTGGTAGAAGTTAAGTCCTGTTCTTCATTACAGCCCCATGCTGCCAAAAATGAGACTCAAACTTAAAACATATTTACAACTACATTGGCTATATAGCTGGGGGGTAGGAGGGCTAGCCTGGTTCTAGGCTTTGGGGTGTGTTCTGAGATGGACTTGACTGTTCCACACTGTCTCAGCTTTGGTCTGAATTCTAATCCCATAGCATCAGGCCTTCTGAGCACTTGGCTTTGGGTCTGTGAGCTGGGTTAAGGTCCTGGGGTTTGGTGTAAGTTCTGGGCCTTGGCTGTAGACTCTGGCTGGCCTTTGGGCCTGTTCTAGGTCATTCCTGAGTTCTGCCAGCTGGATTCTGGGCTTGAGACTTTGAACTGAGTTTGGACTAGCTTAGGATCTGGATTCTGGGCGCTGGGATATATATGGGCACCGGGATGGTTCTGAGAGCTGAGCCTAGATGGACTTAGGTGCTGGGCAAGGTTCCAGAGGAAAGTGCAGCCCACATTGGTTACAATGGGGTGTCCCTGAAGGGACAGAAGCCTCTCATCTCATTCCTCAAGCTCAGCGTTTCTCCTCCTGGGGCGTGGGGGACAAGCAAAGGTACTAGTAGGCTCTTTGAGTTACCTGAGGAAGGTGAAGGGTGGGGCAAATAGCCCATGGAGTATCCTCAGGTGGCCAGATGCCATCCTGTTTGTTATCAGGACCCTTGCACTAAACAGAAACAGTGAGGAAGCACTGGTCTAGCTCACAGCCTGGCTTCTTGACGATCAGCATGGGAGGGAGACAGTATGCAGAGCTTTAATCTAAATCTGGGAGTGTCCCCTCCCCAGCTTCCTTCCCAGAGACTTGGCCCTGTCCTACCCTCTGGCTACAAGTTGGGGTTAAAGCTTTCAGTCTTCCCCAGAGGCCGTTCCCAAGGGATACTCATGCCTGGGTCACTTCTTCCTTGTAACAGACTTTTCCCCTCCCCTCCCGTGTGTGTGTGTGTGTGTGTGTGTGTGTGTGTGTGTGTGTGTGTGTGTTCAAGTCCCATGCTTACACAGCAAACGCTTTACCACCCCTATCCCCACTCAGTGTTTGCTCCTTTAGCTGTCCCCTAACTCCTTTCAGGTGCTTCAAAGCCTCCTGCCCAGTAAGCTTCCTCGTGCTGGTCCTGTGGACTCTCTTCCAAAGAAGTTAGCAGGAAGTGGAAAGGCCAACCTCTTTGCTTACCGTAAACCCTTACTTATCCCCTCCAGCACTAGAACCTGGGGCAGCAAACTTCACTGAAGGAACAGGAATTGCTGCAGGGAAAGGCAACTCTTAATAAGAAATCTCAAACTGTACATGTCAGTCAGCCATAATGACGCTCTCCTTTAATCCCAGCACTTGAGAGGCAGAGGCAGGCAGATCTCTGTGAGTTTGAGGTTAGCCAGGTCTACATCGTGAGTTCCAGGACAGCCAGAGCTTTATAGAGAGACCCTGTCTTGAAACACACAAAACAAACAAACAAAAAAATGTACATGTCATTCCTCCCATTAGTTGTCTTTTTAAGGGTACATTCAGTTACTAACTTGATCCCCCTGTTCCAGATCATCCTTATGCTCCCAGAAAGATACTATCTTGCAGTTCTCCACCAGCAAAATCTCCAGCAGGCTCTGTATAGGAAACCACACTCTCCAAGACACACGGGACAAGCTCAGTAGCACAAGAAACAGTAGAAAACTTCCCAAATTCTGTGATTCAGCCCAGAAGGAACAGTGTAGGAAACAGGTTGCAGCAGACAGCTTGGAGAAGGTGTGGCAGCTTTGAACTTCAAAGTTTTGTCTTTTTAAAGTCTTTGTGCCAATGAGAAGTGACAAGCTGTGCCTGCTTCTCATTGTTCAGATTTGGCCTTTTAGAACAAGTGGGGCTAGCAGTGAGGAGGCTAAACATGAATCAAACATACACACACACAGAGTCATACACACACGTAGGCACACATATATACATATGTACATACGTACACACATAGACACACATGAATACACACACACATACATACACACAATACATACACACATAGACACATATACATGCACACATATAGACACACATACATATAAATACACACACATTCATACACACACATACATACACACACATACATACATGCACATACATACACACAATACACAAACACATTCATACACACACATATATACACACTTCAAAAGTGGTTATTCTGCACAACAGTACAGTCTAAATCCGTACGTAAGAAGAGGTACTTTCCAAAAAGCCTTCTGGTCTGGTACCTCCTCCCTACTGTAATGTTAAGGCTCTGATTATTTTCACAGCAATGTCAAAGCCTCTGCATGCATCCTTCTGTTCAAGTTTGTGCCACTGCCCACCATGCAATAACAAAAGACCTGGCAAAGATCGTGAACCTTGATGGTCTCTTTCGTATGTACAGTGTCCTGTGAGAGCTTTAAATGATTATGTCTTTAACATAGACCAGGTGAAAATCATGGGTCAGGACTGGAATTCTTCCCACCCCAGAGCACAGTCATCCAGAAGTGTGGGCCTTTGGTTTTCCAAGCACATCTTTCTTCCTTTTGCCTCTGTTCCAGTCCCTGCTGGGTCCCGCCGTCCTGGCAGCCTGTTTATGCGTTCTTTTAAAAGCCTCAAGGCTGTGAGCCTCTGCTCTGGTTTTGTTTTTCTTCTTTTTCCCTTTCTTTCTTTCTTTCTTTCTTCATTTCAGTATTGGGATTGAACCTAGAGCTGCACACACGTTAGGGCAGAAACTCTAACCCCAAGTTATATTCCAGAGCCCCTTTTCTTTATTTTTTTAAAATATTATTTATTTATGTATACGAGCACAGTGTAGCTGTCTTCAGACACACCAGAAGAGAGCACCAGATCACATTACAAATGGTTGTGAGCCACCATGTGGTTGCTAGGAATTGAACTCAGGACCTCTGGAAGAGCAGTTAGTGCTCTTAACCACTGAGCCATCTCTCCAGCCAGCGCCTTTTCTTTAAATTGCATTAATTTACCTATTGCCTGGAAGGTGGACATGCCACTACATGCAGTTAGAGGTCAGAGGACAACTTGTGGGAGTTGGTCCTCTTCTCTCATGTGGGTTTCCAAAAGCTTGGGAGCAAGTGCTTTTACCCATTGAGCCATCTCACCCGTCTTGACCTTTTTAAAAGTGTGTGTGTGTGTGGTGTGTGTGTGTGTGTGTGTGTTCCATCTTGTTTGCAGAGCGTCTTTTGTCGTCCACAGCTGCATAACCAGGTGTTGTCTCCTGCATTTCAGAGAATTATTCTCTACCTCTGCTTGCCATCTTATATGGGAGCAGTTGGGTCATGAACTTGGACGACTGTGCCAAATTTTACATTGGATGCTGGTCAGTTCAACTCAGGTCCTCACCCTTGTACAGCAAGCACTTTATCCGCTGAGCATCTCCACACCCACGTCCCCTGTTTTTTCTTCACTTATTATTTTGATACTATCTTAGTAAGTTACGCAGGCTACCTTTGAACTTGCTCCTGTGCCCAGGCAGGCCTTGAACTTTCAGCCCTCCTGTTTCTACCTTTGCAGTCTCTGGGATTATAGGCCCTGATTTTACACTTAGCTCTTGGCATGTTCACTAGTATAGGGGCTCCGCTGTACACTAGCTGGTCCAGGATACTTTCACTTCAGAAGACGTTTGCTGAACCATGACTGTGTGTCAGCCAGAGTCCTTAAGTTCAGAGTCTGAGGGAGGGTAAACTTGTAAATAAATCACTATAGAAAGAGTAATAAAAATTATGACAGAGGGAAACAGGAGTGATATGGGCAACGTTGTTATTTTGCACAGCCCTGGAGGGGGTCCCTATGATTGCCTCCCCCCAACAGCTGTGCAATGAGATAGCCCTCAGCATGTGGAAACCCAAAGCTGTCATCTGACTCAGCTAGGGAGTCTAACCAATTGCCTCGAGGAGACCAGGCATTAGTTAAGGCTTCCATGGCAAGTTGTCCAGGTAGCTGAGGAGGGAAGGGCTGTGAGAACAGAACAAAAAAAACATGAAAATAGAAATCATAATCACCAACTACTCTCTCTATGCCCAGATGCCCAGCTCTGAGTGAAGGTTTACATTTTAATTCATAGCATTGCCAAGAGCTAGATTCTTAATTATCTCTACAGATAGGGAAACTGAGACTAAAAGAGGTTAAGCAACTTGTTTAAGGTCGCAGAGCTACAAGACTACACTGTCAAGATGCAAACCCAGACCTCCTTACTCCAGAGCCCTAAGTCTTTAACCTGGACCTCCTTCAACACTAATGACCTTGACTTTGGACTGTGCAGATCAGAAGTACACCAGCTATGTCATTAAGTCTCCTTAAGGTTTCCTAGCAGCAATGTCCCTCCATCCCCCAGGAGGATTGGCATTAACCAGGCTCAACTCCATGAGAGCTTCAGAAGAGAGAGAAAGCAGAGAGGAATGTGGGAGCCTGAGCATCTGGGAATTGCCCCTGAGGTTCTTGGAGCTCTCCAGGAGGAACCTGAGAGAGGCCAGAGCACTGCAGAGAAAAAAAAAAAAAAAAATCAAAAAACCAAACAAACCCCACAACTAGCTGGCAAGCTTATTTTAAATCCTAGGTATGATGAGACCTCATTACGCTTGAAAAAACAGTCTGGTTCTCAGCTCACTCATGTGCTTCCTTCCCACGCCCACACCACCTGCTTCCCAAGCCATTCAGGACTTGCCAAACCCCTATCCCTCGGTCTTCAATTTTTTTTATTTTTTTTCTTTCCTTTCTTTTTTTTGAGGGGGGAGTGGGAATTTGTGTGTTAAGATATGGTCTCTCTGTGTAGCCCTGGCTGTCCTTGTAACTCACACTACAGATCAGGCTGGCTTTGAACTCAAGAGATTTGCCTCTGTCTGTCTTCTATGAGTGCTGGGGTTAAAAGTATGTGCCACCACTGCCCTGATATCTTCAATACTTTTTTCCTTATCCTTTCTCCCAAGATCTTCTGCCATCTTGGGCCAGTTCCAAATGATTCCTTGCTCAGCTCCAGGCTACTATGAACTCCTAGAAAAATATAACGGGTGGTCACACATAGTCAATATTCTTTCGTCTGATCCTTGCCCACGCACTGGCTATCCCCATCCAGCCTTAGTCAAGGGCTTCTCTGCTTCAAGGTGTCCTTAAGTGATAGCATTCAGGGGCTTTTTTTAAAATTCCTGTTGTCTATGCCATCTTCTTCCACTTCTTCAAGGACCAAAATATAACTTGTTTATATCTGGATGCTTGAATGCATATTTTATATTTTAATCCATATAATCAGCTTATTTTCATTTGTTAGGACACGTGTCTGGAGGATAACATGGACCCTGACCTGGTATGCTCATGATCTAATAAGCAGATATAGCAAGCAATTAGAATACAGAGTGTCTGCAGAGAAAGCTGAGGCGACACAAGAGAAAAACAACTAATCTAATGGACTTGTATCAGTTAGATTTGTCTGTAGGTGACAGAAAAGCTCAAACTTGGGCCAGTGAGCTGGCTCAGTGGGTAAAGGTGCTTGCCAACGAGCCTGACTGATGATAAGTTTGATACACAGAAATCACATGAAAGGAGAGAACCAACTCCCAGAAGCTCAGACACTCACACTTCAACCAGTTAAAAGTCTAGAAATAATTAGTCCTGAGCTAATGCAATAGATCCAGGGTCGTAAAAGCCCTTGTGTTTTCCCCAACCCCCACCATCTTCAACTTTTACCTTCATGGCCCCGATACCGTCAGTCAGATTCTAGCCAACCTACAGGAAGATGGACTAAGAAACGGCACAGTGGCCTTTTAACACCAGTTTCCCAAAGTGGCCAAAATACTTCTGTCCAAGCTGTGGGCCAGCACTTAGTCACTTAGCCACACCTAACTGCCTGGAATTCTGGAAAATAAAGATTTTTTTACTCCTTGCCAGCCAGGCAGACAGATAAAAAATAAGCATCAGTGACAAGCACAGTG
Organism: Mastomys natalensis; assembly: GCA_021653895.1. Taxonomy (NCBI): domain Eukaryota; kingdom Metazoa; phylum Chordata; class Mammalia; order Rodentia; family Muridae; genus Mastomys; species Mastomys natalensis. The sequence goes on along the minus strand of JAJTUV010002837.1, from coordinate 223,309 downwards.
ATGAGAATTAAGGGTTAGGAAGTAGCTGTAGTTTCAGAAACGCTCCAGATGAGTTGACACCCTGAAGTTGAGATAATGAGTCCAAGTTAACCAGGCAGAAAGGGTGTTTGGGCTACACAGGCATTGGGGTGTTTTGTTTTCTTCAACACAGCCTCATGCACTCCAGGCTAGCCTTGGATTAGATTTGTAGCTGAGGGTGACCTTGAACTGATGATCCTCCTGCTTCTATCTCCTGAGTGCTGAGATTACAGATATGTACCATCATACCCTGTTTATGCTTTGCTGGGGATCGAACCAAGGGCTGTGTGCATGCCAGATAAGCACTCTACCACAGAGTCACAATCCCAACCATAGAGAGCATTTTTTGAAAAATGCAGGCAATTGGAGTTTTTCCAGCATAGAATGGGTATGGAGGTGTGTCAGCAGATGCAGATAGGATCTCACTTTGTGTGTGCATGGGAGTAGGGGGGACTTACACACTAGGGTGCTAGGGTGATGTCACATGTCCTGTTCTATCTATTACTCTCTGTCTGATTCTCTTTTGACAGAATCTTTCTTTAAACCTGGAGCTAGGCTGGCATCCAAAAAGCTCCAGTGATCTCTGTCTCTGTCTCCAGCAGGACTGGGGCTAAGGAGCACATATGGCCATTCAGTTTTGTTTTGTTTTAAAAAAAAAAAAAAAAACATTTATTTATTCTGCGTGCATATGTGTATGAAGGTGCCAGATCCACAGGAACTGGAGTTACAGAAAGTTGTGAGCTGCCATGTGTATGCTTGGAATTGAACTCTGGTCCTCTAGAAGAGCAGCCAGTGCTCTTAACCACTAAGCCAGCTCTCCAGATTTTTATATGGATTCCTGGGATTTGGTGGGTAGGTGGGAGGAGCTCACGTTTGAGCAAGCACTCTTACCTACTAGACTATCTCCGCAGCCCCAGAATCAAACATTATAGTCATCATGAGAGGGGAGGATGCCCTCATGCCCCTGCTGAGGAAAGAGGCACACTTAGGAGTGGAGTAGAAGGTGACCTCCTAGCTAAAATTAGACTCCTGAAGAAAGTAGCCCGTGTACATTTTGGCCCTAAAAGTCCGTAGACTTTCCTGGCACAGGCTTAGTTCCAAGAGATGTCAATTTGCAATTAGACCAAGTGCCTTGGGTAAAGAAGCCCTGGAAAGCCTGAAGCTGGGCACAAGCACTGAGCAAAGAACCCAGGACTGGTCATTGGCAGAATGGCCATTGGCCCTCGCATGTCGGCTGCTGGTCAGTGGCTGGGGAACTTGTGGAATCTGAGGCCACACAAGCTGCCAACTGGGGCCTCCTCCCCAGACATATTACAGGCCTTCCAAAGGTTGTGTTTATTTCTCTGATGTGGCTACAGACACGGGGCCAGGGCAGCCAACTGGGCATGGGGACTCTGGCTCTGCAAGAATGAACTCAGTCCCCACAGCTCTGTCTCTACTGCCTTTCTTTGTTCCTATAGGAAGTAGACAATAGCTTTGGCCCAGGTCACCTCACAGGGTTCAACTGGAAATGCCAAATACTCTCAACAACTGCTCACTGTCTGACAGAGCTTCACAACTCACTGTTCCCCTGACCCCTTTCCACAACAAACCTATATCACATATAGATTTAATACATGTGGACACCCAGGTTCTCATCTGTATCCATATACATACTTAGTCTCACAAGTCTCATCTGCTACACACATGCTACATATAGGCAGAGTTCTCCCACTGCATGTATCACATATAGACCCCCAACCTCTGGCATACACATTACAGACATAGACAAACTATATCTGTGCAATTCTAACAAATCCATACTCTCTATACTTTAATGCTATATGTGTGCATACCACACACGTATCATACATACATTTACTTACACATCATGTCCAGGCCTCCACCAATGTAGGTTTCTATTTTTTGGAACAAGATCCTCAAGTTTGAGGTTTTTTTGTTTTTTGTTTTTTATTTTGTTGTTGTTGTTGATCTTTTGAGACAGGATCTCTTTGTGTAGTATGTAGCCCGGGAACTTGGTATTTAGACCAGGCTGACCTCAAACTCACAGAGATCCTCCTCTCAAGTGCTGGAATTGAAGGTATTTACTACCACTCCTGGCCTCAAGTTCTTACATCCATAGGAATCTTTGCCTTTTGAGCTGTAAGGAGACAGAGACTCAGAGATGTGGTTGGAGAAGAGATGACAGTGTTCTCCATGACTCTAACCCAAACACATCTCCATAGCCCATGGGAAAGATAGAAGACTGGCCTTTCCCCTACTACCCTCTGAACTATTGTGTGCTCCTGACGTCAGGGACATGGAGTTCTGGCAGGAGTTCCGACATGATGCCTGGGTTCTGTACCTACTATACAAGATGCCCTGGAGACAACAGTCCCAGCCAACAGCCTGGAAGCCAAGTTGTGTCAGGCCCACCAGTGCCATGGAGGCAAGAAGAAGCCCTTGTGCAATAGGAGTTGACCCAGGGGACATGAGGAAAGGGCAAAAGACCTCATAGGCCTCATGTCCCAGGCACTGAACTTGGCCTTCCACAGCCTTATCCCTTGATGTTCTCACATCAGATATCCTTTTCATCTCATTCTCTTAAGGAATCAAGGATAGAACCCAGGGCCTTGAATGTGTGAGACCATAGAAATACACCCCTTGCTCCTCGGTATTCTTTCAGACATGGAGACCAAGGAGGTGCTCAACACCTCATAGTCAGTTAATGATAGTTCCTTCTTTCTTTTAGTCAGGGTATCACTATGTAACATGGCTATCCTAGAACTCACTATATAGACCAAACTGGCCTCAGACTTGCAGAGATCCACCTGCCTCTGCCTCCTGCGTGCTGGGGATTATAGGCACCATCAGGACTGGCAATGGTAGTTTCTTACATGGAATCTTAGTTGGTTCTCATAGCACTGACTAGTGTCCTGAGATTGGTGAGGACCTGCAGCTAGGTGGTCCCAGGCCCAGGAGTACTGATTGGAGGCTGTGGGAGGTTGTGTCTTAGGCTTCTCACTTTCTACTCTCTCTGACTAGGAATGCCTAGGCAAGAGCCTTCTCCTAAGGGAAGTAACATTGGGGATCAGGAAAGTGGAGGAAACATTTGATTAAGCTAAGCTCTTACTAGACAAAGAGCTGGGTGGTAGTGGTGCACACCTTTAATCCAGGCACTAGGGAATACAAAGGCAGGCAGATCTGTGAGTTCTAGTCTACAGGGCAAGTTCCAGGACAGCCAGGGACTATACAAAAAAAAAAAAAAGACTGGGCTATTGAGTCAGAGTTGGCAGCAGGCCAAGAACAAGAGCTGTAGTTTGAGGCAGGTCAAAGCTAGAATCAGAGCTGGGACTAAACCAAGAACCAGACCTGAAGTTACTACCACTGGCTAGAACAGATGGAGGAGGCCAGGACAAGGGGCTAAACCAGACATAGGAGGAAGGATGTGGACAGGAAGGCAGTCCCACCACCGTGTGTTAAAAGAACTTCCCTAGTATGTAAGGTGCAGTGCTGAGCACAGAGGGAGGAATGTAGGTGCTCACCTGTTTATAAGGGAGAGACAGGATTATCATGTTCTAGCCCTCTGTGGGACCCTCTGTGGAGCTGGGCTTAAAGGGTGGTTCCAGCCGGGCAGTGGTGGCTCACGCCTTTAATCCCAGCATTTGGGAGGCAGAGGCAGGCGGATTTCTGAGTTCGAGGCCAGCCTGGTCTACAGAGTGAGTTCAGGACAGTCAGGGCTACACAGAGAAACCCTGTCTCGAAAAACCTAAAAAAAAAAAAAGGTGGTCCAAACTTCAACTTGAAGAGCTGGGTGAGAGAGCTCAAAGTGGGAAGAAATTGTGGTAGTTGGGATAGGTGGCAGGGGCAAAGACCTAAAAGTAAGAAAGGACAGGGTCTGTTCAGAAGAGATAGGCAAGCTTTCCAACTGGCTGATGAGCAAGCTGGGCTCAGGACAGTGGCATTAGCTGCTGAAACTGGTGATAAGAACTCGTAGAATCTGGTGACTTGGTTAGAAATGTGAACTTTATTCAGAGGGCAAGGAGATATCATTGGCAGAAGTTAAGGATGGTGACGTGGACAGATTCCTGCTGTAGAAGAACTCTCTGGTTGCTGATATGGGCAAGAGACTAGAGATGGGGAGATCAGAGAGGCAGCCAATGGCCCAGCCAGGCCAGAAGCACCACATGTAGAGTGACCCATGAGTAAGGGAAAGGGGGCAGATGCTGGGCCTGCAGAGGAGAAGGAGCTACAGGATGTGGTGACCATTTGGAGGTGGGGTGTGAAAGAGAGTGGAGCCTAGCAAGACACCAAACAGACCCGAAGGCTAAAAGACCATCACAGAATGGGGCCAACATCAGGAGAAACCAGAGGGACAGATTTGTCCTTCCAGCTTTGCCTTCTTCCCTCCAAGCCTAACTTTCTTCTTCTATAGACTGGGAAAAGTTCTGTTTCCTCCCAAGGAAATATACAAGGGCCAGACAAAACATTTCTGAGGGCGAGCCATACACAGTGGCTGTATCAGATCTCTGGCTCATGCATGAGGTACTGGCTGACCTCAGTGATGGTCATGTTAGCTCCAGGAAGTGAAGCAGAAACAGTCTGAGGAGCTGGCATGGCAGCCCCATCACTCCTGGCTGAGAAGAATAGCCTGGAGTCCTGTTCGCTCATTCTCCAAAAAGTGGGGTCCTTCCTCCTTTTCCTGGCAGTGTCCGAGGGGCTCACCCACCAAGTGGCCCTGGAGGGCAGGAAGCTATCCTGAGGGGTATTTAGAAGTCTTGAACTTGCCTGGAACTTTGCCCCACCTCTTCCTTTATCTGACTACAGGAGGACCCAATCAAAGTGCCTTGTCCTATGTTGAGATTCCAGGGAGAGGCCCATTCATAGAGGTTGGAGGTGAGTTTTTCAGGTGCCTCATCGCCTTTAACATCCCTCCATCCTCCTAAACATAATTTCTTAACTATGAATGGATCCTAGCTGGTCCTTGCTAACTCTGCACTCAATACTGGGGCTGATGCTACCCCTTCCCAGGTTTCTTGCCTCACCAAAGATGAACTTTAAACCCAACTACTTCTCTAGCCTCGAGGGTCTGGTGGCCCATTAGTCTCCTTGTAACTAACTGACTCAACAGCCAAAAAGCAGGCCCTCCTCTAGACCCTCAAGACAGTGAATAGGACCACCTCCCACCCATTCTCCCTACTAGAAACACAAAAATCAATCTTGTCTCTTTTCACCTCCAAGTCCTGTCAATCCTATTTTAAGCCCCTGTCACCTGTCTGATCCACTCTGCCTACATGAAATGGCCACTTCTTCCCAGTTACTAACTCTTCTCTGCCCTGCCAACTCCCCACCCCCCCCCAAACACACACACACACAACACACACACACACACACACACACACACACACACACACAGTTCTGCTGACTCAGGGTTTTTTCTTGATTTGTGATACTTCATGGTACACACTACTTCATTATGACACATTTTAAAAATGTTTTTATGCCGGGCGGTGGTGGCGCACGCCTTTAATCCCAGCACTTGGGAGGCAGAGGCAGGCGGATTTCTGAGTTCGAGGCCAGCCTGGTCTACCGAGCGAGTTCCAGGACAGCCCGGACTACACAGAGAAACCCTGTCTCGAAAAAACCAAAAAAAATAAAATAATAAAATAAAATAAAATAAAATAAAAAATGTTTTTATTAGATATTCCAGAAGGCCATTTAAAAAAAAAAAAAATCAGCCAATCAAGGATGCCAACAAAATTAAAAAAAAAAAAAAACAAAAAAACAAAAAACTGTGTTTCAAAATAAATTTGCCTTTCAGAGCCTTGCAACAGACAATTGCTCAAGAGTGTTTTTTTAACTTATTCAACAATTAACACCACTTTGTAAGAGGCACACAACATTACAATGAGAGAAAGCCTGCCTGTGGAATAACCCAGCAGTTTATAAAACACAACCTCCCACGTTGTCAATGTTTTGTTTTTTCAAAAGACACCGGACACTGAGCTGAAATTTCACAACTTTCAATGTTGCAAATCAATTTGAAAAGTTCTTAAAACCCCCGTGCAGGCTTCCAGTTTGCAGTTTTGGGCTCCTTGCAGTCTATCCTTCACTCCAAAAAATGATCTTTTGTCATAATAAAAATAAAAATTCGCTTTTAAAAATCCTCCACTTGTTTACTAGCTCCTGATGTGCCCCCTGCAGAATTCCTTGACTCAAGCAGTCTCCAGAGCAGTGGAGCGCCTACTACACTTTTAACCCAACACAGAGAAACTCAGAGAAGTTCATTCCTCTAGTTGGTAGAGGAGCCACGATTCCAACCTACTCTGCAGAATCTGCCTCCAATTTAGAAGATCCAAAGATCTGTGGGATCATGAGCTGTATTTGCGTTTACCGGTGCCCTCCGCTCAAAAAATTGATGCATGAAAGAGCAAACGAATGTCTCAATGGGCAAAAGCATAGAATCCTCTTCTGGTTCAGACTATATCTGCCTGAGAACCACAGCCCTGACCCAAGAATATGCTCAAGGGGGTCCTCGATGGCTCAGCGGGGAGCGGGGCTTGCACAATGCAGGTGCTGGCCGCTCCCTCCCATCCGTTGCTTTGAGGCTCAGGACAGCCCCGACCGCTGCTTCCTGCAGCGCAGCCCTGGGCCTGCCACGTCCGTCCGCTGCCTGCATCCCAGCCCCACAGCCCAGGCAAAGGTGGGCGGGGTGGCCATAGGGAAGAGGTGCCCCTAATCAGGCATGGAGCACTTGGCAGTATGTTGGCTCAGAGAGCTGGTGCTCAGTGTGCACTTTCAGCTGTGTGGCCATCGCACATACTCCTTTTCTTTTGCCCCATCGCCTCCCTACTTCCTTCCTTGACACACAATGCCAGGGTAATGAGGTGCGCCCCTTTAATTCAGCATCTTTGACGTCATGGGACACCTTCTTGGTTATGGAAATAGCCAGGTGAGAACTTTGCTTGGATAAACTCATTGTGCCTACACAGAAGCCAGATCTGATGGTAAACAAGTATTTACCTGGGTTGGAGAGATGTCTCAACAGGAAAGGGTGGCTGTCTCCAAGTCTATTCACCTGAGTTCAATTCCAGGATCCCACATGTCAGAAGGAGACCTCCACAAGTCACACAAGTCACACAAGTCACACAAGTCACACACACACACACACACACACACACACACACAGGATTTTAAAAGGAGAGGGGGAAGGGAGAGAGAGAGAGAATTCACCTTGTTTTGCAAGCTAAGAGAAGACCAGATCTCCTGGTTAAAGTGCCTTTCTCTGGTCATACTGCTAGCAGGTGGCACAAGTTTAGCTCCCACTTCAGTGTCTTGTACTGCTGTGTTCTAAAGCCAGCTGGGAGACATAGATGAAGCCAGCTAACCCTGATTCTCAGGAAGCTCCCCGTCTGATGAGAAAACACATTCCATCGCAGGCAGGGAGATGTGGTGCTCACTTTGCCACTAGGCATGGCTGGGTCTCTGGAGTAGGCTGCAGCTCTTACAGAGCCTGAGCCTGAGGCTAAGCACCTTCCGGCCAAGCTTGGACAATAGCACAGTGGTGACACATCCAAGGGGCCCCTAACAGCTCGGCCTGATAAAATGGACCAGTCCCTCCACAGGGATAGTTCTGAATGTGTATCTGTTCAGAACTGGAAAAGTCCAGCCCTTCAATACAGCTTCTGGTGTGGAAAAGCCCTAAACAGGGATGTTATATCAGGTATTAGCAATCTACGGTGGAGAGGAATCAGGAGTGAGGAACCCTGGTTTATAGCATGTGTGGGTTTCCCTGCAGTAAATATTCTTTCATGGCCAACTTCAAGTTATCAGTTTTAAAGATAGACAATAGTATACTACTCTATAATACTCCCTGCATAACAGAGTGGTGGTACCAATAAAATACAGTAAAAAAATAAATAAATAAAAATTATGTTTGGAGTCATATTTATTTTGAGATACAGTCTCGTGGTCCAGGCCAGTCTTGAACTACTGATCTTCTTGCCTCTTCCTCCCAAGGCCTGAGATTACAGGTGTGTGCCACCATGCCTGGCTGCAGTCATTTTTCATTCAGTTGATTTAGGTGCAAGTTTGTATAGCTTAATTTTTAATGACTGTGTTTAACAACCAGCTCCCATGAGGTCTGAAAACGCAACTGGTGTCTCTCATCAAGCCAGTACAAGCCAGCTCCCATACAACACTGGGTTTACATCATTACTCAGACGCTCAGCTGTGATCTTTAGTCTACTTGATTGGCTTCTCCATCTCTCGAGCCTGGGTTTCCCTCTAGTGGACAGAAGAGTCATTTCCAAGTAATTCTGCACCTATGCCCAGAACACAGAAACCCCCGTGCAGAGTCGCTAGCTTTGCGTGACATATGGGGAAGAATTTCTTTTTAAAATTTTACTTATTTATCTATCTCTATGCGAGAATGTATATACATAAAAAAGTCCTTTCAAAAAAGACAATAGCCTGGCAATAGTGGCGCATGCCTTTAAATCCTAACACTCAGGAGGCAGAGGCAGGCAGATCTCTGTGAGTTCGAGGCCAGCCTCGTCTACAGAGTGAGTTCCAGGACAGCCAGGGCTACACAGTGAAACCCTGTCTAGGAGGGAAAAAAATGGAAGGAACAAAGAAAGGAAGGGAGGGAGTGAAGGAGGGAAGGAAGGAAGGAAACCAATAGCTTCTCAATTGTCCTGAGGTACTACACACCTGGTATTCCATCCCTGTGATGGTATTCTCTCCAGGATTTCTTTAAAAACAAAAACAAAAAAAACCATATCTCTCAGCTGGAGAAATGGCTCAGTGCAGAAACCATTTACCATACAATTAATTGTGAGGACAGGAGTTCAAATCCCTAGAACCCACATAAAGTAGCATGTATCTGTATTCCCAGAACACCACCAATAAGAAGGCAGGTAGAAAGAAGTGAAGTCCTAAAAGCCCAAAGGCCAGGTAGGTAGTCTGGGTTAAACACAGTAATATGCAACAAAGAGACCCTGTCTTAAAGAAGACAGAAAGTGAAAATTGACACTCAAGGTCATCTCTGTCCTCCACACATATGCCATGCCCCCCCACACACATACACACACACACACAAGTCATATACACAAACACACACATATGTATACAAATCATACACATACATCATACAAACATATACATACACATACAGCATACACATCACACAAACACTCATACACAAATTATATACATACACAGACAAACACACACATACATATAAAAATCATACATGTACACACATCATACACACACAACATACACACTACTCACAGACACACATCACTCACACACATACAACATGCATACACACACATCACTCACACACATACACAGACATCATTCACACACAAACACACAAAACACACTGGAGAAATGCCTCAGTAGTTGGTTTAAAGAGTGTACTACTCTTTCGGAGGACCAGAGTTCAGTTTCTAGTACCTTGGGCAACCCATAGCTGAGTGTAACTCCATTTCCACATTTATTCCCCTTGTCTGTCCTCCTTTGGCACCTGCACACACCTGCATTTACATGAACACATACACGTAAACGAACAAACAATTATAATCTAGAGCCAGTGAGATGGCTCAACTGGTTAAAGTGCTTGCTGAGTTTGGGATCTACCTTAGTGGGAGAGAATTAACCCCCATGAGTTGTCCCCTGGCCTCCATAGGCAGGCTGAAGCCTATGAATGTATGCACATGCATATGTTCGAAATCTTGTACTCTGTGTAGCAGCTCAAGATGGCTACATGAGCCCTACAAGCTTGGGGGCCAGCCCTCCCTTTCCAGTTATCAATCTCTCTCAAAGAAGGCAAACTGGAAGAGCCACTTTAGGTTGCAAGGCTGGATGTCCAGAGAAGGAACAGGAGCCAATCAGATACAGAGCTGAGCTCAGAAACCCCCCCCCCTTCCTCACTGTGCTTGGAATCTTGGGATGTATTCTTCCCAAAGTGGAAATCCACTTGGGTTTCTTTCTCCCCAAACCTGTAAACACCCGGGACCCAGCCTTAGCTGGTAAATCACAAGATCATTGACTCAAACCCCATCAAAATTTTTTTTAAATATATAGAGCAGAAAACTGATACTTTGGAAGTTCTCTTGACCATGCAAGTCACCACACTAAGCAGACTGCAGTTTAATTCTGCACTGCATTGCCAAGTGGGGAATCCACCTTATTGATGGGGAAACTGAGGATTAGTACTAGCTAGTCTAGTTTGATGCAGCCTTTAAGTGTTAAGAGACATCTGCACAACCTTCTCTTTGTGAAAGCTGCTGTTGTCCCTCTGGACCTGGTCACTTCCTCAGGTTGTCTGCAGAGCAAAGCACAAAGTCCCCAAGAACCTTTTTCCCACTATGCTTAGGGCAAGGCTGCATTCCTTAGAGAGTTCTAAGGGAAGTGTGTCTTTGCAGTGAAACCCAAGCAGAGATAACAGAACCACTGATATGGAATAAAAAATTAGCCCTTGGTCTGATTAAAACTTCAAATGCTCCTTTCTCATCCTCTGCCATATCTCTTCCTTTCTACTGGGAGAATTGTTTTTTGCAGTGCTAGGCCTCAGACTTGGAGCCTTGTCCATGCTCCATCCCTAGGCCCTGGCATCATACATGCAGCCCAGCACACAATGCATGCACACAAAGGTCTCAATCTAAACGTAAGAACTAGAACTCGACTCTTTAAAGACCTTATCAAAACTAAAAACTCAGGCAGGCATGGTGATTCACACTTGTAGTCACAGCACTCTGAAGGCTGAAGAAGAAAGATTTTTAGTTCATAACCAGTCTGGGTTACATGAGCATTGCTGGCCAGCCTGGGCTACAGATAGACATTAAAAACATTTGTACTGAGGCCCCTTAAACTCTTGCCATTCTCAACCCCTTTTATCTGAGTTTTTATTTTGAGAGAGGATGTCACTGGCTAGCCTGGAGCTCACTATATAGACCAGGCTGGCCAGCCTTTGCCTCCTGAGTGCTGGGATTAAGGGCATGTGCCATTACATCTGACTTCACCCGAGAAATTTCTACATGACTCTGGGTATGTAAGTCTATAAGATAGGTATAAAAATCAAACATTGACAGACAAATCAGAAAAAAAATATTTTAAAAGCAATTCTTGTATGCATATGTGATTTTTATTATTTTTAAAAGATGAACAAGGCAAGTACAGTGGTAGCACTCTGTAATCCTGGAACTTGGGAGGCAGAGACAGGAGAATTAGAAGCTCAAGGCTAGTTTCAGCCAAGACCCTGTCAGAAAATGAAAATAAATTTAAATATTTATTATACACACACACACACACACACACACACACACACACAGCACACTCACACGCACACACATACTGTAGCTATCTTCAGACACACCAGAAGAGGGCATCAGATCCCATTACAGATGGTTGTAAGCCACCATGTCTTCCTAGGAATTGAACTCAAGAGGAAGAGCAGTCAGTGCTCTTAACCACTGAGCCATCTTTCCAGACCCTGAAAATAAATTTAAATTAAAGAAGGGGGGAGGAAAAGAAAATGATAAGAAAAAGAAAGAATGAAAATGAAAATAAATTTAAAAGAAAGAAAGAACAAGAGAGTAAAAAGATACGAAAAGGGGCTGGAGAGATGGCTCAGTGGTTAAGAGCACTGACTGCATGGCCAGCGGTGGCGCATTCGAATCCCCATCCTTGCCTGTCAATCAATCATGGGGAAAAAAAAAAGGCACTGACTGCTCTTCCAGAGGTCTTGAGTTCAATTCCCAGCAACCACGTGGTGGCTCACAAACATCTGTAATGGGATCTGATGCCCTCTTCTGGTGTGTCTGAAGAGAGGGACAGTACACTCATGTACATAAACGAATAAATCATCTAAAAAAAAAAAATAGCCGGGCGGTGGTGGCGCATGCCTTTAATCCCAGCACTTGGGAGGCAGAGGCAGGCGGATTTCTGAGTTCGAGGCCAACCTGGTCTATAGAGTGAGTTCCAGGACAGTCAGGACTATACAGAGAAACCTTGTCTCGAAAAACCAAAAAAAAAAAAAAAAAAAAAAAGAAAAGAAAAAGAAAAAGATAGGAAAGAAAAAGAGCCAGCAGGTCATCCCTTGCCATACAAACCTGACTAGAATGTATCCCTTAAACCCACATGAAGGTGGAAGGACAGAAACAACTCTGACCTGCACACATGTGCCATGGCACACATATTCATCCACTACCAAGACCACCAATTAAAGTAAAAGGGGCTGGAGAGATGGTTCAGCAGTTAGGAGCACTAGCTGTTCTTCCAGAGATCTGAGTTCAACTCCCAAGACCTACATGATGGCTCACAACCATCTGTAACTCCAGTTTTAGGGGATCTGATGCTCTCTTCTGGCCTCTGAGGGAACCAAACACACATGTAGTGCTCAGAGAGACATGTAGGCAAAACACTCATATACATAAAATAAAATTTTAAAATAAATAAAAAATTTAAACCATGAAGCCAATTTTTTACAGTTAACAAAAGTATCATGAATCCAGGACACTATCAAGAAAGTGAAAAGGGGGAATTAGAGAGATGGCACAGTGTCAAGGGACACTGGTTGTTCTTGCAGAGGACCCAGGTTCAATCCCCAGCTCCTACATGGAAGTTTACAACCATCTATAACTCCATTTCTAGGGGATATACCCTCTTCTGACCTCCTTTGGACACCAGGCAGGTATATGATGCATACATATGCACACAGGCAAACACTCATAAAAACACATACAATAAATTATTATTATTTTTTAGACAGGGTTTTTCTGTAGAGCCCTGGCTGTCCTGGGATTCCCTCTGTAGACCAGGCTGGCCTCACACTAAGAAAGATCCACCTGCCTCTGCCTCCCAAGTGCTGGGATTAAAGGCGTGAATCACCACTGCCCAGTTTAGCTTAATTTTGTAATATTTTTTAAAAATTAGGCAACAAGGTTTACCATGCATTTGAGGAAGTCCTACAACAACAACAACAAACAAACAAACAACCTATAGAGTATAACAAAGAATGAAAAATTCAAAGGGATAGAAAAAGGGAAAATGTCAAGCTTTATAACTAATATAAAAATCATTAGACGTCGGGCGATGGTGGTGCACGCCTTTAATCCCAGCACTTGGGAGGCAGAGGCAGGCGGATTTCTGAGTTAGAGGCCAGCCTGGTCTACAGAGTGAGTTCCAGGATGGCCAGTGCTACACAGAGAAACCCTGTCTCGAAAAACCAAAAAAAAAAAAAAAAAAAAAAAAAAAAATCATTAGAAACCTTGGGGGGAAACAACTGTACCAGAGAAAAAAGAACAGGAAGGTACAAAAAATAACATTTAGAGAAGTTTTACATTATGTTCCACACCTGAAATCCCAGCATGCAGGAGATTGTAAGTTCAAAACCAACTGGGCTACATTGTGAGTTTGATGTGAACTAGGATTATTTTTTATTTTTTTATTTTTTGGTGGTTTTTTGTTTGTTTGTTTGTTTGTTTGTTTGTTTTTGGTTTTTTTTTCCAAGACAGGGTTTCTCTGTGTAGCCCTGGCTGTCCTGGAACTCACTCTGTAGACCAGGCTGGCCTCGAACTCAGAAATCCACCAGTCTCTGCCTCACGAGTGCTGGGATTAAAGGCATGCGCCACCACTGCTCGGCTGTAAACTAGGATTATAAAGTCAAATATCGTCTGAAAAAAATAACAGAAAAGTGGAAGAGAAAGGAAGAAAGGGAGCATTTAGAGAATAAAGAGAAAAGTTAGGAAATAAAATTTAAAATAAAATAGTAAAAATAGCCAGGCAGTGGTGGTGCACGCCTTTAATTCCAGCACTTGGGAGGCAGAGGCAGGTGGATTTCTGAATTCGAGGCCAGCCTGGTCTACAGAGTTCCAGGACAGTCAAGGCTACACAGAGAAACCCTGTCTCGAAAAACCTAAAAAAAAAAAAAAAAGTAAAAATTAATAATAATCAGCCTATAATCTGAATGGGGGGGGGTTCATGATGTGGCAGGTATCATTGCTGGAATCGTCAAAACTAAACTAAACTCAATTCTGGCTCTAAATCATCTCCCTCAGAGATTAGACTGATACCAGATGGCTCAAAGTACCAATTTTTAATCACATGGTTATTCTCTCTAACATGAGTCATGTTAAACTATGTAAGGGTCCATCATGAATTACCTTATTAGTGTAAACTATTAAGGCCACCATGAATAAGCAAGATACTCCTGGTACTTGGGGAATTCCAAAACTCTCTTCCTGCCTCCAAAGAAAGAGGGACAAAGGGCAGTCAAATTCTTTATTACAATAGAGTCACACAAGAGCATATTATTGAATTCAGAATGCTACAAAGTATAACCTCGAAATGTTAAGAAAAACAGGTGACACACAGAGGATTGGAGAACAAAGGATGTCAGTCTTCTCAGCACACCACCAGTTGCTAGGAAACAAGAAATCAACACCTTTGCAATTCTCAGGGGAAAGCTAGAATTTTATACCAAGCCAAACTATCAACCAAAGCCGAGGGTATAAATAAACACCACTCCAGAAAGGCTGGATCTCAGAATCTTTTCTTTCCAAGCACACTTCTCTCAGGCAGATATTGGAGCATGTGCTCCACTAGAGTGAGGAAGTAAATCAAGAAAGAGGAAGAAATGAGCTCTAGATGACAGGCCATCAACACAAGAGAGAAGCAGGGGGGATTTCCAGGATCTGAGACTAGGCTGAGAGTGGTGAAACCTGCCAAAAAACCACTAAGTCCAGATTTCAATAGGAAGACAAACGGTCACCAGGCAATGATTCTAAGAAAAGAGAAATGTAACTGACAGGTTGATAACCTAGTATGATAGGCTAACAGAAGTATCCTTTGTAGCTGGTGTGAATGGGAGTGTGTTCTAATACCTTATAGGTACATAGAAACAAACGAGGAATGGAGCAAGCCAACTGAAAACTACTTAAGAAAGGAGTGGTTGGGAACCACCTGTTGGACTGGTAACACGCACACATACAGACACACACACTACGTGTGTGTGTGTGTATATATATACATGTATGTATATATATACTATGTGTGTATATATGTATACTATATATACTATGTGTATGTATATCGTGAGTGTGAGTGTGTATATATATTCTAATGAATTAGAACAATGACAACAAAACTGCTGATAATTTGGATGTCTCTTGGGTAGCATTTGTTACCTTGGTGAATTTATCACCATTCTGAGTCCAGACATTAACTCAGAAACCACAGTGGTTAGTCCTAAAAGCTGCAGAATCCTCCCAGAACAGATACACATTAACCGGGCTCATGAGACTGATATTTTAAATCAGATGCCAATTCATTAATTTATAAGGGGAAGTGAGGTTTTGGAGCACACTGGATTTCTGTTGCTGATTGCATTCTTTCCCTGTAGGTAGAGTTACATGGGGAGCAAAATGGCTTCCAGAGAACTGCTGGGTGAGCCAGAGTGTAGGTAAGGTGGGGGATGAACTGGGTGACTTCAAAAACGATGCCTCCATCTCCTCTGTCTCTGGACTAGCTTTTTTCACCCAGAGAAATCTTGATGGTAATCACTGCTGGTGATTACCGTGGCAAATCTCCATGATTTCTGGCTTTCTCTGAGGCCTAGACCTTTGGCCTAGCACCAATACTTTCTTAGTTTTATTAATACTTTTGGTCTGGAGATATGGCTTATGGGTATAGCCTTTGCCCAAACCTATATCAGACCCTAGGTTCAATTTCCACCCCTGAAGAAAAATCATTTTAGTCTTGAGACAGGGTTTCAACAAGTTGGCCAATGCTCAAATGATCCTCTTGTAGTTAGCGTCCCAGGTAGCTAGGACTACAGGTGTTTGCCATTGTGCCCTTAGTACATTAAAATCTTTAATCAGGAAATAGTCTAGATTGTCTCTAGCCAGGGAATTGGAACACCCTTGTGTTATAGCATTAGAAGGTTGAATTGGGAATACAGGCATGAGCCACCCTACCTGACCTTATATAGTGAGGTCAGCCTGGGCAACCGAGTGAGAATCTGTTTCAAAAAAAAAAAAAAAGAACAAAATGAATAACCAGATAGGCCTATTTTCCAAACATGGATTCCAGTCTCCTGTGAATTCTATGCAAAAATATCTGTCCCTTAAAAGTTCTTTTTCTGCTTACATTGGTTTCTGCTATTGTGACCAAGACCCTGGACAATGCAGCAATCACCCCAGACATCTGCAAGCCTGAGAACAAGACACTGAAAGCAGTCTATTCCCTCTGCACCAGGGCTGCAGCCAAACCTGGAGCCTTTTCTGGGCCTCCCAGTACAGCACAGAGCAGGATATACAGGCCATCTCAATAAAATCTGGGTGGCTAGGTCACTCAGGAAGCCAGTGCGTAAATATTGCCAGAAGTCATTCTAGGTGCAGGGACTACAAAGTGAGAAAGAGCCAATTCCTGCTTTCAAGGATGTCCTACACACACCTTAGACACAACAAATGGAAAATGGAGAGTCCCACACCCCATGCCTTCACACCCAACTCATGGGTCATCTCACACCTCCTGTCCCCTGACCCAAAACAAAGGGAAGTGTTTACCCTTCTGGCTTCAGTCTGTTAGGATGGCAACAGCATGCAGTTTGGAGTAGTTAGACAAAAAGGGTGGGAGGAAGAGAAGGATGGCAGACAACCAGACACCAGACCTTGATGCCAGGTGGAGGATTCTAGATGTATTGGCTGCTATCCTAAGTTACCTTCCTTAGACCTAAATCTCAGACTGCATAGTTAGTATTTTCCTTTCTCAGAAGGTAGCCTGTTTTTGATAACACAAAGGAATTATATATCCATCATCTCAGCCAGGGTTTCCAGGAAAAACTTCAAACACTTTGATCCTACAGCTAGGAAGCACAAAAGAGGGGCCTGAATGAAGTTTCCACGCCCCTACACTCCTATCTCTAAAACAGCTCTTCGGAGAGTTTTGTGTGGAGGATGAATTTTGGGAGGCAGGGCTGTGAAGGAAGGGTCAAGTGTCAGCTATGACCTAGGGGAGGAAGGAGGTCTCACTACCCTCCCCAGGGACAAAGCTGCTGTTGTTCGAATTCTCTTATGTCTCTATCTTTTTAGTAAACGATGCTCTATCTTTTTAGTAAACAAATTCAGCCAGGCGACCCTGTGAGGTCATGACCAACCCTTCATTTCATAGGTGAAACTGGGGCTCCGAGGGATTATAGACTGCAGGCTTCCTAGCCTGGAATCTTCACTGCTATTCGGGTTTGAGCCACTGGGCTAAAGAATGGGCTAACGGTTGCTGAAGCAATGGGTTGAAGAAGCCTGGGTTCAGGGCTGAGGGCCGCCAGGTGGCGCGGTGGAGGTGCAGTGTGTGCTCCACCATCACCACCACCTCTATCAAGGGTGGGACGCACCTGAACCCAGTGGGGCGCGCCCTGGGAAGTAGACTAGCAGGGTGGGGCGTGGGGTAGCTCTAGTCCTTGGCTCTGAGTAGGCGAGGAGCGCCGCTTTAGTTAAGTCGCCTGGACTGCGGGAGTCTCTGGAAGAGTCACGCCTCCACCAGGAGACTGCGGGGCTGCATCAGCTCTTCTGCTCTGCGCTCCCCAGCGTACAATTTATTAGGGAGCTTTAAGGGATAGAATAGAAACGACCAGTTCAGCCAGGAGGTGGGGCCGGCCCCACCTGTCGCCAGCGGAGAGAGGGGCGGGAGGGGGAGGGGCTTGTCTCCTAGGGACCACCCCCCCTCCTGGTCCCCAAGCCCCGGGCACGCGACGAGATATAAAGCAGTCGGGAAACAATGCGCCTGCAGATCGCGCTCCCGCGTCGATCCCGGGAGCGTCCTGGCTGC
Organism: Mastomys natalensis; assembly: GCA_021653895.1. Taxonomy (NCBI): domain Eukaryota; kingdom Metazoa; phylum Chordata; class Mammalia; order Rodentia; family Muridae; genus Mastomys; species Mastomys natalensis. The sequence goes on along the minus strand of JAJTUV010002837.1, from coordinate 205,480 downwards.
CGTGTGCGAGCGAGGCAGGAGGAGCGCGCGCGGGGGGCGCGCTCGTGAGTGCGGGGCCGCGCGCTCGGTGGCGCGCATGTGTATGTGTGCGGGCTGCCGGGCTTCCCCGAGCCGGCGGGGAGCCGCTCCGCTCCAGGTGGCGGGCGGCGGGAGCGAGGTGAGGCTGCGGGTGGCCCGGGCAGGGGTCCCCCGGGGACCGGCGGGCTGCAAGGCTGCAGACTGCCTTCGAGACAGCGCGCCCCCGCTCGGCCCTGCTGTGCCCCGGGAGCTGAGCTCCGGGCGGTGCTGGCAAAGTTTGCTTTGAACTCGCTCCCCGCAGCCTGGTCGGCCCGTTGCGAGCTGCCCTGAACGAACTGACCCCAGGCCAGGCTTCCCAGAAGCAGGGACCAGGGTGCAGGCTGCAAGCTGGTGGCCTGGGGAGGGACCAGAGCCCCGCAGCCGGCTGCAGCGAGGGACTCGGAGCCGCCTCTTCCCTCGGCGGGCACCGCAGTCAGCACGTCTCCCTCTTCCCTCCCGCAGGGAGCGGACATGGACTTCGATTCGTATCAGCACTATTTCTACGACTATGACTGCGGAGAGGATTTCTACCGCTCCACGGCGCCCAGCGAGGACATCTGGAAGAAATTCGAGCTGGTGCCGTCGCCCCCCACGTCGCCGCCCTGGGGCTCCGGTCCCGGAGCCGTGGACTTAGCCTCTGGGATTAGTCCCGTGGAGCCGTGGCCTGGAGGGGGTGCCGGGGACGAGGCGGAATCGCGGGGACATTCGAAAGCTTGGGGCAGGAATTATGCTTCCATCATTCGCCGTGACTGCATGTGGAGCGGCTTCTCTGCCCGTGAAAGGCTGGAGAGAGTGGTGAGCGACAGGCTGGCCCCAGGCGCGCCCCGGGGGAACCCGCCCAAAGCGCCCGCTACCCCAGACGGCACTCCTAGTCTGGAAGCCAGTAACCCGGCACCCGCCACCCAGTGTCAGCTGGGCGAGCCCAAGACTCAGGCCTGCTCCGGGTCCGAGAGCCCCAGTGATTCCGGTAAGGACCACCCGGGCTAGCTAAGAGGGAGGCACCCCATGGGTGGCCAGAGCTCTATGTACCGCTGTTTCAGATCAGGCATTAGATCTTAAACCTTCCCATCACCTCCCCATTTTCTGTCTGAAGCTGTCGGTGTAGCCCCCAGCTGTGTCTGTCTGGCACGTGGGTGTGTTGGTAAACAGTTTGAAGAAGTGGGGAGGGAGCCAGCGGCCCTCTGATGGTGATTGGAGCCCCAGGGGACCAGGGCGACTTGGTGAGGGTTGGCGCTTAGAGAGGACAATACTCTGGTTGGACTGTAGGGGATTTCTGTCCTTCGCGGGGTTGAAAGGGTTCCCTTAAGAGTCACTCCAAGCTTGAAGCTTTTTTGTTGCTGCCTCTTTCCCTGGGAAACTCACACTTCCCTAAGGGAGAAAAGACTAAGCTACCTTTTGTGCAGAACCAAAAGCTTCCTCCACTCGAAAACCTCCATCTCTTGCCTGTTGTACTTTAAATTGCTAATTCTCTTCTCTTATCCAGTCCCAGTCCTTACCACTTAGACATCCTCATCACTAGTGACCAGTGAGACAGGTGGGCGAGGGGGATAAACGTTCCTCTTAGCAGATGGGAAAACCGAGGCTTAGAGACAGGAAATTAGTACAGTGAAACCCAGCCTCCTGCCGTCTAGTTGCCTTCTTTTCCCAGCCCTTTCCCCTGGCTTCCTTGATGTTTAGAGGGTCTTCCTCATAGCTTATTTGAGAAGAGCTACACGATGCCTGTTGCTTTGGCTTTAGGAAGGTGTCCAATCTCCCTCCCAGTACATCTGTGGGCTTCAGCTGCTCTTCCACATTCAACATTGCTACTGGGTCCCATCTCTGGCAGAAGACCTGGTATTGAAGTTGTAGTGCCCCAGGTCCTCCTCCCATCTGATGAAGAGCAGACTGAGGTCAGAGCACTTTGCTCTTCCCCAGGCTCTGAGCCTCCTACTCAATAGAAGTACAGGAAAGGATGCTATTGCAGGTTCATCAGGAGGCTTCGGGCACATTCGCTACGACCAGTACGACAGAGAAAAGTCACTGCAGCGATAAAGAATAATGGGCTTTTGAGAGAGAGAACTGGAGAATTGGATGTGGAAGTTATTGTACATATATGGAGGGAAGTGAGAACAAAATTAAAAGTCTCTTTTTCTTCGATGCATTGTGTTAAGATCATTTTTAACCTGCAACAGGAATTTATGTTTGTCTAATGATTCAAATAGGAATCTTGAGATCAAGAAACTAGTGAAGATCCAGCTCTACAAGGGCTGTTAGAGTGGAGAGGTCATCATTTTAGGAAGTTTGGGGATCTTTATTTGCAATCCAGACCATTCATAAAACAACAGGGAATGGGCTGATCTGGGCCTGCATTTCTTCTTTTGACAATGAGGAGGAATGAACTAGGTTGTCGAGCTGAGGACATCCCTTATCTTGTAGAATCTGATACTACTTTCTGCAAAGGAGAATAGTATCTTAAATGATACCTTCCTTAGATACAGCCTTCTGTGCTGTGAGGTCTAACAATGAAAATTAAAGGTTTGGGAAGTACAGACACTTGAATCATTTTCTGACTTGCCCTTTAACCTGAACCTGTTTGTGGGCTCCTGGTTCACTCTCTGGCCACATGGCCTAGAACAAAATGCAACAGATTGCAAACAATGAGGGGGTGGGGTGGGGAGTGTGACTGACGGCACAGCACAGCCAATAGGGATTAAGGGCTGGGGAAAACAGCATTCCAAACACTGCTTAGGCAGCCAATCACAGGCTTTGAGGCAAGGGGGCTGAATGGTCAGGTTTTATTAATGGAGAAATAATGCGATTGTCCACACAATGGAAACCTTCCTGACAAAGGGGCTCAAGCCTCCTGATATGCAAAAGAGGCAGAGGATGGAGCTCTTCTGTTGCCGGCCAGAATGCTTTAAAGGTGGCCTTCTGTGTTGAGGACTACAAGATGTGGGGAGCAGGAAGGTCTTTCCCTAATTGCCTGATCAGATTGGCTTCGTCTCACAAACCTTCCAGCTAGGGAATAGTAGGGACACTTCTTGGTGGATCTGAGTCCCTGGCATGTTGGCCTTTATATCTGGGTCACTCTACTGTTCCTTCTCTGCCTCTGGTGAAGCTCATTGGGAAATGGTTGCTTGTACATTTGCAAAGTTCCTGAAGCTCTCGTGACCTGTGATTATAAATACGACCTCTTCTGGTCCAGAGGTGGGGGTGGGGCAGATGACCTATAAATGATGGATGGCTTTAGAAACCCATTGAACCCAGGAACAAAATGCTCCTGAGGGAAACCCTTCCCCTCCCCTCTGTGGCTGAAGAGAACCGGTTGTAGCCCTCCCTTCTCTGCATCTTCAGCTGAAAGGATGGCAGAATAGAGAGGTGGGGGAATAATAGGATTTATAACTTGTGAAAAGTAACAATCCCCTAGCGCAGGCTGTGCTGGGCCAGAACAAAGGGCAACTCTGCCCACAGACCCCTCATTTACAATTCTGATGGGGCATGAAAGAGCCCGAACGAGGAAGATCTTTATAGCTAAACTTTGTCCCAGGACGGTAGCTCTTTCTCTCCATCACCCTCAGTGGGGGAGGAGAGAGCCTGTACAGACTGGGGGCCATTGGCTTGGGTCTACCTTTTGTTCTTATCCAAGTCTTGTTGTGCAGAAGGAAACTGGAGACTATTTTCCTTGTTTATTTCCCCCTTCTATGGCATTTCTCTGGAATTGGCGGTCTCTCCTCATTTCAATTTGGTGATCTCTAAAACATGGATGTGTCATCTACTCTTACAAGCTGAGACATTAAGAACTGAGGCTGTAGGGTGTGTGTGTGTGTGTGTGTGTTCCTCATGGGGTATATTTCTTCTCTTCATATCTCTTCTTGGACAGAAGGCGAAGAGATTGACGTGGTGACGGTGGAGAAGAGGCGATCTCTGGACATCCGAAAGCCAGTCACTATCACAGTGCGAGCAGACCCCCTGGACCCCTGCATGAAACACTTCCACATCTCTATTCACCAACAGCAGCATAACTACGCTGCCCGTTTCCCTCCAGAAAGTTGCTCTCAAGAGGGGGATCCTGAGCCAGGTCCCCAGGAGGAGGCCCCGGAGATAGAAGTTCCCAAGGAAGAAAGAGGAGGAGGAAGAGATTGTGAGCCCCCCACCTGTAGAAAGTGAGGCTCCCCAGTCCTGCCACCCCAAACCTGTCAGTTCTGATACTGAGGACGTGACCAAGAGGAAGAACCATAACTTCTTGGAACGAAAAAGGAGGAATGACCTCCGCTCACGGTTCCTGGCTCTGCGGGACCAGGTTCCCACCCTGGCCAGCTGCTCTAAGGCACCCAAAGTCGTGATCCTAAGCAAGGCGTTAGAATACTTGCAGGCTTTGGTGGGGGCTGAAAAGAAAATGGCTACAGAGAAAAGGCAGCTCCGGTGTCGGCAACAGCAACTGCAAAAAGAATCGCTTACCTCAGTGGCTACTAACCGACCAAAAAGCCTGACTTCTCTGTTTTACAGACACAAGCTTATCTTTCAACCTCTCTCTCCCTTTTAGTAATTTGCACATTTTGGTTACAGCGGGGCAGTCTGGACAGTAGATCCCAGAATGCATTGCAGTCAGTGCGCACACAATAAGGGCTTGCATACTTGGTAACCTCGAACCCAATTCTCCCTCTTCCCTGACTCATGGGAATGCTGTCTTTCTCTGACGCCTTTGGCTTCTCAGCAGGCAGCTACTGAGAGATTTGGGGTCTGCTTAGCTCACTAGCTCCTGACGAAAGGCTGACAGATGCTATGCAACAGGTGGTGGACGATGTCGGGGCTGAAGCCTACATGAAATCTCACACTGTGCTGGAGCTTTAGGCTAGGAAAGGATGCTGCTCTCACTGCTGTCTCTGGGGATGATAGAGGACAGCTGGGCCTGGATACTGTCCCTCAGGCTCTGTTTTCTAGGAGACAAGCGAGCTGTCCTGGGCAAAGACAAGCTCGCCGACTTGATCAGCGTGGAGCATTACCTCACTGTCAGACACTTTACAGTAGCTGAGGAGTGGAAACCTTTAAGATATATTAGGATGTTAGGCCACACCCTTCCCTCCATTCTCAATGCAATGACTTCAAAAACATTGAAAGGGCTTGGCCTGTAGAGTCTGTGTCTCAGAGCTCTCTGGGCCTTCTCAGAGAGGGACCTTTCTATCCTCACAAGGGACCTTTTTGTTTCTTTCTCCCTTTGTTATGCAATGGCCACCACAGCACCCTTTCACACAGACCAGAAATATTTCCCCAGGACATAGGGAAATGGGTCGCAGCCCAGGACCTGGGGGAAGGCTTGACATCCTGACTTATGAACAACGTTCCTTGCCCAGGTTTTCTGAAGGGCTATTTGAAGCCCAGCTTGGAACCTTTTCTCAAGGCAGATATAAGGTGTCTCGGAAGGACGAGCCCTATGGCTTCCTCTTTCCCACCTGCCTCTCTTGTCAGATCTTGACTCTGTCTACACTCTGCTGGGACAGTGCAAACCTGTCCTCCTCGAGCAGCTGCCAGGAGTTTGCTGGCTCTGCAGCCACCATCCTGCTTCCCTGCCAGCCCGAGTCACATCCTTTCCCCGGAATCTGGGCCATACAGAGAGATTCAGAGGGGCGCCACTTGGATTCAACTGATGCCCCCGAAGGTGCACTTACTTCCTGGTGGGTTGTCAGGGTGCCTCTAGGAGCACTACTCAGCCAACTAGGAGAGTTTGTTCCAGCTGTGTTCCGCAGCTCTAGGTGGAATCTAAGTACAGCCCTCAATCTAGGAAAGTCAGCCAAGCTAACAGCAGTGAGGATGTAAGCATCCTCAGGAGATCCTAAGCATTGCCTGAAAGAAGAATCAGCCTTTCCAGAACTCTACCCAGGAAAGCAGATTCCTTCCTGCTAGCCCTGGGCTTGGAAGTAGGGGAACAGTGTGGGGGACAGACACTAAGTACAACCTGTGGCTCTCAAAAACCAGCTACCACTTCCAACTTGCCTCCCAATCATGATGGCCTCCAATTGTTTCCTGGCCTAGATGAAGCTTTGGAAGTACCTATTGTACCTGTTGGGGCAGGACTTCTAGGCACCAAGGGAGTCCTGGAACTATCTTGGGAAGACAAGTGGTGAACAGGCTAAAGTCTCATCTGAATGGCTTTTGTTTTACAAGCTGCTGCTGGGTTATATGCTGTGGGTGTCTTTTTTTTTTTTTTAATACTGTATTTTTGTATGCTTTTTTGCAAAGTGGTGTTAACTGTTTTTGTATAAGAAAAAAAACAAACAACAAGAAAAAAAAAACCTGTTGCAAGGGTCTGGTTTATTTTGAAAGGCAAGTTTACCTGAAATTTTGTATTTAGTTGTAATCATTAATTGCTTGATTTTAAACTGTTGCCTTCTGGGACATCTTCTAATAAAAGATTTCTCAAAACTGTCAGAGTGGGGGTAGCATATGCCATCTGAGTCTTCCTGAACCAGAGAAAACTATTTTGGAGTAGCCACAAGCGATCTGGGTGGCTGCATTTTTCTACCATGTTGCTAACCTGGTCATTCCACTCTGGGTCCCTGAATGCCCTTTCAGACATGTCTAAACAATGTCCTGTCGGCTCAGTACTCTGTGAGAACAAAATTCTCTAGTGAATTGCAGAGTGCTGAATTGTAAGTTACCAGGCTTGAAATCCCAGCCCTGCCACTTCTGTGACCTTTTATCTTTGCCTTTCTGAATCCTCGATGCTTTATCTGTGAGATGAGGGTAACTATTTCACTGGGGGGTTTGGCAGTTTTTTGTTTGTATGTTTGTTTCAGGTTTCAAGTAAAGTTGTAGACCTTGAATTGATTTCTGAAACATACAGCTCCTTAATATGGGGGCTGTTCGTACGAAGTTCTTGTTTTGTTTGGTTTTGGTCTTTTTTGTTGGGGGGTGTTTGTTTTGAGACAGGGTCTCCCTACATATAGCCTGTCCTGGAACTCATAGACCAAGCTAGCCTCGAACTCACAGAGATCCTGCTTTCCATGTGCTGAGATTAAAGGCATGATCCAGCTTGGTTTTGGTCTTTTGAGACAAAGTTTTATTAGATAGCCTTGGTTGTCCTGTATAGACCAGGCTCGTCTTGAACACATAAAGAGTCTGGCTGCTTCTGCCTTTAGTACTGGGACTAAAGAGTGCCACACGACACCCAACCTCTTAAGACAGTTTGTAGGATGATTTTTAAAACAATTTGAGAATTTTCAGTGTGATGATTTTTGGGTTGGTTTTTTTTTTTTCCTCCCTCAATTAATGAAAGGGAAAATAAGCCTCTCTGTGGTTCTCAGATTAATTTGATGTAAATGCAAGCTGAGAGGATTTGCCAATGACTCTTCCTTGCTCATTGCCTCACAGTGGATTAAGCCAACCTCACTTTGCCAGGGCTACCAATGAAGACGGTGAAGTTGTGACCCCTTTGAGAGGCCAAAGGACCCTCTCATGGGTCACATGTCTGATATCTTGTATAGCTGGTATTTACATTATGATTCATAACAGTAGCAAAGTTACAGTTCTGGAGTAGCCTGGCCCTTTCTGGGAAAAAGTGGAACAAATGTTCCATGATCAGCCTGCCACTCGGCAACATCTGTAACATCTGTAGATGGGGTCGGATGGTTTTACTCCAAATACACCCTCTGGGGAAAGGAAACAATTGCTGTTCAAAAGGCCATGAGCATCATGATTAGAGAAAGCTGCCCAGGTCTCCATTAATTCTCCCTTACGCTTGGGGTCTTATCACCTGCCTGAAGCCTACATGCCTGTGGAGCCTGAATAGGGTCAAGAAGCTTCTGGAAACTTCTCTTGGGGCTTGGGATATAGCCCAGTAGTGGAGCACTTGCCTTGAATGTGCAAATCTCTGAGTTCAATCCCAGGGAGCATCAAAAACAAACAAAAAGGCTCTTAACTCCTCAGCTTGCCAAGGTGATCTTTACCACTGGCTGGTACATAAGCAGTAGCCACCATTTTGTACTGGAGCTCAGTATGTTTTCTTGCTCAAAGTTATATAGTAAAATCATGTCTACAGCCGGGCGGTGGTGGCGCACGCCTTTAGTCCCAGCACTTGGGAGGCAGAGGCAAGCGGATTTCTGAGTTCGAGGCCAGCCTGGTCTACAGAGTGAGTTCCAGGACAGCCCGGGCTACACAGAGAAACCCTGTCTCGAAAAAAACCAAAACAAAACAAAACAAAAAATCATGTCTACAAGCCTGATCTTTTATTAAGTAAGCTTTCCCTCTAGCTGCCTCTCTCTGAACCAACTGCCTCCATGCCACACACCTAGAACCTAAGAAGATATTTCAGAAAATTTTTCTTTCTTTTTCATTTTTAAGGATTATTTATTATTTTATTTTATATGTATGAATATTTGCCTGCATGTATGGTCTATACCATATGTGTGTCTGGGCCCACAGAAGCTACAGACAGCTTCAGACACCCAGGAACTGGAGTCACAGACAGTTGTGAACAGCCATGTGGTACAGGGAACTGATTGTGGGTCCTCTGAAAAAAAAGAGCAGCCAGTGCTCTTAACCATTGAGCCATCTCTCCAGACCCAAGATGGTTTATGAGACAGATCAGAGGTCTTGGGATTCACTGTGTAGTTAAGTATGACCTTGAACTCCTGACACTCACTTCCTCCACCTCTAGAGTGCTGGGATCACAGGCATATGCCCTCACACCTGGCAAAGACTGCTTTTCTTAAAACTCTTTGGGGCTGAAGAGATGGCTCAAGTGGTCCTCTGGAAGAGGACCTGGGTTCAGTTCCCAGCACCAATATGCCAACTCACAGTTGTCCAGTTCCAAGGGACCTGGCATCCTCTCAGATATAGATGCAGACAAAACAACCGATGCACACAAGAAAAGATAAATTAAAACTCCCAATGACTTCTTTATTTATTTTGGTGTATTTGATAGTGCTAGGAATAGAATCCAGGACCTGATACCTTTGAGTTACATGCTATTCTGAAGCCGTTTGTCTAGAGACTGATTTGTAGGACGACACCACTACCATCACCATCACCACACCTTGACATTCCTAGAATGAAAAGGAGCCACGGGAAAGTCCTCAGAAGCCAGCTTCTTTGCAGATCGTCATCTTTACAATAACCTGGAGAGCAGCAGGCAGTGGCGGTCCCTTTTCCCAGATAAGCAAAGTGGAGAGCTCCAAGGCAGCAAAGTCATTATCTAAACTCACACAGTACCAGCTGCTAGCTAGCTCTGAGTCAAGTTGGCTGAGAAAGGGGTGGGAATAAAGCCTCCTCCTTGGGGGAAGGGAGGGAGTTTCTGGAATGTGAAGTATTTTAAGCTCCTTCCTAGCTCGATTCTACAAACTCCTACCTCTGTCTTTGTCTGAAAATAACCAAGAGTTTATTCCTGGATTTCAAAGAGTGGTTTCTACAAATTAGGTATGCCTCTGAACGGGATACCTACAGGGCTGCACACTTATCTTGGTATGCACACATCAAGGGGCCGTGGAAAAGCTGCACCCAACGTAGGAAGTGGGTCATCCACTTTAGACAGCAATGCCAGGCGAAAGAGAGTGCTTAACTCCTGCTCCAACTGACAGTTAAGGGGTTGGAGGGACCGAGATGTGATGGACTATCTTATTTGATCTGAATTGGCCAAAGGTGCTCCTGAGAGCCCCGTGTTCCAGAACATTCAAGTTAGAAGAGGAAAGGGATCAGGAGTGCTGGAGATGTTTCCTTCTAGGGATAAGATAACCAGAAACCTCTGAGGATTGAGTGACTAGGTAGGCCAGAGCAAAGTATCTAAATGTGTCGGTTTAAAGTTCCCTTACCATGGACCTTGCTACTGCAAACCCAGTGGGCGGCCTTTTGTTAATGCCTGTTTATTTAGAACTACTCTGCCAAGAGATCAACTATATTAATGTTACCATTCTCTTGGCAAGGAAATGTAAATATGTTCTTAAAGTCTTTAATCAGGTGTGCTATTAAATGATTAGGCGCAGCGCCAGGGGTCTAGTAGGAGCCTGGCAAATACTGGATTGTCTTCAAACTTGAGGGCAAACGTATAGTTAAGAGGCCACTCAGTTCCTATAGATCTCAATTCCAAGCCTTGGCTCTGCATTTTTCTAGCTGTATGACTTTTGGCAAGTTACTAATAACATTGCCTGGCTCCAGTTTTCCTAACGATTAAAATCTGAAAAAGGTAAAAATAATAGCATCTTTCTAATTAGGTTGTTGTGAACAACGGTAGCTATTCAGTAAATGGTTGGTATTGTTGAAGCCATATAAACGAGCTAATTTAGTGGGCTGGAGAGACAGATCAAGAGGTTAAGAGCACTGGCTGCTTTTCCAGAGGACCAGAATTGTATTTCCAGCACCCACATGACAGCCCACAACTGTCTGAAACTCCAGTCCCAGGGACTCTCCTGACTTCCACAGGCCTCAGTCATGCATGCACATTCTACATAGACATACATACAAGCAAAATATCCATACACATTAAGATTTTTTTTTTTAATCAAGCCACGCTTAGACAACAAATTGGTCTTTTTTTCCCCTTTGAGTCATCAGAGTCTCTCTATGTAGCCCTGACTATTCTGGTACTAACTCTGTAGACCAGGCTGGCCTGGAACTCAGAGATCTACCTGCCTCTTTCTCCTGAGGGTTAGGATGAAAGGGGTTTGCCACCATCGCTAGACCAGATTAGTAATATATGAATGGCAATGGGCAGGGGAGCTGGTAAAATGAGAAATCTTTCCAGCAAGGGATGGGAAGATGGCTCAGTGGGTAAAGCACATATTACAAATAAGGAGATCTGAGTCTCAATCTTTAGAACCCATTTAAAAGCAAAAAGCCATGCATGGTGGCATGTGCTTGTAATTCCAGTGCTGGGGGCTGGGAGAAATAGAGACAGGCAGATGGCCAGATAGCCTCGCCTGATCAGCAAGACCCAGGTCCCAGGGAGAGCCCCTGTGGATGGTGTCTGAAGGAAACTGACCTCTGACCCTACACAGTCTCTGGTGTACCTCACACACACACACACACACAAACACTGCCCCTCAACCTCTCCTGAAATTTTCATGAATGAGTTTGCCCACAGTAGTATACTCACATGGTGGTGAATCAGGGAGGGAGCACCAATGTGAGTGAGATAGGCTGAGAAAGAAGGTGAGAGCAAAGGCCCGAGCCTCTGACTGGTCCCCAGCACCCAGGGCCCACGGTAGGGAGAAGCTCTATGTCTATAAGCCTGTTTTACATCTTCCGTTGTGCCTCATAGGGCACTTGGTGCCTTAGATACACATAGCAAACCCACTCCATTCACTTATTCTATCTAGACTCTTAATTTGTTTGAGGCAAGATCTCACTCAGTAACCTTGACTAGCCTGGAACTTACTATTAGATCAAATTGTCTTAGCATTTACAGTGATCCTCCTGTATCAGCCTCCCAAGGTGCTGAGATTGCAGGTGGGGGCTCAACCATGCCTGGTGCTCTCTTATTTTGGAGACAGGGTTTCTTTTTGAAGCCCTGACTGCCCTGGAACTTCTCTCTGTAGACCAGGTTGACCTCAAATTCAGAGAGATCCGCCAGCCTCTGCTTCCTGAGTGTTGAGATTAAAGGCATGTGTCATCACCCCCTAGCCAGCCTTTTTTTTTTTTTTCCCTGAGACAGGGTTTCTCTGTATAGCCCTGGCTGTCCTGGAACTCACTCTGTAGACCAGGCTGGCCTCAAACTCAGAAATCTGCCTGTCTCTGCCTCCCAAGTGCTGGGACTAAAGGTGTGAGCCACCACTGCCCAGCTAGCCAACTCTTTAAAACTTTTATTTTGAGATAGGTCTGTCCAAATTGTCCAGGCAGGTCTCAAGTCTGCCATTCTCCTGCTTTGGCTTTCTGTGAAGCTGGGGTTCCAGGCCTGCCTCATCAGGCCTGGCTCAAAAAAACTAGTTCTCAAATCTCTGTGTGTCTCCCCACCCCCAAGACTGTCACAGAAGGTAGGGTCAGATCCTGAATTTGTTCTGCTAATAGGCAAGCAAGCTAGTGAGATGATACATAGAAGAGTGTTGGTCCAGGTACTTAGATTCTCATCTCCCATGTGGTAACAGCTGCAGCAGGACCCGCAGCTCTGTTTTCTCCCTTCTGGAAGTTTGTCTTCCTTAGGGTTCCTATTGCTGTAATGAAACATGACAACCAAAAGCACCTTGGGGAGGAAAGGGTTAATTTGGCTTACATATCCTGAGTCACAGTCCATGGAGAGAAGCCAGGGCAGAAACTCAAACCCAGCAGCAACCTTGAGGCAGAAGCTATTGCAGAGACCACAGAGGAGTGCTGCTTACTGGCTTGCTCATCATGATCTGCTTAGCCTGTTTTCTTATAGAACCCAAGACCACCAGCCCGGGGTGGCCCCACCCACAATGGACAGGCCCTTCCTCGTTAATCAGTCAATAAGAAAATGCTCTACATGTATGTCTATAGCCCAGACTTAGAGAAGCATTTTCTCAATTGAGGTTCCTTCCTCTCAGATGTCAAGCTGACATAAAACTAGCTGGGCACACTGTTCCAGAGCCTATTCACAGGGTCACAGACAAGGCCTGCAGACTCAGAAGGAGGAAAGAATTTCAGTGGCTATCCCACTAAGAAAGTCCTTGCACAGTAGTCTATTTAAATGTACTTGGCGAGGAACATGTTCTGGAATCAGGGAGGATCAAGAAGCAGTTGGGAAGTTTGTACTAGATCTAGGTTGAGGAGAGCAATCTGGTACCATTTCCCATGTATGCTCTCCACTAGCTCAGCACTCTCATTTTGTCAAATTAGAGTTGCATTAGGTCTCTGAGGGATCCTGCTGGAGGCAAACATCCACTTGAAAGTCTTTGAAAGGGGAGTCAAAGCTGGGGTTGTAGCTCAATAGGGACACTTGCCTGATGAGCACCAAGTTCTCAGCTCTGGCCTGAGCAGTGCACACACACACACACACACACACACACACACACACAGAGGGAGGAGGAGGAGGAGAGAGGAGGAGGAGGAGAGGAGGAGGAGGAGAGGAGGAGAGAGGAGAGGAGGGAAATCAAGGGAAGAAACTGAAAACTGAATGTGGTTTGGAGCACAGTGAGACTGAGAGGATAAGGTCACCAGAAGTGGAGCACCCAGCAGAAAGCTAAAAATACAAGTTTTGGAGGAGTTTGACCTAATATTTGGCAGATCGAGTCAGTTAGGTTGTCATGAGTTTGAGACCAACCGGGGCTACATAAAAAGAGCAAGTCTCAAAACATAAACAATACAACAACAACAAATGATTTCAGTGATGAAGTGGCTCAGCTGCTAAAGGCACTTGCTGCCAGACCTGAGGACTGAGCTCAGTCCCTTGGACCCACATGGTAGGAGAGAACCAACCTGTCCTGAAAGCTGTCCTCAGTCTTTCTCACACACACCATAGCACATATCCACATGCATGCACACACAATGAAAAAATAAGACATAATACACAATTTTAAAGAGCTTCAACAGAAGACACAAGTTTGAAACTCACAGAGACATAAAGATATGTGCAACCCAGAATGTCACCCAAGAGACAGAGAAAGGGTGACAGAAAGAGGGGTGACAAGGAGAGAGAGTTTGAAACACATGGGAGCTTAGGATGGGAAAGTCTTTCTGATGGTCTGTACTTTCTGACTCTCCACCACCTGATTGTACAGATTTCCTACAGGGCTGAACGGGTTGTCTCTGAGATTATTCTGGCACGCTCTGGAGCAAACTCTGTGACACCACTTGGTAGAACACAAACTCAAGAACAAAGGGAGTACTACTCTTTTCTTCCTTTTGCTTATTTTGAGCAATTATGATATCCCAAATTTCAATAGACCCATCCTCAGTGCAAACAACGACTCAGAAAACAATGTAACAACTGTGATTACTCCACGCATCTAGACCAGACAGAACCTGTGAGTGTTATTTAGAAATAGAGTCTTTGCTGGGCAGTGGTGGCCCACGCCTTTAATCCCAGCATTTGGGAGGCAGAAACAGGCAGATTTCTGAGTTCCAGGCCAGCCTGGTCTACAGAGTGAGTTCCAGGACAGCCAGGGCTATACAGAGAAACCCTGTCTCGAAAAAACCAAAAAAAAAAAAAAAAAAAAAAAAAAAAAAGAAAAGAAAAAGAACAAAAAAACAAAAAACAAAAAAAAAAAGAAATAGTGTCCTCAAGTGAAGACTCAGATGTAACTGTATTGGAGTGATTCTGCTTCACTTCTGTCTTAAGGAGAAGGCAATTCAGACAAGTACAAAAAGGGGAAACAGCCCATGTGAAAGAGACAGAGATTAGGGTTATACGGCCAGAAACCAAAAACCAGGAAGGGTTCCTGGCAACTACCTAAAGCAAAAAGAGGCAAACTATATATCCTTCCCTATAGAGAACACAGGGGCAGAGCCTTCGGACAGCTTGACTTTAGATTTTTGGCTTCTAGAACCATAAGAAAATTAATTTCTTATTTTAAGCCACCCAGTTTGTGGTAATTTGTTGTGGGAGCTCTAGAAATTAAATGTAAATTTAGGCACTAAGTTTATTATGAAATATTTCCCACAGGAAATATTTTTTCTTTGGGATATATAAGATTGAATTAGGCTGAAAGGAATCTTAGATTGTACTAAAAAAGCTAATGTTCCCTTCTTCCCCCTTTTTGAGACAGAGTCTCTGTGGTGGTTTGAATATGCTTGACCCAGGGCGTGGCACTATTAGGAGGTGTGGCCTTGTGGGAATAGGTGTGGCCTTGTTGGAGGAAGTGTATTACTGTGGGGGTGGGCAATTAGACCTTCCTCCTAACCACATGGGAACCAGTCTTATCCTAATGGCCTTTAGATGAAGATGTAGAACTCTCAGCTCCTCCTGCACCACGCCTGCCTGGATGCTGCCATGGTCCCACCTTGATAATAATGGACTGAACCACTGAACCTGTAAGCCAGCCCCAATTGAATGTTGTCATTATAAGAGTTGCTTTGGTCATGGTGTCTGTTCACAACAGTAAAACCCTAAGACAGTCTCCTATCTATTTCTGGCTAACCTGAACTCACCCTGTAGACCAGGCTGGCATTGAACTCACAGAGATCTGCCTGCGTCTGCCTCTGCCTTTGCTTTCCAAGTGCTGACATTATAGGCATGTGCCACTATGCCCAGTGTGTTTGCTTTTGAGCCTGCTTTCTCACCTTGAAGACCACAATTTAAGATTCCCATGACCTGTTCATTTTTCTTCTCTGAACACCACAGTGTCTTCCAGAATTCATCTGAAATGTCTATCTTCTACATATCTGCTTTAGATGAGCCCTCTACTCTAATGGCTTTATCTTTTGCCTTCTTGTATCCCTCCCCCCCAAAATTAAATAGATTATTTGGGGGCTGGGGAGATGACTCAGCCAGGCAGGTGCTTGCTATGCAAACATAAGGACCTCAGTTCAGGTTCCCAGCATCCACATAAAAAGTTGGGTATGGTGGCATGTGCCTGGAACCTCAACAGAGACAGGAGGATTCCTGGAGTTTGTGGCCAGCTAGTCTAGCCAACCTGGTGAGCCTCAGGTTCAGTGAGAGACTATGTTTCAAAAAAAAAGTTTGAGGGTAACTAAGGAAGACACCTTATGTCAATCTCTGGCTTCCACATATAGTCATGTTCACCTGCACACACATGTGTGTATGTGCAACACACACACACAATCTATAAGAGAACTGGAGATAATGGTTGGGTTTTTTTTTTTGTTTTGTTTTTTTTTGTTTTTTGTTTTTTGGTTTTTCGAGACAGGGTTTCTCTGTGTAGCCCGGGCTGTCCTGGAACTCACTCTGTAGACCAGGCTGGCCTCAAACTCAGAAATCTGCCTGTCTCTGCCTCCCAAGTGCTGGGACTAAAGACGTGTGCCACCACCGCCCGCGAACTGGAGATAATGTAATGAGCATGCATGGATCATCATTTTCTTTCTGCACTCCATTTTTCTTCTTTCTGCCATTTCCACATGCCCACCCCATCCCGTGTACTATTCTTTGTTTTTTAAAGATGGTGAGAAATGTACACAGAGAGCCAGACTTATATGTTTTCTCCCAGGGAAACACACACATTGTGAAAATTAGGTGGCTATCCTTGGGATTTCGGAAGGATAAGAGGGAATCACCACGTTCTAAGTAACCTGGGTGTTCCTAGGACCTGATTCCTGTATGTTTAATGTACTCTTCCAAATTCAACCTATCTTGGCATTTTTGCCTTGAAAACTAAGATTTCTTTTTTAGAGGAAAGATAGGGATGGGTGCTCAGACCATGTCTTACTGTGCAGACCTGGCTGGCTTGGTACCTGCTACGTAGTCCAGGCTGGCTTCAAACTAGTGATAATCCTCCTGTCTCAGACTTCTGAATGCTGGGACTATAGGTATTTGCCACCCCCAGTTTAAAACTAAAGTTCCTGAAAGCCTATCATGGTGCTCACACTTCTAATGCCGTGTTTGGGGGTCAGAGCTAGGAGGATGTTGAGTTCCGTACCATCCTGGGCTAAATAGGGAGATTCTGCTTTGGAAATAAACAAAATAGTATTTCTTGGCAAAAGGTTTAGTTTGGTAGTAGAGTACCTTCCTAGAAAACATGGACGCCCCCTGGGTTTTTTCTCCAGCACCACACAAACGAACAAACAAAACCCCTCCAGGATTTCTTTGTTTGCACTAGTCTGAGCATGATGCATGAAGTATGTTAGAGGTGAGCTTCTGCAACAGTCTTCTTCCTGGGGTCTGTACATACACTTTAAGTGACATGCATATTCTTTTCTCTTGAGCATCTTTTCAGAAGAGAGTGAGTTTCTTCTCACCTGGTCTCATGAAAGAGAGGGGTCAAGCTCAATACCTGGGATCGAGTACAAACAACTCTCCCGTCTCCCTGTGCTTTTTTTTTTTTTTTTTTTTTTTTTTTATTTCCTTATTACCCTGCAATGCTCCAGTCAGAAGGCTTTCTGTTGTTGTTGTTTCCAAAGTACTAATCATCTCCTGGTCATATGCTTCCATTCCCTAGTTTTCCCTCCGACACAATGCCTCTGATCAGAATTTTGAATTATGGGATATCTTTCAGGAACTGTTTTTAATATAATTCAGAGTTCAGAAGACCACTGTAGTAGAACTACAAATCAAGAAGGGGGCGGTTTAAGATGCCCTTATTTTCTTTCGGCAGGACCAGTAGAAATGCGATGAATGGAAATGGCGGGATGTTTTTTCTTCCTTCTCCTCATTTGTTTTGGACCACAGGCTCCATTCTGATTTAGGAGTCTTTGCTGCTCAGCATTTCAGTGATAATTCTCCCCATGGTCTACAGGATCCCTGTTCTCCTTGTTACTATAGCAACAGCCCTGTGTTGCTTGGCTAGAAGCAATTTTCTGCTGCTGTGGTGAAGCCCTATTTTTTTTTTTTTCATTCCTTTCTCTCCAGTTGCCTTGGTAACAAGCCTCTTCCTCTTCTAGTCTCTTGGTGGTAAATTTTCCCCTCCTGTTTCTCTCTTTCTCTAGTAACAGTCACCTGGTCATGTCTTGGACAGTGTAAGCCTATCTGTGAGAGAGCATAGTCTGTCATCGTCAGACTGTCATCATGAAATCAGCCTCCCCTTTCTCTTTATGTACATCATTCCTCCAGCCTGCCATCTTTCTAGTGGTTGTCATGGTAACCATACCCTCTGAAAGTCTCCAGGCAAAGGCTCTACAGTTAACAACCATCATGTGAGAGTGTCTGCCGGATATGTGGCCACACATCTCCATTTTAAACTCAGCCCCGGGCGGGTACCACAAATTAGAGAGAACAAGGCTTTCCATAAAATAGCCTGGATTGAGTAAAGGAGATCTCAGGGACCAAGGACTAGGAATGGGAGTTCTCCTAAACAATATGCGTAGCTACATGGTTTAGCCTAGGTCTAGGAGAGTGGCCATTTAGCCTAAGGAGATTGAAGTGATGAAAAATATAATGGCAGTTATTCTAGGTAGGCGGGTAATATACTCTGTATTTCTGGGTGTGTGGGGGACTATGTTAGTTTTCTCCTAGGCTCCGCCCAACAGTTACCTAGCAACAGCCAGGTACCAGTGTGGCTCACTTATAAAAGGACTGTTCAGGTTTTCTCTCTTTCTCTCTGTCTCTGTCTCTGTCTCTGTCTCTGTCTCTCTCTCTCCTCTCTGGCCCCTTTCTCTGTCCCTGCTCCTCCACCTGTTCCCAGCCAGCCTCTTCCCTTCTTTCTCCTTCCTCTCTCTTTCTGTTCTTTCTCTGTCCCTTTCTTTCTCTGCCTCCACTCCCTTCTCACCCCCTTTCCCATGTCCCCAAATAAACTTCATTTTATACTAGATCCATCGAATGGTTGTTACCTGGCGGGGGGGAGGGGGGAAGTTCAGTGGGTCCATGCTAAGGCACCCCCTCCCGCCGCTTCATGCCACCACACTACAAAACAAATCAGAATACTCTGACACGATAAGTCCTGGCTTTACCTGGGAGCTGGACAGAAGCAGTCTCAGAGAAAAAGCGGTTATGCCCCGCCCCCATCCCAAGAGCTGACTAAACCCAGAGCCTCATGCTTACTAAGCAAATGCTCTACCACTAAACCTGCATCCTCAGACCCCTTAAACTGCCCAATTCGATAGAGGTTAGCAGAAGGGGTATTTAAGTACCGTTACACGTTATTGAAAGATTCTCTGCCCTCAGGCTTTTGCTTTTACTTATTTAGGGAGGCAGATGGGATTGTACAATTATAATAACACAAACTGTTCAACAAATGGTGGTTGTTATGTGCCAGTGCATTTGAAGCAAGCACTTTCCAGACATTATTTCACCTTTTCCTTATGGCAACCCTCAGAAGAATTGAAAGATAAAATTGCTGAGGTTGAGAGGTGAAGTAAGGGTCTGAGGTATACTCAGTGCTATCCTGTATGTTCAGCACCCTGGGGGCCCTGGGTTCAATCTTCAGACAAAGAGAAATGATGTCCAATGGAATTAATTCTGATGAGAATTAATCAGCTCTCAGCTGATAAGTCTGAGAGCTGGAATTTGAATCTAGGTTCATCTGGTTCCATAACCATTCTTTCTTAATTAACACGAACTTAAACTTCAGTGCGTGTGTGCGTGTGTGTACACAGAGGTCAGCATCAGCTCTCTCCTTCCACCATGTGGATCCTGGAGGTTGAACTCAGGTCGTCAGATCTGGCAGCAGACCACTTTACCTGCTAAGCCATCTCTCTGGACCCCTAAAGCCATTTCTTAAAGTGGTGTGTGGAATCTTGAATTCTGGTCACCTTTGATTCTGATTTTTCTTCCCCTCACTTGTATCTGCTTTATTCCTTGTTTTTCTTCCATCTCCTCTTCTAATTTTTGGGTTGCTGCTCACTTGCTTCTTCTTTTGCTTTTAACCTCTCTCTTGACTGCTTTATGCCAATGGAGAGTTTGTCCTGCTTTCTGATTGTGTCTAAATGACTGTGGAATTAAAACATTAGAGCCATGCCCTTGACTGAGAATTGGACAGACCTGATTTTGAAGAATGCCACTCTCTGAGCTTATTAGATCCAACGCTAAGTAGGATCACTATGCGTGCCTGTGCTAGGCTCAGGAGATTCAGCAATGACCTAGTCAGAATGTGCTTCTTGTTTTTGTGAAACTAACAGCCTGTAGTAGAACTGACAATAAACCAGAGGCCAGTTATACAGTTTTATCCTTGAAATTAATGCTGTGAGGAAAAAGAATTGGGTCCTGGACACAATGTAGACAGAAATTACTGCCATCTCCTTTGAGAAAGCAAGTCGTTGGGCTAATAATCTCAGTCGAAAGCAGTTACGTCATGGTCTTCCCAAGCTTGGTACCTTTGTCCTGCAGTTTCCTCCTCCTTTGCACCCTCCCCCACTACCTCGTTCTGAGCCGGAGATCCGCGCCGGCGCACTGACTGTTGCCATGGGGACAGCTGCTTCGGCGCATGCTCAGATGCCTTCAAGATGGCGGCTGCGGCTGCGGCACGAGCGGTTCCTGTGAGCTCTGGATTCCGCGGCCTGCAGCGAACACTGCCACTTGTAGTGATTCTCGGGGCTACTGGCACTGGCAAGTCCACCCTGGCTCTGCAGTTAGGCCAGCGGCTCGGCGGCGAGATCGTCAGCGCCGACTCCATGCAGGTATGGCAGTGTGCTTGGCCCCGGGGCCTGAGAACCCTGGAGGTCGCGTGCGGGCCTCTGGACTCGTGGACACCTTGTCGCGTGGCTGTAGTGGGCGAACCCCGAGGCGTATGGGGATCCAGATGAATGGAACCCACACCTGCTAGGTACCCATCCAATAGCAGACCGTGTCCATTGTGTCCTATGATCGCCTGAGTAACTTCTCAGACCATTACTCTTTCATAGATAGTACCAACAGTTTCATTAATGGATAAAAATGTTGGGGGTTGGGGAGGTGAAGTGACCTTGTGCGTGGCACATTTCAAGTAATGGAGGGGAGACATTGGAACTTATAAGGTTGACATCCGGTGAATTTCAATAAATGTAAATTATTCCGAAAATTTGCCATAATTTTAATTCTAGCCCAGTAAGACCAAGGTAAGTCAGATGCCACCTGTGAGTGTCTTCTTGGGTACTAGAGCAGTCAGAGGCAGCCACTGGCCGCGTGGCTTCAGATCAACAGGGCCCTTTACTTGAATATTTTATTTATAAAGTGGAGGAAATGTCATTTCCCTCACAATCACAAGGCTGAATGAAGGTTTAATAACTGAGACATTGGAGAGTTACAGTGGAGGCCAGGGAGGCCCGCTCTGAAGGTCAGACTTTGTATAATTATTGGCTGAAGCTGAGGGGATTTGTGTTTGTTTGTTTGTTTGTTTTTTTAATCCTTTTGTCCTCTTTGAGATAGGACTCTCAGAAGGGACTTAGGAACATTTATGGTAGAGAGTAGGTGACATTTTGGGTGAATGTGAGGATTCCAACAGCTGTTAGGCATGTTCAGAGGTGTTGAACATCCACAGCCAGTCGCTGACCCTTACACTGATGGGCCTTGACCTAAAAGGGTAGTTCTTTACCCCACTTTACCTCCTAAGGCTCCTGGCATGATAAGCCCATTAGCATATACTAAAAGGTAAGATAATGCAACAAATAGTTGTTGCAGCTTGCTTTGTGCCAGCTCAGAGAGATCGAGTTTAGCTTGAATCTCAGCCTGATTTCCCCCCTCCCCCAACTTTATGCTACCTTTGTTTCTTTGGTAAAATAGGAAGAATATAAAAAACAACTTTGTCATCATTAAATGAAATGTGATATGTGAAGCACTTAGTGCAACCTACGACAAATGTTAAAAAAATATGATAACAGTGGAAACTATGGTGGCTCTGTGTGCGTGCATATGTGCATGTGCATGCATGCTCGAAGATAAAACCATAGTCCTTATATTGGGGAATGTTAATCTGGCTAAACATGATGTAAGAGCTATTTATAGAGCATTTGCAGGTGGGCAGGTTCAGAAGATACTACAAGCTCTGGATTTCGTGATACACTATTAAATGCTATAGGATTATTGAGAAGGGACAAATCAGTGAAGGTCATGGAAATTCTCTAAAGAAGAACCTAGGCTGGGGAGAGCCTGACACTGACCTCTCTGGCCTCTATATACATGTCCGTACACACACACAAATACAAATTGAAAAAAACAAATAGGTCAATATGAATTTTAAAAGAGAAGAGCTTGAAGTTGGGTAAGGTGGCATACACTGTGATCTTTGCTTTTGGAAGCTGAGGCAAGAGAACTGCCATAACTTGGAGGTCAACCTGGTGTACATAGGAAGTTCCAGGCTAGCTAGAACTACATACTGAGACCTGGTCTTAGAAAACCAAAATAAAATAAAATGAAGGTTTGAAAAACAAGAACAGAAAGGCATGGTATAGGAAAGAACACAAAGGAAGACTTAGAATGATGAAGAGTGTATGTAGGACAGTCAGGAGACCTCAATAGGGAAGTCTCAAATTCAGGATAAGAGCAGTGTGTTAGGAACGTAGATTTGTGAGCAGTGTGCGAAATGGTTGGGAGGAACAAATGGTGCAATTTCAGTGTGATGGAATAGCTGCTTGCCCAGGGCTTCCAAAGGCACTAACAGTGCCCATTCCAGTCCTCGTGTTCTATAATTCTGGGCTGGTGAAGCGTTAGTGGAGATGTTCTGGTTATAACAGAAAGAATGGTATGCTGAGTGTGATGCAGGATTCAGAGTTGGGGGCCTAGGAGAATGGCCAAGGTCCAAGTCAGGGCCTCCAAGCGGGAGTCTGTCATCTGAAGAGTGCTGTAGGTGCGATCCTATCCCAGCACTCTTGGATTGATCCTCCGCTCTTACTTAAACTTGACTTGCTCCATTTCTTTGCTTAGACCCTTTTCATTCCTCACAGAGCAAACCTAGTCCCTGTCAAACACGTTTGAAGTAATCATTTTTGTTTGTTTCGTTTTGTTATTTTCTTGAGATAGGATCTTACTGTATAGCCCAGACAGGCTTCAGACTTGTAGCAGTCCACCTGCCTCAGCCTCTGGAGTGCTGGCAGTATAGGCATGAGTCACTGTGCTTGGCAAATCATTTTAACCTACATGACCTTTTAAGTAATTGGATGGGTTCTGGTAACTAGGGTTGGGTGTTCTGTATTCTCAGGAATGGGTATTTCCTCATATCTATGTCTATAAGGTAAGTTAGCATTCTTTGTCATTGTAGAGTAGGACATCAGGACACTTTGGCTTGTATAGTGCTGACAGTGTGGTAAAGCTTTCATATTTTACAAAATATTTCATTAAGATGGTACTTTTTGTTTTTTCTCTTGGTGATAAGAATCAAACCTAGTGCCGATCAGTGGTGGCGCATGCCTTTAAAATCCCAGCACTTGGGAGGCAGAGGCAGGCGGATTTCTGAGTTCGAGGCCAGCCTGATCAACAGAGTGAGTTCCAGGACTGCCAGGGGTACACAGAGAAACCCTGTCTCGAAAAAATCCAAAAAAAAAAAAAAAAAAGAATCAAACCTAGAGCATGCTAGGACAGTTGTGCAACCATTTACCCACACGCATAGCCTCAAATAGCACATCTTGTCTTTGTGTGCTAGCATATGCTCAGGTGCCTGTGTACATGTACACATGTGAGTGGAGGCCAGAGGATAACCTTGGGCATCCTTACTTAGGTGCTGCTCACCATTTTGTCTGTTTTGAGAGTCGGAATCTGTGTTGAGGACAGAGCCTGGTTCTCCCTGCACTGACCTCCCACACTCATGTCCATGGAGTCCAGTTAGCACTGCCTGCATGAGGATGGGCAGCTTAGCCGTGACCACAACCCAAGTCACTCCCCTTTTCCAGCAGCCAGCAGCTGCTGCTATCACCTCAGCTAGGGATGGAGCTTAGGAGGTCCTCCTTCATCTGCAATGGAATTTTGACTGCACTGATCTTGTGCAGGTACTGAGTCCATGAGAGCCTGAGCCACGCCATGTTCCAAAGACAGCATCAACACATTCATTTCCATACTCCCCCCTCTCTTCCTTCCTTTTGTCTTTTAGGTGTATGAGTGTTTTGCCTGCATGTATATCTGCACACCACAAGTATGCAGTGACTGTAGAGCCAGAAGAGGCAATCAGATCCCCTGGGACTGAAGTTATAGATAGTTATGAGCCACCACTTGGGTGTTGGGAATTGAACCTGGAACCTCTGAAAGAGCAGCCAGTGCTCTTAACCACTAGACTATATCATGTCTCTTCAGCCCCATCCTTCAGCTTTTAACTGTCTTTCTGCCCTACCCCCACCCAATTCTATGTTCTTTGAGCCTTGTGGGGGTTGATACAGATGTCTTGTTTAGAGCTGAGCAGTTAACAGTCAGTTATTCTTAGCTCTTTGACCAGTTACTCATGAGTCTGTGCATTGACCGGTGCCTACGGCAAAAACAAGCGTCTCTGACCAAGCTTGAGGACTGTATTAGTTTATGGAGTGAATTGGCTGGCACAGCTGCTGAGCTGAAAAGTAAAGTTCTCAGCACCCTCTGGCTCTCGGGCACTCTGTTTGGTACTGCACAGAGGAGGGGCAAGTGGGAGCTGTTGGTTTCTGTAGCCTCTGTTTTCTAGGATCTGGCCTGTGGGAATGGGGAGGCTCTGAGTCCTCTTCTAGTTCTCGCAGACCCCTGCACTATAGCTTCTTCTGGTTCTTGGGTGCAAAGGTATTTATTTATTTATTTATTTATTTATTTATTGTAAGTACACTGTAGCTGTCTTCAGACACCCCATAAGAGGGCATCGGATCCCATCACAGATGGTTGTGAGCCAGCATGTGGTTGCTGGGAATTGAAATCAGGATCTCTGGAAGAGCAGTCAGTGCTTTTAACCACTGAGCCATCTCACCAGCCCCAGTGATTATTAATATATGAAATACATAGAAGATTTTTGAGCTTTCTGAACTGTGTTTAATTGTAGTTTGTGTTTAATTTTGGATGTTTAGAATAACATTTCCTCTTGCTCCCAATTGGAGATCTTTGATCTTTGAATTTTTTTTTTTAACTTTTGAGTGCAAATATGCAATAAAATATCCTTGTCCTGTTGCCTGAATACACAGGTATACTATATCTGATATTATACCGGGTATTCAGGTGCGTATCAGGTGTACCTGATACGCAGTTCTTCATTTTTGTCTCTGCTTACAACTGTGCAGTTACAGCTAGAGCTCACTTTTTACAGTGAAAGGAGGAGAAGCTTTTTGTTGTTACTGCTTTGTTTGCTGAAACAGAGTCTCCTCGCTGTGTAGCCCAAGCTGGCCATGAACTCACGGTCTTGCCTGCTTCAGCTTCTCAAATAGAGATACTACTTTTTTTGTTTGTTTGTTTTGGTTTTTCCATACAGGGTTTCCCTGTGTAGCCCAGGCTGTCCTGGAAGTCCCTCTGTGGACCAGGCTGGACTCAAACTCAGACCTATCCGCCTCTGCCTCCCAAGTGCAGGGATAAGGTGTGTGTCACCACCACCCAGCAGCTTTATACTCTTTTTAAAAATTAAATTATGATTTTAGGTGTATGAGTGTTTTGGCTGCATTTGTTTGTTTGTTTGTTTGTTTGGGTTTTTTTTTTTTTTTTTTGGTGGTGATGGTTGTTGTGTTGTTTTTGTTTTTTGAGGCAGGGTTTCTCTGTAGCCCAGGCTGTCTTAGAACTCACTTTATAGACCAAGGTGGGCTCAGACTTATGTAAATCTGCCTGCCTCTTGGTCCTGAGTGCTGGGACTAGCCTGCATGCATGTTTGTGTACCGCCTGCAGTGTGCTGTTTGTGGAGAACAGACGAGGATGAGAGTAAGAGCT
Organism: Mastomys natalensis; assembly: GCA_021653895.1. Taxonomy (NCBI): domain Eukaryota; kingdom Metazoa; phylum Chordata; class Mammalia; order Rodentia; family Muridae; genus Mastomys; species Mastomys natalensis. The sequence continues at coordinate 180,186 of JAJTUV010002837.1, read as the reverse complement.
GGTTAGGAGCCAGCAGGTGGGTGCTGCGGATCACACCAGGTCCTCTGCAAGAGCAGCCAGTGCTCTTAACCCTGAGCCTTCCATTCAGCTCCTAGACTTTATTTAAATTAAAAAGAATTTTTTAAAAATTTATGTGTATTAGTTGTATGAATGTCTCATGTGTGGGGATGCCCATGGAAGCAAGAGAGGGCTTCAGATTCCCCAGAGCTGGAGTTCCAGGTGGTTGTGAGCTGCCATGTGGGTGCTGAGGACTGAACTCTCATCTTTTGCTAGAGCTCTTAACTGGTGTGCCATCTTGAGTCCCGTAATACTCCTTTCAAATCTTCACACTAAGTTGCATAAAGTAGATATTACTTAACGGTTAAGGAAATATGCTGAAGATCTGTAGATCTTATTGAGCATAGTTCTCTCCTTGACATGTCTAGTGATTTTCCTCTTTAGATGAGGCAGGGCTGTAGGATTCAGTCACAGAGAATGGTTCTTGACCTGTATTCGACTCATCCCTCATGGGAATATGCTACATTTTTTTTTTTCCTGTGAGCAAGCACAGGCGGGAACTCGGGAGAGACAGATGGCCACCTCGGACTCCAGAGCTCAGCGACTGCAGTGGCAAGCCACTGGCCAGCTAAATATGCTACATTTTGATCAGGATCTAAAATGTATCTTTTGAGATTCAAAAGATGAAGTGTGGTTAAGCAGTATACAACTGTAGCACCACTTGGGCAGTGGAGGCAGAAAGACCAGAAGAAATTCAAGCCATTCCCAGCTATATAATGAATTTGAGGCCAGAGCTACATGGGATTCTGTCTCAGAGAACAAAACAATGGGGCCATCGAGATGCTCCAGTAGTAACAGTGCCTGACGCTAAGCTTGAGGACCTGAGTTTGATCCCTGGCACCAGCATGGTGGTAGGAGGGACCTGACTTATAAAAGTTGTCCTCTGACCTCCATACACATACTGTGGCCTATGTGAACTTCCCTCCCCATAAGTACAGTTTTTAAAAAGTCACCAAAAATGAGATTCATAGTATCATGGTGTGTCAGATGGAGTTTTGGCAGACTAGTGGCCACTGGATGTGTTGTTAGAGGCTAAAACTTGGTATAGCTAAGAAATAGAATTTAGCATTAAGTTGACACTCAAGATGGATGTTTATTGAGACAAAAAAGGAACTCAGTCTTGTGGGGAACCCAGACTGCTGGAAACTTCCTTGTTAACAGACACAGATGAAAGGGAGATGAGTGAAGAGTGGTAATTAAAAGGGCTTTTCAAGTTTCCAAGATGAATGTTAATTTATTTTTATTGGTTTATATTTTGAGATGGGATCTGGTTGTATTTTTTTTTTTTTTTTTTTTTTTGGTTTTTCGAGACAGGGTTTCTCTGTGTAGTCCTGGCTGTCCTGGAACTCACTCTGTAGACCAGGCTGGCCTCGAACTCAGAAATCCACCTGCCTCTGCCTCCCAAGTGCTGGTGGTTGTATTATCAAGGCTAATTTTAAATTTCTGGGCATAAGCGATCCTCCACCTCAGCCTCCCAAGTAGCCAGACTCTGTGACTATTACTTTTATATTTTAATACTCCATCTAGAGGTGCTCCTTGGATGTTTATATTCAGAAACGTGCCACTAGCTCAACAAAATTGTAAAATTGTGTTCAACATAAACACAGATTAGATTGTGTGTATGTGTTGGGGTGTTGCATAGTATGGAACTCACTCTGTAGACTAGTCTGGCCTCAAACTCAGATTCTCCTCCCTCTGTCTCCTTGAGTGCTGGAATTAATAGTATGTGCCTTCCACTTAATTATTAATTATTATAGTAAGGATTTATTTGTTTGTTTGTTTTGAGACAGGGTTTCTTTATATAACAGCCCAGGCTATCCTGGAACTTGCTCTGTAAACCAGAGATCCTTCTGCTTCTGCCTCCCCAGTGCTGGCACTAAAGGAGTGTGCCACCACCACCACCCAGCTAGCCAGCTTTCCTTCCTTCCTTCCTTCTTTCCTTTCTTTCTCCCTCCCTCCCTCTTTCCTTCCTTCCCTCCCTCCCTCTCTCCCTACTTCCCTCTTTCATGTGCAAGTGTTTTGCCTGTTTATATGTAAGTGCACCATGTGCATGCAGTGTCTGTAGAGGTCAGAAGAGGGCCCTGGATCCCCTAGAACTGGAGTTGCAGACAGTTGTGAGCCACCTTGTGGGTGCTGGGAACCAAACTCAGGTTCTCTGTAAGACCAGCAAAGATTTTTAACCACCAAGCCAAATGTCTGGACCCTTTTATTTTTTAAGACAGTTTTCACTGAACCTGCAGCTTGCTAATATTCGCTAGACTGACTAGCCCGTGAGCCTACCTGTCTCCATCCCACCCAGTGCTATAAAGATGTGTACTGTTCCATTGGCCTTTACATGGGTGTCAGGGGTCTGAACTCAGGTCCTCATGATTGCATAGCAAGCACTTGTACTCACTGAGCCATTTCCCCATCCCTTGTAAAACATTGTCTTAGGTCAACTTTCCTTCTGTCCTCTCTCCTTCCATAGGGTTTCATAACCCAAACTGTCCTCAGTCCCTTAATCTTCCTTCCTTGAACTCCTCGTGGGGTGTCTGAAGTGCGAGATCACTGTGCTACTAAATCTAGCTAGATGTTTCCTTTTTCCCTCCCTCCCTCCCTCCCTCCCTCCCTCCCTCCCTCCCTCCCTCCCTTCCTTCTTTCCTTGATGGAGGTAAGGATTGAACTCTGCCTTACATACAAGGCAAGAGCTCTGTTCTGAGCTGGAGCCTCAGTCCTTTGTCTTCAGTTGTCTTGCCTGCTGTACTTCTGTTATTCTTTGTCGTAACTTAACCATAGGGTCTATCCTAGGTAATTTTTTGTCAATTTGACATAAGCTAGAATCATTTGGTATGAGGAACTCTCCATTCATAAAAAATATTCCCACCAGATTAGTCTGAGGTGCATTTTCTTGATTGATGAGAGAGGACCCAACTCACCATGGGCAGTGCTATCTGAGGGCTTAGGTCTTAGGTGGTATAAGAAAGCAGGCTGAGCAAGCCATGGGAACAAGCTAATAAGCAGCATCCCTCCAAGGCCTCTGCGTCAGTCCCTGCCTCTAAATTCCTGTTTTGACTTCCCTCGGTGATGGAGTTTGAAAGTTACAAGATGCAATAAACCATCTCCTCTCCAAGTTGCTTTTAGTCATAGTGCTTTATCACAGCAGTAGAAGCCCTAACTAGGATAGAGTGAGTCCATGGCAACCTTTACAAGACACTAACTTTTCTAGGAAATCCTTTTTTGATAAGCATTGAATGAGTGTTTTAATGACATGGCTCATGCCTGCAATCCTTGCACTAGAGCTGAGGTAGGAGTATTCCCATGAGTATGAGGCTACCCTGGCAGAAAAAAAGGAAGGGAGGAGGGGAAAGAAGTAAATGCTAAATGTAAGCACTGAGGTGAAATAACATACACAGGTCTGAAGTGGTGATTTTTGTCTTGGGAGCCTAATAAATAATGGCGTGAACATCTCGCATCTTAAGGTGTTGCTTTGCTTCTAGTGTAGGCACATGGTCGGTGAAGTGAGGCATCAGAGCAACTCTTTGAAGGCTTACTGTCCTGGAGATTACTTCTGGGTTCTCTTTTGCATTTCTGTGTGGCTCTGACAGAAGTGATCCCTTGTACTGATAGTCTGGTTTTTCCAAACCCTAGCTGTTTCTCAATGTATAGAAACATAAATATTCTCATTCAGCAGTGAGAGTCAGAATTCAAGGAGAGGCCAGTAGTAACACAATCCCTGCTTTCCAGAATGGAAAAACTGAGGTACAGAAAGATTAAAGAGCTGTCTAGAGATCATACTGTAAGACACCTGCACACTTGGAAATTGGATCTGGATCTTCAAACTCATTTGCAGAGTCTGATCCAGTGCAGGAAGATGATATTGAAGGTCTTCCTTTCAGTCTGGGTTGTCATCCTGGCATGCACATCCAAGGCAGAGTGCAGCACCTTTCAGTGACTGTGAGACATGAAAACGGCTGCTGAACGCATAGACTGCCTGCCTGAGAATAGAGACTGCCAAGTGTAGGCTAAGAGGAGATGAAGCGTTCTGTTTGGGTTTGTAGAGAGGAAATATCTCTGATGCTTAATTCTTCGAGTCCTGGGGAGAAGCAATATCAAACATAGGAGCACAGAACCTGCTGTGTTTTCTCAAAGCTGTAGGAGAGGAGCAAACGGCTTTTGGCAGACTGACTAGTCAGCAGGCTCTGTGTCAGCTAATAGATGTGGAACTCTGTGTTCTTTTCGTCTGTTTTGGGGACATAATTTAGGAACAGAGTTTTGTACTAAAGGACTGTCTGTCTAATAGTGCTCAAGGGAGATCTGGGAGGCACAAGGGAAGGAGAAGCTGGGATGCTGCCTCACAGTGCTTCATAGGACTCAGATAAAAGGCACAAAGACGTGTTAACCAGGAGAGAGACAAGGCGATCCAGAGGCTCTTTATCACAGCTGGCAGACACAATTTTTAAAATGACTGAACATGACAAGAGGCCAAGAAGGAAATTTCAGATGTTTTTGACTCATGTGGTGTGTGTGTGTGTGTGTGTATGTGTGATGGTTTCTAGCTCACTTGGTTTCCTTCCATGTTAAATATAGTTTTACTTTGTGTAGGTTCTGCATATATGGTCCCTTTTTGCTGCTGCAGGGAGACCCCTCCATGTTAGAAAGCAGAAGTGACTACTAGCTAAATAGGAAGCCACAGGCAAGCACAGAGGGGGCTGGAGATTCAGGCTGGTGAGCTGAGATACTCCCTGATGCTTCAGTGACAGTTAAGTGTCAGAGATGGCTAACCACAGTCTCTAATTCCAGTTCCAGAGGCTTCAGTGCCCTCTTCTGACCTCTTCCTATACCAGCACACATACATACGTACATGCAAAATACTCATAACATAGAATAAACAAAAAACCAAAAAGTTATTTTTAAAAAAGAAAATACCATGATGAAGGCCTTTGCATTGTCTGCTCTCTCCTTAAAAGCGCATGTCCTTTTATACTTTCAGGAACGGCTGGCAACCATCCGGCACAAGGATTCTTGAGGGACAGTCGTAGGAGGTGAAACTAAAAACACAGACCCTAGGAACACATTGTGGAGGCCCTTAGAAGCCACAGCACGAAGGAAGGCTTGAGGTTTCATCAGGAAGTGAGACTGACTGGCAGCTGAGTGGAGAACGGTCAGAGGGAACCAGCTTGGGTTCTGCAGCACTCGCCTGCATGACTGAAAGACTCAAACATTTGTTTTTTCCTATAGTTTTTAGAGTACAATGATTTTGATTCCCTGATAAACTAAAGTCTGTTTTTAGGTTTCTTTATGTAGCATACTTGGATTTTATTAAAGAACAAAGACCAAATAGTCCTCAGATTCCGACCAGCTTCATCTCTGCTAATCTGGAAATAACGAAGGTCATGACCTTCCTGTCAGATGCCTGTCAATGCCAGGATTCTTCTTAAGCATTTCTTGGTAAAGTATTTTCGATTCTTCAGGTCTTCAGTGAGAACTATATTCCTGAGATTTCCAGTTTTGCCATCAACTTTAACCTTTGCCCATAAAAGCTGTTCAACATTTCCATCTTTTATTAGACGAGCAGGGACCAAATCAAACCTTCAAGTTAATCTCTCAGGCTTCTTGTCTTCCTATGGCATCATCTTGACCAAAGCTATAGAAAGAGCTTTCTTTCTAGGATTTTAATTTGTATTTATTTTGTGTATGTGTGTCTTTATTTTGTGTGTGTGTTTACAAGCATGCCACGACCCACATCTGGGGAGGTCTGTGGACAACTTCTGCAGGTTCTGGGGCTTGAACTCAGACCATCAGGCTCTGTGGTAACCACTCTTACCTACTATTTTGTTTTGTTTTTTAAGATAGAGTCAGCCGAGCGGTGGTGGCGCACGCCTTTAGTCCCAGCACTTGGGAGGCAGAGGCAGGCGGATTTCTGAGTTCGAGGCCAGCTTGGTCTACAGAGTGAGTTCCAGGACAGCCAAGGCTACACAGAGAAACCCTGTCTCGAAAAAAACCAAAAAAAAAAAAAAAGATAGAGTCTAACTCTGTCAACCAAGATAGTCTCAAATTCACAATGCTCTTGCTTCAGTCTCCAGAGTGCTGGGATTTCAGGCATGTGTTAGCATTCCCAAAACCACTGTCCTGTTGTCAGCATCTTTCAAGCCACCCTGACAACTTCCGTCCATGCAGGGTGGAAGGCTGTATTTCCTCTCCCATTCAGTGAGGGACAGTTTTGGCAACTCAGTTTTAAGGAGTTTGCACGAGATGCTGTCATTACTGAAATGGAAAGGCAAAGCACTGTGGGAGAGAAAAACAAAGCAAATACAGCCTTAACTGGGCAGAGTTCACACTGTCAGTAATGCATGTGGGTTATTCCTGACGAAATGCAGCGAGGACAGACGGTACCATCAGTTAAATTCTGAGAAACCAAAACTCAAATTTAGAGACATTCAGAAGAGTCAAGGATGTGAGGATAAAGAAAGACTGAAAACTATCTCACCTCGAGGAGACCAAGGACACGTGATGAGTTAAATACAATATGGTATCCTAAACTGGATCCTGAACTAGAGAAGTGACATTCGTGGGTAAAATCCACATTCACAGGTCAGGACCGGGGCTCATGCCTGTGACACTTTCCTAATTCTCAATGTATGATGGTGATGTAAGATATTAGGACAAGCTGGATGAAACAAGATAGACACACTCTGTAGTCTCCTCTGATCACACACAGATGCCCACACTCATGCACACACATCTCACACACTCATATAATAAGAAAAAAAATTAAAAAGAACCAAACCAACCACCAAACATGCAATAACAGAAAAAAGACCCAAACAAGCAAAAAGCCGAAAGCAACATTTTGGCTTAGGATGTAGCGTTAGCAGGTAGAGTGCTTGCCAAGGATGAACACAAAGCTTGGGTTCCATCCCCAGGACCACAGTAAACCAGGTGATATAGGCACATGCCTGTAACCCCACCCCTGTAGAGGTGGAGATAGGAGTTCCAGGTCAGCCTTGACCACAGAGTGAGTTTGAGGCTAGCCTGGGCTACATGAAACCCTACTTTAGAAAAGGAGGGAAGGAGGGGGAAAAACAGCAAACAGAAATCACCTTCTCATTGTTTATGATATATTTATTTTTTAGTGTAACTTCTCACATGAAAAGTAGTCTCAGTAATTACCCCTTTAAAATCCAAAATTGCTAGCTGCAGTGCTGTGTGCAACTGTATTTCTAGTCACAGAAGTTAGTAATAAGCCCCTTTTGCTCACACCTGAGAGTATTTGTGAGAGAGTGCAAACATGCTTGCAAGTGCATATGCTGGTATCATCCTCCTGCCTCAACTTCCCCAAATAGTGGTATTATAGGTGTGCACCACCACATTCAGTCCCCAGTCCCCATCCTGTTTTAGTTATGGCTGACATAATTGATGGATTCATTGTGGCAGTCTATAGATCCTGGGTTTCCTAGATAGTTGTAGTATTTATGTGTGTGGGGGGGAGTGAGATGTGGGGAATGTGTGTGGGGGAATACATGTGCCATGGCAGTCATGTGAAGTCAGAACAACTTTCTAGAGTCACTGCTCATCCTTCACCTTCCTTGTTGAGACACTGTTTCTGTCCAGTTGCAGTGTCCTTCAGGAAAGCTGACCTGTGAGCTTCTCCTGTCTCCACTTTGCATCTCACAGCAAGAGTGCTGTGATCAAGTAAGTGTACAGGACGTCCAGCTTTTCACATGGGCTCTGAGGGGATCAGAGTAAGGGTGTCAGGCTTGTGGGACAAACACTGTTACCTGATGAGCCATCTGCCCGGCCTTGGCTTTACACTTTTGAGACAGATTGGCCTGGAACTTGCCGTATAATGCTCTGCCACACCCATCCTGTGAGGTGTAAGGAATCAAATACAGCCTGTGCATGAAGGAAGCACTCTAACTGAGCCACATAGCCAGTCTCAGTCAGGTAATGTTTAAATTTGCATATAATAAAGTACTTAAAGTATGTGTGTGTTTCTGTGTGTCTGTGTGTTCTGGGGACAACCTGTGGGAGTTGTCCTATCCTTCCATCATGTGAGTTTGAACTCAGGTTGTCAGATTTGGCTACAAGTACCTTTACCACTGAGCCATCTTCCTGATCCAGGTGTACTTTTTGTTGTGTACAGTTCTGTATTTGCTGTGTTCTCTTTTGTTGTTTTGTTGGTGATTCCAGGGATTCACCCCTGGGTTCGCATATGCCTGGAATGTGTTTTTCCACTGATAGGGGAATGCTATTGGCTTGTTTTTTGTTTTGTTTTGTTTTTAATTGAGGTTATTTAAATTCCACATAAAATTAATCCTTTTAGTTTTTTGTTTGTTTGTTTGTTTGTTTTTTTCCGAGACAGGGTTTCTCTGTGTAGCCCTGGCTGTCCTGGAACTCACTCTGTAGACCAGGCTGGCTTTGAACTCAGAAATCTGCCTGCCTCTGCCTCCCAAGTGCTGGGATTAAAGGTGTGTGCCACCACTGCCCGGCCAAATTAATCCTTTTAAAATGAGCAATTCTGTGGTATAATTCACCGTGTTATGAACTAATACTTTTATCTGGCTATAAAACATTCTCACCCTAGAAAAAAGCTCATTCCCTATTAAGCAGCTTCCCCAGCAGCCGGGTTTCCCCGTCAGGAGCGTCCGTCCAGTCAGCGTTGTCTTCCCCTGTTTAAGTGAAGCTAGGAACAAGTGTGTACATGAGTTTGAGTACCTCTTTAAATTACAGCCCACTCCCAGGTATTTGGGTATGTACCTAGCATTGCTAAGTCATGGGGTAATTACGTGTTTTACGCTGAGGAACTTCCTGACTTCCGCATGAGCACACCGTTTCACATGCCCACCACAAGTGTATAGAGATACCAGTTTCTCCATCTTGTCTCTAATACTCATTTTTCTTTTTAAAAATTTATTTTAAAGCTGGGTGTATTGGTACATACCTTTAATTCCAGCACTTGGGAGGCAGAGGCAGAGGCAGGCACAGGCAGATCTCTGAGTTTGATGCCAGCATGGTCTACATAGTTAGTTACAGGACAGTCAGAGTTACAGAGTGAGACCCTGTCTTGGGGGAAAAAAAAAGATTTTTAAACTACCCTAGGTCCAAACAGATGGCTCAGTGAGTGAGATTGGAAGCCTGACAACCTGAATTTGACCCCAGGGACCCACGTGATGGAAGGAGAACACTGACTGAGGAAATTGTCTTCTGATCTCAACCCAGGCAACGTTTAGTTTTTAAAAGGCAATTCTAGTGTTTTTGAAAGTGGTATCTAACTTCAGTTTTGATTTATAGTTCTCTGATGACTGTTGATGGTTTTGTTGCCCTCTTTCCCCAGTGACAGGGATGGAACCCATGTTAGCTGTGTGCTCTAGCGCTGAACACAAACCCAGCCCCTTCTCCAAACTCCAGTGTAGGGGAAACTCACGGTCTCCTACGTGCCAGGCAAGTGCTATACACCTCTGAGCTGTAGCCCCTCATTTGATTTGTTTGGTCTTCATATGTAGCCGAGGCTAACTTTGAACCATGTAGCTCAGACTGGTCTCAAAGTTGTAGGCATCCTCCTGTTTCATTCTTGCTATTGCTAAACTTAGAAGCCTGAACTTCCCCAGGCAGCTTTGGCTGCTTACTATTAAAATGGGTTGTTTGTCTTTTTGTTGCATGAATTACATTTTGATACATCACTGCTATGTTTCTTTGAAACCTTTTTTCCCCTGTTTTCTTTTCTTTTATTCTTTAAATCTGATAAACAAAATTGCCTGCCTGCCTTCTCCTCCTCCATCTTTTTCTAATGGGGTCAGTAACCTTTTCAAGAATATATTGACCTTTTCTGTTTTTTTCTTTTGGAATTCTCTATTTTTTTTGTTAGTTAGATTTTGTTTGTTTGTTTGTATGTTTATTTGTTTGTTTTGAGACTAGCTTCTCTGTATAATAACCCTGGCTGTCCTAGAGCTTGTTCTGTAGACCAGGCTGGCCTTAACTCACAGAGCTCTGTCTGCCTCTGCCTCCCGAGTGCTGGGATTACAGGTGTGTGCCCCTATACCCTGCCGAATTTCCTGTTCCTATTGTGCTCACTCTATATAATGGTTTTTATTTGTATGTCTAGTGATTTGTGAGACCTTTCTGGGTATTATGCTTGGTGTTTTGGTGGTGGTGGTGGTGGGCATGGATGTGTGTGTGTTCTTTTGAGCTAGGGTCTTATGCAGCTCAACAGGCCTCAAACTGACTGTAACCATGTCTTGAACTTATCATCCCACCTTCATTCCCATAGAGATGTGCCTGTATACTTGGTTGGTATTGGCTTGTTTTTCAGTTAGTCACCCCATTCCCCTCCCCCCTTTTTGGACTTACAAACTTATAATTTGCATATCACTGTAACTTAATATTCTTTTAAAAAGAATTTACAGCCATTTTTATACTGATGTTTATACCCTTCTGTTTTTGTTTTTTTTTTTTTTTTTTTGGTTTTTCGAGACAGGGTTTCTCTGTGTAGCCTTGGCTGTCCTGGAACTCACTCTGTAGACCAGGCTGGCCTCGAACTCAGAAATCCGCCTGTCTCTGCCTCCCAAGTGCTGGGACTAAAGGCGTGCGCCACCACCGCCCGGCGTTTATACCCTTCTGAATTGATGGAATTTACAGGACTCACATCTATAATCCCAGCATTTTGGAGGCTTCCACAGGAGGATCCATTTGAATTTGGACCAGCCTGCATTACATAGTGAGCTTCAAAAAAAAGGGCTGGGTCTCCCCTACCCATTTTCCTTCCCATCCTTTGAGATTTGTCTTAGTCAGTGTTCTATTGGTGTGAAGAGACACCATGACCAAAGCAACTCTTATACAGGAAAGCATTTAGGTTGGGGCTGGCTTACAGTTCAGAAGTTTAGTTCATTCATTATTAGCAAGGCAGGAAACATGATGGTATACAGGCAGGCATGGTCCTGGAGAAGGAGCTGAGAGTTCTACATCTTGATCCACAGGCCGCAAGAGAAAGAGACAGAGACAGACAGATACTGGGGGCCTAGCTTCAGCATCTGAAACCTCAAATCCCATCCTCAGTGATACACTTTCTTTAACAAGGCCACATCTCCAAATCTCTTTTGAATATCGATGCTCCCTAACGACCAAGCATTCAAATGTTTGAGTCTATGGAGCCATTTCTTGTGGGTCCCCGGTTCTGGAGGGTGTCCCACGATGATCTCCCGGCTGAGGACAGAGTGAGAGCAGGGAGGGTCCTCTACCCACATCTCCGCTGTCTGTTGGTCTTCAGCCCAGCCTGGTGTGAGAGGTCTGGGCCAAAAGGGTGTGAGTGCAAGCAGGGAGGAGAGATTGCCTGCTTCCGCTGCTGCCTCTGCTCGAGTCTCCACTGTCACAGCTCGGTCACTCCCAGGTGCTGCACCTGTCTCTCCACGCTGAGCCGCCCAGGCTGGGCCGATAGAAGCCAGCTAGCAGGCAAGGAAGCAGCTTGGTGCCCCAGGAAGGTTCCGGGAGAGCGGATCTCTCCCCAAGTGTTACAGCTCTTGAGACGAAAACTCCCGGACACCAAGATGATTCTCGAACACACACCTTTACTTCTCCCGAATAGAGCCTTTGTATACAGTTTCAGGTGGGTTAGGGTCTGACAGCAGATAACGCTTATTGGCTTGGTCGGAGAGCTTAGAGATACCTCATCTGCATGTGGGTTAGGGTCTGGCAGATAATGCCTATTGGCTTGGTCGGAGAGCTTAGAGATACCTCATCTACATGTGGGAGGGCCTGAGGCACTGTTCCTCGTGACTGATAGTCATAGACCTCCCTTTGGGAGAGGCTGTGGAGGGCCGAAGCTGAATGAAAAGAACCAGGGCCTGGGGGCAGCGCCGAACACCTGGAACACCTGCCGTCCTGGTAAAGGTCCGGGGTTCAAGGCTTGCTCAACCAGGTACCCAGCTGCTTCCCACAGCCCACCGCCCCACAATTCTATTCAAGCCACCACAGGGTTCTTTGCAAGTTCTTGTAGGCAGTTGCAGGTAACTATGAGGACCTTCCTTATCCACTCTCTTCCCTTCCTTCTCTTCTTTCCCTTACCTCTTTCTTCCTTCCTTCCTTCCTTTCTTCCTTTCTTTTCTTTCTCTTTCCTTTGCATGTATATGTATTTGTAGTCTGTATATTGTTAATATGTGTGATATGTTTGGAGGCCCAAAGTTGATGTTGGGTCTCTTTCCTTTTTGTACTTAATGAGGCAGGGTCTTCTACTGAGCCTGGAGCTTGCCCATTCTGGCTACCCCAGCTAGCCAGCTTGCTTAGAATCCCATCTTTGCTGCACACTTCTGCACTGCCTTTAAGTGAGTTCTGGAAGTCCAAACTCTGGTCCTCTTGCTTGTGTGCTTTATTCATAGAGCCATTTCCCCAGGCCTCCTCTCTCCTTGTTGATATCTTACAGTCCACCACAGCATTTGACTGTGGTTCTCAGACTTTGCTGAACATTAAGGTCACAAAGGTCATTGGTGAGTGTCAAAAGCACTGCTTCTGGGTTACAGCAATTAGCAAGTATCCTAGTAACTGTTGACAGCAAACTTCAAAAGCCAATATCTTTAATTTACAGTTGGTTGTTACTCTACGGTTTCCTTTTACCTGGTAGACATGTTTGTTTACCTATAAAGCTGGGTTTTACTTTCAGCCCTGCTCCCGTAGGTAGGTATAACTGGACAAGTCCTGACTCTTTGGGTCTCAGCTTCCCTCTTGGGTATGTTAGAATAGAACAATGTGCTGGGGTGAGAGCAGCAGCTGTCAATATTTTGTTACGAGGCATTTGTAAATATTTTAGGCTTTAAGGGTCCTGCATTGTCTCAGTGTTTAAAGACCCTTTTGTTGTTGGAGCTGTTAGGGTCAGATAGAGCCTGAGCCATGGCAGCTTTAACCATTGGGTTTAGCCACCTATCTTTATTTTTTTGAGATAGAGTCTTCCTATATAGCCTGGAACACTCTATATAGATCAGGCTGGCCTTGAACTCAGAGATCTGCCTGCCTTTAGCTCCCTTGCTCCATATAAAGGTCTCTTTAATAAGCCAGCTAAGCAGACAAGCATAGTGAAAAGCGTGGAAAGCAGATGTATTCGCTGTTGCCACACTGGTAAGAACAGATAAAGAAAGGGGTCCAGTAACACCCCACCCCAACCCTGTTCATCTTTGTGGTCTTGACATGAGGTTTAGGTTTACCTAGTGTGTAAGAGGCCAACATCCTGGTCATGGGGTGGAATTGTAGCACTGTCTCAGCTCTAGTCTCTCCTGTTGGGTGTTTGACTAGTTGTCAGAACTCTGTGAAGTGTCTTCCTTAGTTCCTCATCTGGTGGCACTAGGATTCAACATTTCCCTTTTCCCAGCATGAGATTCCTGGGAAATTCCAGTTCCTCAGGGATCAGTATTTCAGTAGTCTCTTGGCCAGTAGGAAGGGCACAGGAGTCTTTTAGAATAGCTTCATTCCTGAGGTGGTCAAATTGCCACCAAGCCTGAAGATCTGAGTTTGATCCCCCAGAAAACCACATGGTGGAAGGAGAAAAACAACTTCTGAAGTTACCCTCTGACCCCCAACACTTTGAGGCCGTTATACTTTTTGCTTTGGTACATTGTGGTTCTTTTCTTTCAAACACTTGCCAGAGGCCTCACCTCCATGAGCCCAGGAAAATCATGTTTAATCACTAGTAATTAAATATATTAAATATAATATCATGCAATTAATGTAGTACTTACTGTCTGCTGGCACTGTTCTAAACACTTTACATATATTAACTCATTATCAGAATACTCAATGAAGAATGTAGATGCATTCATTATCCTCACTTTACAGATGAGGAAACTTAAGGCAAAAATAAAAATTAGCTCTTTAGCCTGCCATGTGAAGGCTCTAGCTGGGTTAGGAAGCCAAAACTTAAAGCTGCAGTCTGCTCCTTTTTACTGTATACAGAACTGCCTTCCCAGATGCAGACACTCACTTCCAAGTCATGCAGCTGCTCAGATACCACTTAAAACATCAGATAGGCCACCAGGTCTGCCTTGAGCATCTTCATCTGCACATGAATCACTCAAAGATTTATTTTTAATTATGTGTACTTATGTACATGTGAATGCATGCACTGTCATGTGAACACAGGCACCCTTGAAGGTTGGAAAGAGGGTATTGGGTCCGCTGGAGCTGGACTTAAGATGGTGTTGTAAGGCACTTACTATAGATGCTGGGAACTGAATTCAGGTCCTCTGCTAAAGTGGTGCTTGCTGTTAACTGCTGCACAAACCCTTCAGCTGAATTTTTGTTAAATAAAGCTAAGAGGCCCAATTGCCATGATTCTGTAGCACATTCATTCTTTCTAATCAAGAATAATTGTAAATTTTTAAAAATTAACCTTTTAAGAAAGTGAAGTTAGCTGAGAGATCTGTGCTTTCCCTGTTGAGCATCTATCTGCTTAGTTGAATTTGATAAAAGGAAGTCAGTTTTCTAGGTGGACCTGTTGGCCTAAATCTATAATCCTAGTTATGGTGACCCCTATGCAAGAGAGGGGCTTGCAAAGCCACAAGCTGGAGGAGGACATGGTCCATATAGGGAATACCAGCTCAGTCAAGGCTATACAGTAAGACCCTGTCTTGTAAAACCAAATAAGCTGGGCAGTGATGCCACACTCCTTTAAATCCCAGCACTCAGGAGACAAAGGCAGGTAGATCTCTGTGAGTTGAGGGCTAGCCTGGTCTACAGAGTAAGTTCCAGGGCAGCCAAGACTACATACAAAGAAATTGTCTTGAAAAACCTAAATAAATAAAAACAATTTTTTTCTGGTATCAATTATTCTTTAAAAGAAATTTTCTTCCTTTCATCTATATATGTCATTTCTCCCCCCTCCCCCAAGCCCTCAAGCCCCATTCCCCAAAGCTTAGACTGTTACCAGGCTTGGTGGCAAACATCTTTTCCCTCTTAGCCATCTCACTGGCCTGTTGAGATATATTTTTTTTAAATTAGCATGAGTTGGGCATGGTGGCAATTGACACAGCTTTAATATCAGCACTTATGAGGCAGAGATAAATGGATCTCTGAGCATTTGAGACCAGCCTGGTCTATGTAGACTATTCAGGCCAACCAGGGCTACCTAGTGAGACCCTGCCTCAAAAAATAAATAAGTAAATAAGAACTGTCATAGACAAAAGGTGAGGTAGACAGGGAATGTGAGGGGAAATAGAGGTACTAGGAATCTTTTAAAAGTTTTTGGTTTATTATCTAGGTGGTTCACTCAAATACAGGAGAAGGTAATAAGTTCGGTTTATGGCATGTCAGGTTTCAGGGACCTGTTTGGGGTGGTGACAGTGATAGAGGATGAAGGCAGTAATGCTAGCTTGTTAACTAGCTAACCTGTCTGTATTGGCACGCTAAAGGAAGACCCTGGTTTGTGTGCTTTTGTTTATATGAGTCATTGCACTCTGACTAGAACTCTGAGGGTAGATTTAAGATCACCCTTACTTTATAAGTGGAGAATCTGAGGCACAGTGGGGTTAACTAACTTGTCTGAGCTCATGTCTAGCGAGTGGCAAAGCCAGAGCCTTGGTCAGGCAGTCAGAGTCCTATACTGTTGAACCCTTTGTTGTATGTACCCGGACAGCTTTCATTGAGAGGGAAATGTACAGGTCTGGTGCCACAAGGAAAACATAGACTGCAGATATAGGCTTGGGAATGATCAGCACAAAATAAATGTAGACACCATGGGATCCGCAGAGGTTTGTGAAATGGCAGGCACACGCCATCAAGTCTGTCATTTGTCAGTAGTGTTCATATGGTAGGCATTGCTGAGTGGCTTGCCTGAGACTGAGGAAGGGCTAGTGAGGTGAGAAGGACTGGCGCTATTAGCATGTCTGAGGAGAGCAATTTCTGAGTCGGGTGCCCAGCAGTAGATAGTGCTGCTTTCCGGAACTTGTTTTGAAAGTTGAGTGAGCAATATTGTATTTGGCAGGTAGGTTCCCTGTGACTTCAGTGAGTAACATCCACAGAGCTCTTGACGGTGGGGACAGCCATCAGAAAAAAAAGAGGCTGTGGCTGTACTGGTCTGTAAGACGGAGGCGGTGGCTGTACTGGTCTGTAAGACGGAGGCTGTGGCTGTACTGGTCTGTAAGACAGAGGCTGTGGCTGTACTGGTCTGTAAGACAGAGGCTGTGGCTGTACTGGTCTGTAAGATGGAGGCGGTGGCTGTACTGGTCTGTAAGATGGAGGTGGTGGTCTTCTTTTAGCTAAGTCTAATCCAAAGAAGAGGAATGGTTGAAGGACTTCAGGATCTGATTTGGAGTGGGAAGGAAATGAAATCTGAAGGGTCAATAACTTGGAAAAGAAGAACCCAGTTAGGAAACCCTGTGTTTCTGCTCCTTGCAGTTGATCCTCATGGTTACAGAGCTGCTCGGTGCTCTTCTCTGCAAACCATCTCTCCTGCCCTAAACATTTTTTTTTTTTTTTTTTTGGTTTTTCGAGACAGGGTTTCTCTGTGTAGCTCGGGCTGTCCTGGAACTCACTCTGTAGACCAGGCTGGCCTCGAACTCAGAAATCCGCCTGTCTCTGCCTCCCAAGTGCTGGGATTAAAGGCGTGCGCCACCACCGCCCGCTATGCCCTAAACATTTTATTTCTAAAACATCTTACTCTTTAGCCCAAGCTGTCCTAGACTTTGCTGTGTAGTTCAAGCTAGTCTTCCTGTCTTACCCTCCCCCCTCCTTTTAAATTAAGATTTGGCATCAATGAGAATAGAAACTTTTTTTTTTTTTTAATAGGGACCGTTAGGCAAGAGTTGGGTAAGCACTGGACTACTGATCACATCCTCAATCTTGCTTTACTTTTTCTTCCCTCCCTCCCTCCCTCTTCTGCTCAGCTTCCCAGATGTCAGTGAGATCACCGCAGGAATTTTTCTTAATCTTTGCATCCTTCACATCTGACATGTAATGGGCTTAGTTGAATGTTTGTTTCCACAAGTCAGTTATGTTATCTAATTCACTGACTTAAACCTCTAATTTTAAAGTGTTAAAAAAAAAAAAACAACTCTTCAGAACCTTGGTTTAGTGTTCACCATGCATGTTTGCATATACCATAGCATGTGTAAGTCAGAGGATGACCTGCGGAAGTCTTTCTCTGTTTCACCCTGTGAATCCTAGTGATTGAACTCAGGCTGTTAGGCAGCAAGCACCTTTTCTGCTGAACCATATTTCCTCCTTAAACTCTAATTTTGAGAACATTCCAGACATCACAAAGAAACTAAGTTCTCTTATTATTTTTCAAAATATGATTTATTCAGAGCGAAGCTTGTTATCACATTCTTTTTCTTTTTTAGATAGGGTCTCTAACCCAGACAGGCTTTGAATTCCTTATGTGATCTAGGATGGCCTTGAACTTCTGTTCTTCTGTCTTAGAGTGCTGTGATTACAGGCATGCTCCACCACACTCAGTTTGTGTAGTGCCGGGGAGTCAGCTCATGATCTCATTCACGATAGGCCAGCGCTCTATCCACTGATGTCCCTCACAGTCATTTCCGTGTGCTCCCATCGCAGGGTCCCATGGGAGCAGGGAAATGGAGCAGAGAGGCTTGCTGTCTTTGAAAGATTTCTTTTTAGCTCAGCTTCCAGACTTACTGTTCTAGTAAGTAGAAGCACACTGAGACTAACTGGAACTGTGTGCGAGGGTGTATGCAAGGCATTCGGCCACAAATCTATGTGACCTGGTGAAACAAAAGGTCCTGGACATAAATAAATCATAAAATTCTAAGCATGATTCGAGTATCTGAGATAAGGATGTCACCTAAACCTGGGCCCAAAATAGCATTTTACAAAATGATTTGTTTCTAGGTTTTGTTATTATTTTATTTTTGTCTCTGTTTTTCTCTCTGTGGTACTAAGGATTGAACCCAGGATGTGCTAGAGAAGTGCTTGCTTCCCACTGAGCTATGCCTTCAGCTCTCTGTAGGTGTGTTTGACTATTTACCTATAATGCAAATCAGTAGTGGCTTATTCTTGCGGTTTTGATGTTCATTTATTTATTTTTATGTGTATGACTTCATGCAAGTATGTGTATAACATGAGTGCCTGCCCACAGAAGCCAGAAGAGGGTATCAGGTTCTCCCAGGACTAGAATTACGGGGGGCGGGGAGGGCGGGGGGGGCAGGCGTGTGGCGGCAACTGTGAGTGTCATGACTTCAACTCAGGTCTTTTGTAAGAGCATTGTGTGCTGTTAACCACCAAGCCATCTGTTCAGTCTCCTGCTTTTACTTTTTAAGCTCTGCAGCTGATTTTAAGGGACAAAAAAATAATACCCTATCATTTGTGTCCATATAGTTCAGTAAATTGTCAAAAGGAAAAAAAAAACAATGCCCACATAACCACACTAAGTTTAAGAGATGGAATACTATCAGTTCTGTGAGTAATTCTGAACATCTTATCTCATGGCTAATGTTTACTGGTTTTACACTGCCTAAAGCTGTCTTTAGTGCTTTTCTTTTTAAAGCTGGTATGCAGCACATACCTGTAAACCCAGCACTTGGGGTAGAGGCAGGAGGATTAGAGGTTCAAGGTTAGCCTCAGCTACAAAATGAGTTTGAGTCTAGCCTGAGCTACATGAGACCGTGTCTCAAACAATAAACATAAAAAAGTAATAAATTCAGATAAAGTATACATGGCTCAGTGGGAAAGTACATTTTTCATGTGTGCAAGACCCTAAGTTTAATCTCCAGAAACATACAAAATGGCAATATATAAACTAAATTTATCATATTATTTTAGGGCCTTTTATTTATTTTGAGATGAGTTTCACTATATTCCTGACTAGTGTTGAACTCAGAGATGTACCTGCCTCCTTTGCCTCAGCCTCTGGAATGCTGGGATTAAAGGTGTAGGCTACCACATCTAGCCCAAGGGCCATTAAAAAATGTTTCTTTTACATTTATTTTGTGAATGCATGTGTGTATGGTTACACATGTCAGGGCATGGATATAGAAGGAGGGCAACTTGCATGTTCAGTTTTCTGCTTTCACCATGTGGATTCTGGGGTCAAACTCAGGTGTCAGGTGTGGCGGCAAGTGTCTTTACCTGCTGAGCCATTTCACTGTCCCTCAGTGGTTATTTACCAGCTGAGCAGCATCACCTGTATTCACATCTTCCTGTGACTACACCACCTTTGCTTTCTAGCACATTCTTGCCTTTCAGAACTGGAGCTCTGCCCAGTAAGCAGCAAGCCTGCTTTCTGTTCCCATGGCTGTGTCTGCTGTAGGTGCCTTGTGTAAGTGGGATCGTGTTCTTGGGACCTCAGAGATTTGTGCTCTTTTAGGGCTGGTGGATTTCACTCATCAGTCAGGTCTTCAAGGTTCATCTTTGTTTTAACATGAGTCACCGTTTCTTCTTTCTTTTTAAGGCTATGTAATATCCCATCATAGAAACGTACACTCATTTATATGTTACATCCATATATTTAATACCCTGTTTTTATTATTTTAGGTATTTACCAAAAGGAGATTTGCTGTGTTTGAAGAACTTCCATATTATTTATATAGCTCTACCATTATAAATTTTTCTAAGTTTATTTTTAACATGTCTGTTTTGTCTGAATATATGTATGTGTGTCGTGTGTGCACCTAGTGCCCAAGGAGGTCAACAGAATGCATTGGATCCCCTGAAACTAGAACCACAGTTGGTTGTGAGCTGTACCTGAGAACTAAATCCCAGTCCTCTGGAATAGCAGCCAGTGCCCTTAACTGCTGAGCCATCTCTCCAGCCCTTAGCTCTACCATTTTTATTTTATTTTTATGGTCTTATTTGTCTGTCAGGTTTTATTTGTAAAGGCTGATGATCAAAGCTACAAAAACATGGTTTTGCAAGTATAACAGTCCCAGAGAGAAGGGCTCATAGGAACAAATACTGTTTTTAGACCCTGAAGGAGTCCTTTAGGAGGGGACAGATGACGTAGGAGATGTCTGGACATGAGTCTAGAGAGACAGCAGCCAGCAGAGTTGTAACTGAAAGAACTGAGGCTTGGGCAAGTAGAGTTTGCCCTTACTTTGCCCTCTGTAGGTCTCAGACCCCAAATTGAACTCTGGCCCCATAAATACAGGGAACTTGTGTTTCCAGTTCCCAGAGCAGGGAGAGGAAGGACTGTTATACCTCAGAGATCAACCATTGGCAGGCCACAGAATGTCAGACCACAGCTGCCCCTGCACCTGTCTTGGTCAGTTCTTGCATGCTCTAGTGTTGCCTGTAGGTTGTCTGTCCGCCTACACAAGATGAGGTCCTAAGTAAAGTCAGAGAACTCTGACCTCTCAGTGAGTCACAGTGTGTCCTACATGTTCTTCACTTTGATACAGAGATACCAAGGAACGTAGGCTAGAGCATGGACCACCCAGCTTCATGGTCTTGGAGGCAGTGGACTAAGAGCCTGTTGCACTCTGGTGGTAATTCAGCTTCTCTACAGAGGTCATAAATAAAGCTCAGGCATAGGAGAGCTGCTGCTACCTCATCCTGGCTCGCAGGGTCAGGTCAGAGGCCGGGGGCCTTTTGTTGTTGTTTGCTGTTTCTTTCCTTGCCCTCTTCCTCCCTATTTCATTTAATTTTTGAGACAGGGTCTCATGATGTAATTTTTGGCTGGCCTAGAACTCGTGCAGAGACCAGGCTGGCCTTGAATTCCCTGAGGTCTGCTTACCACTACTGGGTTTAAAGGCATATGCCACCACATCTGGCTCATTTTTGTGTTTTGAGAGAGGGTCTTTCTATGTTGCCAAGGCTGACCTAAACTTGTGATCTTTATTCTTCTACTTCTTAAGTGCTACAGATTAAACTTCTTAAGATTACAGATGTGTACTGAATGCCTGGCCTCAGATATTTCTCACTACTTATGAGAACTTTTCTCATGGAGAGTCTATGTGAAAGACTTCAGCTTTTGTTATCAGTATTTTCTTCCACTTGGCACATAGACAGTACCAAGAAGGACAAGGCAGGTGTCCGAGACAAACTATCCAGCAGCTGTCTGGTCTTGTGTTTGGTGCTGACAAGCTCCTAGTTGACATCACTGTCATTGCCTAAGAATTTGGGGCTGCTGCTGTACAGGCTGAGGGACACTCACAGAAGTGTTTGTTGCTAGGTCTGAACTGTGGAAGAGCTGAGAGACTGGGCGATGCCTTTGGATATGAGAGCCTTTGGGGCCTGGCAGATACAGGCAGTCCTTGTAGTAAAGAGAGGATGCTCACCAGGTTTCTCTTATGCAGTCTTCAGGCTGCAGCTGGACCTGGGTGTGGAGTTGCCAGTGCTCAGTGGAGAAAGGCCATTTGACCTTAGCCTTCTTTATTGCTTAGAAGCCATGAGAGAGCCTCAGGTAGAGATGTTTCAAAGACTCCCCTCCTCCCGTGTCACTTCCACTGAATTACTGTCCAGAGTCTGAGTGACAGGTACTGTGCAAAAGGACTTGGTTGAGAAGTGAGGAGGAGAGTCTGTGGAGAAGTGGATAGCTGGTTAGACATTGGGTGAAGGGTTGTGTGGTGGGTTCATTGGTGGTACAGCTGTTATTTTGCTGATCAAGTTGGTTACCAGATCTGTTGTTCAGATGGAAGATTCCATGATGTGGTCAAGGGACAGACTGCTGCGGATGTGTCTCTTGGAGACACTTCCTTTGTTCTCCCCTTGCACACACACTGGATGACAGTGGACCTGATAGCTCTGTTTCCAACCAACAGTAGCTGCAGTAGCAGCAGAGGGAGGGTCGGTAAGGTCAGCTTAGAGGCCATGGTGATGTCAGTGATGTCAGCTGGGACTGCAGAGCCAGCCCAGAGCCTGAGCGCTACCCCTGCTCTAGAGTGTAAACACTGTTTTAAATTTCTAAACGCAAGTGTCCCAAAATTTCTCATTCTTTATATCCTTGTCAGCATTTGTTTTCTCTGCTCTTTTGTTTCTGGTGGTGCTAATAATCCAAACTAGGATACCTCTGAGTTGATAGGCAAGTGACCTACCCCTAAGTCACACTCCCAGCCTTACCTGAGACCTTAAAGAAACAAACAATGAGCTGAGCATGGTGGCACAGGTCAGAAGTCTCAGCATTTGGAAGGCAGAGGCAGGTGTCTCTGAGTTGAAGGTCAGCATGGTCTACATAGCAAGTTCCAGCTCAGATTTTAATTTATTATGAGATAAAAAGTTTAATGCAGCCTAAGCTCCTGAGAACTCTATGTATCCAGGATTACCTTGAAAATCTGATCGTCCTGCCTCCACCTCTAGAGTGTTGAGATTACAACAAGCATGAGTTACCATACCCCTCTCTCTACCTGTGTGCATCGTGATCAAACCAGGACTTTGTGTGTGATAGGCAAATGCTACATTCATAATCCTATTTAAGATTTTATTTATATATCTATAAATAAATATAAATATAAAATACTGAGTAAATATAAATATATATTTAGTATGGGGGTTGGTGCACAGGCCATGGCTTTCATGTGGAGGGCAGAGAACAACTTGTAGGAGATGGAAAATGGGTCCCAAGGATCAAAGACTGATTGTTATCAGTCTTGGTGGCAAGTGCCGTTATCCACTAAGCTTCCTGTTCTCCACCTCTACTCTCCTATCTAAAACTGTTTCCACACACACACATACACACAGAGAGACAGAGACACAGAGAGGTCTGTCATCGAGCTTTAGTTTGGAAGCCAACAGTGTTGCAGGTCTTCATTATAGTTATACAATGATGTTTAGGTCGACCACAACCACAAAGGACTTGGTATAGAACACTGTACCATGTGATTATATGATCCAGTGACACTGTAGCAAACTTAGTCTATAGAAGTATACTGTGAAATCCACATTAAGAAGCTGCTTGACTCAGATCTCAAGTGACATGTTTCCTTATTTCATGCCTTTTTGTGTTTTTGTTTCTTTGAGACAGGAGCTCTCCATACAGTGCAAGCTGGCCTTGAACTTACGGTCCTCAGCCTCCCCAATGCTGGGATTACAGATGAGTGGACCATGTTCATCTCACCCATATTTTTATGTCCTGTGTCCCAATTAATCTGATGCTATAGGAGGCAAATGATAACCTTACTATTGTAACTCATTAGTAATTGATTTTTCAATTTTTACATGAATTATAGTCTCTAACTCCATCAATACAAGTTAAACTCAATATTTCATTTTTCCTGATATTCCTGGCATTTGTATGTACTGTAAACCACATAGTAAGCAGTTCTGTGTGTAATAGTTTGGGGCTACCTTCTGTCAGAATTAACTTACATGTTTGCTTTTTCTATTTTGATTTCAAGGTGTGCTTCCTTGTCTTGAAAGACATGGCTGTCCTTGAATTTGTCTGTAGACCAGGCTAGCCTGGAGCTCAGAGGGTCTGCCTGCCTCTGTCTCCAGATGCACCGCCACACCTGGCTATAGTTGCTTCTTTAAACTTGCTGGGGTTTTTGTTTTCTTCTTTCTTTCTTTTTTCTTCCTTCCTTCCTTTTCTATGTTAAGGGCCTTTAGCACAGTGGTCATTATTTTGTTAGTTAGATTTTGTTTTTTTGATTGAGTAATTTTTATATGTTTTGTTTTGGCGACTATAGCTTCTCTGGTAAAATAACCCTGGCTGTTCCTCTTATAGCTTGGTCGTAGACCAAGGCAGGCCTTACACCCTTAGAAACATAGCTCTGCTGGTCTGCCTCTTTTCATAGCCCCGCCGAGTGCTCAGGATTACAGGGTGTGTGCCCCATATACACCCTGCCCAGCCGATTTTATTCCTGTTTCCTATTGTGGCTCACTCTAGATAATGGTTTTATTTAGTAAGTCCTATTGTGATATTTTGAGAGACCTTCTGTGGGGTATTATGCTATGGTGTTTTGGGTGTTTGGTTAGATGGCATAGATGGTGTGTGTGTTTTCTTTGATCTAGGGTCTTATGCAGAAAGCAGCTCGATACAAGGCCTCAAACGAACTGAGACTGTTAGACCGAATTGTCTTGAAACTTAACCATTATACCCATATCCATACCCTCCTCCCTTCAATCTTCCCATTTAGAGATGGTGTGCCTTGTATATCCTAGGTTTGAATTTGTTTTTGGCTTGTTTTTCAGTTAGTTTCCAACGCACCCACTGCAACCCCATTGTTTCGTCAATCCACTACCTCCATTCATTCCTTATTATCTTTCTTTTTTTTTTCTTTTTTTTCGCCCTCCACTCGACCCCTCCCTCCCCCACCCTCATCCAACTCGACCGCCCCCATTACCCCTCCCCCGATTTATTTTTTTAAACTTCCACTGAATCCCCATTTTTCCCCTCCCCCCCCCTTTATGGACTTACAAACACTTATAATTTAGCATAACACAGTAACTTAATATTCTGTTTTAAGAAAAAAATAAAAGAATTTTACAAACCAACAAAAGCACTTATACCCACCCGCCAATATTATTACTTGAAAGATTTATAACATATATACCCTTCTGTTTTTTTTTTTTTTTTTTTTCTCTTCGGTTTTTCGAGACAGGTTTCTCTGTGTAGCCTTGGCAGAATCTCACTCTTAGACCAGCGCTGGCCTCTAACTCAGAAATCCTCCTGTCTCTGCCTCCCCAGAGCAGGATTAAAGGCGATGCGCCACCACCCTGCCCGGCGTTATACCCTTCTGAATTTGAATGAATTTACAGGACTCACATCAAATCCCATCATTTTTGAGCTTCCACAGGAGGATCCCTTTTGAATTTGGACCTCGCCTTGTATTAACATAGTGAGCTTTCAAAAAAAGGGTCATGGAGTCTCACCTACCATTTTTCCTTACCCATCCTTTGGGATTTGCTTAGTCCGAGTTCTAATGGTTGAAGATACACCATGACCAAAGCAACTCTATACAGTGAAAGCATTTAGGTTGGGGCTGGCTGAGTGCTTACAATTTCATAAGTTTAGTATCAATTCATTATAGCAAGCAGGAAACATGAATGGTAATACAGGCAGGCATGGTCGAGAGAAGGAGCTGAGAGTTCTACATCTGATCCACGACAAGCTAGAGAAAGAGACAGAGACAGACAGATACTGGGCCTATCTTCATCAGCAACTGAATCCTCAAAACCCTCCTCAGTGATACACTATCTTTAACAAGGCCACAATCTCAAATCTCTTGAATACTCGATGCTCCTAACGAACCAAGCATTCGAAATGTTTGAGTCTATTTAGCATTTCTTGTGGTCCCCGGATTCAGGAGGGTGTTCCCACGATGAACTTCCCGCTGAGGACAGAGTGAGAGCAGGGAGGTCCCTCAATCCCACATCTCCCGCTGTCCTGTTGTTCCATTCATCCCAGCCAGTGTAGAGGCGGCCAAAAGGGTGTGAGTGCCAAGCAGGGAGGAGAGATAGCCTTCTTCGCTGCGCTCTGCTACCTAGTCTCCCCTGTCACAACTCGGTCACATCCCAAGGTGCTGGCACACCTGTCTCATCTCCACGCTGAGGGTACGCCCAGGCTGGTCGATAGAATCGCAGCAAGCAGGCAAGGAAGGCACTTAGGATGCCCCAGGAATGTTCCGGGAGACGCGATCTCACCCCAAGTGATTTACAGCTCTTGAGACAAAAACTCCCGGACAACCAAGATATTCTCGAACACCCAACCTTAACTTCCACCCGAAATATAGCCTTTTAATGACAATTTCAGGTAGATTAGGGTCAGACAGCAGATCACGCTTAATGCTATGGTCGTAGAGCTATAGAGATACCTTTCTGCATGTGTGGTATAGGGTCTGGGCGATAATGCCTATTGGCTATGGTCGTAGAGCTAAGAGAAACCTTCATCTACATGTTGGAGGCTGAGCACTGTTTTTCCTCGTGACGATAGTCATAACCTCCCTTTGGGCGAGGCAGTGGAGGGCCAAGCTGAATGAAAAGAAACCAGGCCTGGGGGCCAGCGCCGAACACACCGTCCTGGTAAATGTCCGGGTTCAATGGCTTGCTCAACCATTGTACCAGCCTGCTTCCCACAAGCCACACCGCCGCCACAATTTCTATTCAAGCCACCACAGGGTTCTTTGCAAGTTCATTGAAGGAATTTGCAGTAACTATGAGGACCATCTTATCCACTCTCTTCACTCCTCTCTTCTTCCCTTACCTCTTTCGTCTTCCTTCCTTCCTTTCGGTCCTTTCTTCATACTCTTCCTTTGCTGTAAATGGATTAGTAGTCTGTAGATGTTATATGTGTTGAATATGAACTAGGAGCCAAAGTTGATGTTGGGTCTCTTTCCTTTTTGTACTTAATGATGCAGTGTCTTCTACTGAGCCAGGAGGCTTGCCCATTCTGGCCTACCCCAGCTACCAGCTTGCTTAGAATCCCATCTTTGCTGCACACTTCTGCACTGCCATTAAGTGAGTTTCTGGAAGTCCAAACTCTGGTCCTCTTGCTTGTGTGCTTATACATAGAGCCCATTTTTTTACTTCCCCCCCAGGCCTCCTCTCTCCTGTTTATGATCTACAGTCCACCACATGCATTGACTGGATTCTCAACTTTGCTTGAACATTAAGGCACAAAGGTCATTGTGAGTGTCAATAAGCACTCTTCTGTGTTACATGCAATTAGCAGTATCCTATAGACAGCTGACACGAAACTTCAAAAGCCAATATCTTTAATTTACAGTTTGGTTGTTACTCATAATGTATCCATTTACCTGGTAGACATATGTTTGTTTACCTATAAAAGCTGGGTTTTACTTTTTCACCCTCTCAACCGTAGGTAGGTATAACTGGACAAGGTCCTGACTCTTTGGGTCTCAGCTTCCCTCATGGGTATGTTAGAATAGAACATATGTGCTGGGGAGAGCAGCACTGTCAAATATATTGTTACGAGGCAGTGTAAATATATATTAAGGAGGCGTTAAAAGGGTCCTGCATGACTCAGTGTTTAAAGACCCTTTAAGTGTTGGAGCTGTTAGGGTCAGATAGAGCCTGACCATGGCGGCTTTAAACCAATGGTTTAGCCACCTAATCTTATTTTTTTGAGATAGAGCCTTCCTAGATAAGCACTGACCACTCTATATAGATCAGTTAAGCCTGGCCTTGAACAGATCAGCCTGCCTTTAGCTCCTGCTCCATATAAAGTCTCCTTTAATAAGCCAGCCCTAAGCAGACAAGCATAGTGAAAAGCCGTGGGAAAGCAGATTATTTCGCTTGTTGCCACACTGGAAGAACATATAAAGAAAGGTCCAGTAACACCCCACCCCAACCTGTTCATCATTGTGGTTCTTGACATGAGGTTTAGGTTTACCTAGTGTGTAAGAGGCCAACAATTCCTGGTCATGGGTGGAAAGTGAGCACTGTCCCTCAGCTCTATTCTTTCCTGCTGGGTG
Source organism: Mastomys natalensis (assembly GCA_021653895.1). Classification (NCBI taxonomy): domain Eukaryota; kingdom Metazoa; phylum Chordata; class Mammalia; order Rodentia; family Muridae; genus Mastomys; species Mastomys natalensis. The sequence goes on along the minus strand of JAJTUV010002837.1, from coordinate 152,851 downwards.
TTTGACTATGTTGTCAGAACTCTGTGAAGTGTTCTCCTTAGGTCCTCATCTGGTGCACTAGATTCAACATTTCCCTTATCCCATAATTGAGATTCCTGGGAAATTCCAGTCCTCCAGGGATCAGTATTTTCAGTAAGTCCTTTTGGCCAGTAGGCAGGGCACAGGAGTCTTTAGAATATCTTCATTGCCTGAGGTGATCAAATTTGCCACCATGCATGAAGATCTAGTTTGATCCCCCAGAAAACACAAGGTGGAGAGGAGCAAACAACTCTCTGAAATTACCCTCTGACCCCTCACTTTGAGCCAGTATACTTTTTGCTTTGGTACATTGTGGTTCTTTTCTTTCAACACTTGCCTATAGCCTCACCTCAAGAGCCCATGAAAATCATGAGTTTAATCACTAAGTACTTAAATATATTAAATATAATATCATGCAATTAAATGTAGTACTTACTGTCTCTGGCATCTGTTCTAAACACATTAACATATATGTAACTCATTATCAAATACTCAAGAAGAATGGTAGATGCATATCCTAATCCCACTTCACAGTCCTCGAGTAAAGCATAAGGTAAAAAAAAAAATAAAAAATTTCTCTTTAGCCTGCCATGTGAGGCTCTAGCTGTTAGGAAGCCAAAACTTAAGCTGACAGTCTGCTACCCTTTTTACTGTATACAGAACAGGCCTTCCCAGATGAAGACACTCACTTTCCAAGTCAGCATAGCTGCTCAGATACCACTTAATAAACATCAGTAGGCACCAGGTCTGCCTGTGAGCATCTCCATCTGCACATGAATCCCTCAAAGATTTATTTTTAATTATGTGTACATATGTTACATGAGAATGCATGCACTGTCATGTGAACAAAGTCGAACCCATGAAAGGTTTGAAAAGAGGGTTATTGGTACCGCTGGAGCTGGTACTTAAAGATGGTGTAGTAAGCCACTCACATATAGATGCTGGGAACTGAATCAGTTCTACTGCTAAAAGTTAAGTGCTTGCTGATAACTGCTGTCACAAACGCCCTTCAGCAGTAAATTTTGATAAATAAAGCTAAGAGGCCCAAAAAATTTTCAGCCATTAAAATTCAGTAGCACATTCATTCAATTCTAACAAGAATAATTGTAATATATTTAAAATTAACCTATTAAGAAAGTGAAGTTAAGCTGAAGATCTGTGCTTTCCTCCCTGAAGAGCTCTATCAGCTTAAGTTGAATTTGATAAAATGTAAGTCAGATTTCTAGTGGTACCTGTTGGCCTCAATCTATAATCCTAGTTTAATGTGACCCCTAGTGCAAGAGAGGGGGCTTGCCCAAAAACAAAAAGCCACAAGATGGAGGAGGACTGTCCATATAGAATACCAGCTCGTCAAGGCAAACAGTAAGACCCCGTCATTTGTAAAACCAAATAAGCTGGCATTGGTGCCACACTCCTTTAAATCCCAGCACTCAGGAGACAGAAGCAAGTAAATCTCTTGTGAGTTAGGGCTAGCCTGGTCTACAGAGTAAGTTCCATGGGCAAAGCCAGACTTCATACAAAGAAATATGTCTTGAAAAACCTAGATAAATAAAATAAAAACAATTTTTTTCTGGTATCAATTAATCTTTAAAGAAAATTTTCTTCCTTTCATCTATATTATTCATTTCTCCCCCCTCCCCCCAAGCCCTCAAGCCCCCATTCCCCAAAACTTAGACTGTTACCAGTCTTGGGAGGCAAACCTCCTTTATCCCATAAAGCCATCATCACTGGCCAGTATGAGATATATTTTTTTTTATTAGTGCATGAGTTGGGCATTGAGGCAATTGACCACAGCTTTATATCAGCACATTCTGAGTGCAGAGACAGAATGGATCTCTGAGCAAATTGAGACCAGCCTGGTCTATGTAGACTATTTCAGGCCAACCAGGGACCTACCTATAGACCCTGCATCAAAAATAAATAAGAAATAAGAACTGTCCATAGACAAAATGTAGGTAGACAGGGAATGAGAGGGGCAATAGAGGTTTTAACTAGTTCTTATTAAAAAATTTATGGTTTTATCAGGAGGTTCACTCAAATACAGGAGAAGGGAAAATAAGTTCGGGTTATGGCATGTCAGGTATCAGGGACCTGTTTGGGGAGATGACAGTGATAGAGGATGAAGGCAGAAATGCTAGCTTTGTTTAATAGCTACCTGTCTGAAATGCACGCTAACGGAAGACCCTGGTTTAGTGTGCTTTTGTTTTATATGAGTCCAATGCACTCATGACTAGAACACTGAGGGTAGATTAAGATACCCCTTACTTTATAAGTGGATAAACTGAGCACAGTGGGGTTAACTAACTGTCTATGAGCTCATGATAGCTATGGCAATGCGCAGAGTGCCTTGTCCAGGCAGACAAGTCCTATACTGTAAGAAAATCCCTTTGTAGTATGTACCAACCCGGGACAGCTTCATGAAGGGAAATGTACAGCTCTGTGCCACAAGAAACATAGAATGGGCAGATATAGGCTTGGTATTTATATCAGCACAAAATAAATGTAGACACCAAGGGATCCCAGAGGTTTTCGCAATGAACCGGCCACCCATCAAGTCCTGTTCATTTGTCAGTAGTGTACATATGGTTATGCATGTGGCTGCGTGGCTTCCTGAGAACTGAGGAAGGGCTAGTGAGTAGGAAGACGTGGCGCTATTACATGTCTTGTGAGGAGAGCAAATTCTGAGTCCGGGTGCCCAGCAGTAGCATAGTGCTGCATACATCCGGAAACGTTGTTTTGAAAGTTGAGAGCTGAGCAATATTGTATTTGGCAGTATGGTTTCCCCTAGTGACTTTCAGTGAGTAACTACCACTAGCATCTTGACAGGAGGGGACAGCATCAGAAAAACAAATGCAGCTTGGCTGTACTGGACAGTTAATACGTATTCTGGTGGCGTACTGTCTGTAAGACGGAGGCTGATGCTGACAGGACCTGTAAGAACAGAGCAGTGGCTGTACAGGTCTGTAGACAGAGGCAGTGTCTGAACTGTCTGTAAGATGGGGCGTTGGCTGTACAGGTCCAGTAAGATGGAGGGGTGGTCTCTTTTAGCTAAGTCAAATCCAAATGAAGAGGAATGGTTGAAGGACTTCGAGATCAGTTGGAGTGGGAAGGAAATGAAACTAAGGGTCATATAACTTGAAAAGAAGTAACCCAGTTAGAAACCCTGTGTTTTCTGCTCCTGCAGTTGATTCCTCATTGTGTTACAGATCTGCTCGTACTCTTCTCCTGCAAACCATCTCTCCTCCCTAAACATATTATTTTCTAAAACCTCTTACTCTAGCCAAGCTGTCCTAGACTTTGCTGATGTAGTCAAGCTAGTCTTCCTGTCTTACCCTCCCCCCACCTTTTAAAATTAAATTTGCATCAAATGAGAATAGAAACATTTTTTTTTTTTTTTTTTAATAGGACCGTTAGTGCACGAGTTTGGTAAGCACTGGCCTACTGATCACATCCTCAATCTTGCTTTTCTTTTTCTTCCCTCCCTCCCTCCCTCTCTGCTCAGCGTCCTCAGATGTCAGTGAGATCAACCGCAGGAATTTTTCTAATCTTTGCATCCTTCACAACTACTGGTAAGGCTTAGTTGAAATGTTTGTTTTCCACAAGTGTCAGTTATGTTAACAAATTCACATCTGACTTAAACCTCATATTTTAAAGTATTAAAAAAAAAAAAAAAAAAAACTCATCAGAAGCCTTGGGTTAAGTGTATCACCATGCATGTTTGCATATACCAGCAACGTAAAGACAGAGAATACTCTGCGGGAATCTTTCTCTGTTTCACCCTGTGAATTCACTAGTGATATGAACTCAGCTGTCTAGGCACAAGCACCTTTTTGCTGAACCCAATTTCCACCTTAAACTCATAATTTTGAGACATTCCAGATACACACAAAGAAACTCAGTTCTCTATATTATTTTTTCAAAATAAGATTTATTCCGAGCGACGCGGTCTCTCTCACATTCTTTTTCTCTTATTTAGATAGGTTCACTTAGACCCAGACAGCTTTTGAATCCTTATGTGATCTAGATGGCCTTGAACATCTGTTCTTTCATCTGTCTTAGAGAGCAGTATTACAGCAAGCTACCACCGAACCACCCAGTTTTTGTAGTGCCGGGAGTCCAGCTCATATCTCATTCACTGATTCGCAGCGCACTATGTAAATCCACTATTGGCTCCCTCACAGTCATTCTCCGTGAGCTCCTCATCGGCAGGGTCCCCATGGGCGCATGGAAAATGGAGCAGAGAGCTTGCAGCTATGAAAGATTTTCGTTAGCTCAGCTTCAACTTACTGTTCTAGTAATTAGAAGCACACTGAACTACTGAACTGTTGTTGCGAGGTGTATCAAGTCAATTCGGCACAAATCTATGTGCCCTGGGTGAAACAAAAGTCGGACATAAGTAAATTCATAAACGTTCTAAGAGACATGAATTCGAGTAATCTGAGATAAGGATGTACACCTAAACCCTGCCCAAAATAGCATTTTACCAATCTTCTGTTTATCTCAGGACTTTCTGGATCACTTATTTTATTTTGTCTCTGTTTTTCATCATCTGTGGTACTAAGATTGAACCAGAATTGCTAAGAATTTGCTTGCTTCTCCCACTGAGCCATGCCTTCAGACTCTCTGTAGGTGTGTTTTAAGACTATTTACCATAATGCAAATCATAGTGGCTTATTCATGCGGTTTTTGATGTTATCACTTTATTTATATTATGATGTAAACATCATGCAAGTATGTGTAAAACATATCCGTCCCCCAAAAAGAAGCCAAAAAGAGGAATCAGTTCCCCGGGAACTAAAAATACGGGTGGCGGGGGGGGGGGGGGGGGGTTTTTGGGGGGGGGGGGCGGGGGGGGGGGGGCGGGGGGGCGGGGGGGCAGGCTTTGTGCGGCAACCCTGTAGTGCATGACTTAAACCAGGTCTTTGTAAGACTTTGGGTTTTGCTGTTAACCACCAGCCATCTTTTTCATTCTCCTCTTTTACTTTTTAAGCCTCAGCTGATTTAAAGGGACAAAAAAATAATCCAATCTTTTTGTGTCCAATAGTCAAAAAATTGTCAAAAAAAAAAAAAAATTTCAATGCCCACATAACCACACTAATTTTAAGAGATGGAATCTATCAGTTCTGGGGAGAATTCGAACATTTTTTATCTCTTTGGCTAATGTTTACTGGTTTTACACTGCCTAAAGCGTCTTAGGCTTTTCTTAAAGCGATGCACACATCCCTGAAAAACCCAGCACTTGGGGTAGAGCGGAGATAAAGGTTCAAGGTTAGCCTCAGCTAAAAACTGAGTTTGAGTCCCCTGATTTACATGAACCTGTCCAAAAAAAAAAACTTTTAAAAAAAGAATAAATCAGAAAAAAAATATTAAAAGCTCGGGGAAAGTACATTTTCTGTTTTGGCAAGACCTAATTTTAAATCCCAGAAACATAAAAAATGTAATATTAATTTAAAATTATCATATTATTTTAGGCCTTTTATTTATTTTGAGTTTGAGTTTCACTATCCCCCTGACTATGTGAACTCAGAATTACCTCCCCTCCTTTGCTCACCTCGGGAATCTGGAAAAAAGGGTGTAGGCTACCACTTCTTTTTTTTCCCCCAAGGCCATTAAAAAATTTCTTTTACATTTTTATTTTGAATGCATGTGTGTAGGGTTACAAGTCAGGGAAAGAATAAAGAAGAGGGCACTGCAGTAAAGTTTTCTGCTTTCACCATTGGATTCTGGGTCAACCGGGTGCCCGGTGGCGGCAATGTCTTTACCTCGACCCTTTTTCACTGTCCTCAGGGGTTTTTACCACTGAGCAGCCCCCCCGTATTCCATCTCCTGTGACTAACCACCTTGCTTTTTTTTAGCACATTCTTGCCTTTCGAACGGGCCTGCCCAGTCCCAGCAGCCTGCTTTCTTTTCCCAGCTGTGTCGCGAAAGGGCCGTTAAAAGTTCTGGGCCTCAAAAGATTTGGCCTTAAAAGGGCTTTGATTTCCTCATCATTCAGTTCTACAAGGTCATCTTTTTTAAAAAACATGATACCGTTCCTTCTTCTTTTTTAAGATATGTAATTCCCTCATAAAAACGTCACTCTTTAAAATATTTTAAACATCCATATATTTAATACCTGTTTTATATTTTAGGTATTTACCAAAAGGAGTTTTGCGTTTTTTTGAAAGAACTTCCATTTTTAATTAATATAGTTTCTACCATTATAATTTTTCTAATTTTTTTAACATGCCTTTGTCTGAATAAAATGAAATGTGTATCGTTGTGCACTATCCAAGGGGGGTTCAACAGAATGCACTGGATCCCGAAACTAAAACCACATTTGGGTTGTGAGCTGTCCTGAAACAAAACCCCATCCTCTGGAAAAGCAGCCGTCCCTTAACTGCGGGCCCCTCCTCCAGCCCTTAGCTCAAACCATTTTATTATTTTTTAGGGCCCTTTTTTTGTCTGTCAGTTTAAATTGTAAAAGTTGTTTGATCAAAGCTACAAAAACATGGGTTGCAAGTAAAACAGTTCCCAGAGGAAGGTTTCATGGGAAACAATCTGTTTTTAGACCTGAAGAGCCCTTTAGGAGGGGACAATGACGTAGGGGGAATGTCTAAACAGAGTCTAGAGAGACAAGCACCACCCAGATTGTAACTAAAGAACTAGGCTTGGGCAAGTAAGTTTGCCATTATTTTGCCCCCTGAAAGGTTTCTCACCCAAATTGAACTCTGGCCCCATAAATCAGGAATTTGGGTTTTTTCCAGTTCCCAGAGCAGGAGGGGAAAGGGGACTGTTATACCTCAGAGATCACCATTGCAGGCCACAGAATTTTCAGACCACAGCTGCCTCCACCTGTCTTGGTTTTTTCTTGCTTTCTCTGGGTTTTGGGCTGTAGGTTGTCGTCCGCCTACACAAAAAGAGGTCCAAAGTAAGTCAGAGACTCTGACCTCTCAGTGACCACAATGTTCCTTAATTTTTTTTTTTTTTCTTCCACTTTGATACAGAAAATACCAAGGAACGAAAGGCTAGAGAAAGGACCACCCACTTCGGGGTTTGGAGGAAAGGACTAAGAGCCTTTTTCCCTCTGGGGTAATTCAGCTTCTTTTTAACATTTTTTTCATAAAAAAGCTCAGCATAGAGAGCTGCTGCAACCCCCAACCTGGCTCGCAGGGTCGGGTAAAGGGCCCGGGGGCCCTTTTTGGTTGTTTGCTGTTTCTTTCCTTGCCCTCTTCCCCCAAAATTCTTTTAATTTTTTGAGACAGGGTCCATGAGTAATTTTTGGCTGGCCTAAAACTCGTGAAAGACCAGCTGGCCTAAAATTTCCCCCTGAGGCTGCTTACAACTACGGGGTTTTAAAAAAGCATATGCCCCACATCTGGCTATTTTTGTGTTTTGAGAGGGCTTTCATGTTCCCAAGGCTGACCAAAACTTAAATCTTTATCTTCTCCTTCTTAAGTGCTCCCAGATTAAACTTCTTAAAAATACAGATGTGACTAAAAGCCGGGCCTCAATATTTCTCACTACTTATAAACTTTTCCCAGGAGAGTCAGTGAAAGACTCACTTTTTTTATCATATTTTCTCCACTTGGAAACATAGACAGTACCAAGAAGGACAAGCAGGGTCCGAAAACAAACAAATCCACAGCTGCCGGTCTTTTTTTTGGTGCTGACAAGCTCTAGAGACATCACTGTCATTGCCTAAGAATGGGCTGCGCGACAGGCTGAGGGACACTCACAGAAGTGTTTGTTTGCTATTTCTGAACTGTGGAAGAGGAGAGACGGGCGATGTTTTGGTTTTGAAGCCTTTGGGGCCGGGCAGATACGGGCGTCCTTGTAGTAAAGAGAAAAAGCTCACCAGGTTTACTTTTATGAAATCTTCAGCTTGCACCCGGGGACCTGCGTGTGGAGTTGCCAGTGCAGTGGAGAAAGGCCATTTGACCTAGCCTTCTTATTGCTTAGAAGCCATGAGAGAGACCTCAGTAGAGAGTTTCAAAACTCCCCCTTTCCCTGTCACTTCCACTAATTACGGGTTCCCAGAGTCGAGTGATTTTTACTGTGCAAAAGGATTTGGTGAGAAGTGAGGAGGAGAGCGTGGAGAAGTGGATACTGTGTTAGACATTGGGTGAAGGGTTTGTGGTGGTTCATTGGTGGCACAGCTTTTATTTTTCTGGAAAAAGGGTTTGGGTTCCCAAGATCTGTTGTTCAGTTTGGGAAAAAAATTCCATGATGGGGTCAAGGGACAGACTGCTGCGATTGTCTCTTGGGAAAGCCCTTCTTTGTTCTCCCCTTGCAACACACACGGATGACAGGGACCGATAGCCAGTGTTTCCCAACCAACATTTGCTGCAGTAGCAGCAGGGGGAGGGGGGTTAAGGTAGTTTAACCATGGGTGATGTCGGTGCCCCAGCTGGACTCAAGCCAGCCCAAGCCGAGCGCAAAACCCCTGCTCTAGAGTGTAAACACTGTTTTAAATTTAAGCGCAAGTGCCCCAAAAATTTTCCCTCTTCTTTTATCCTTGTCAGCATTTTTTTCTCTCTGCTCTTTTGTTTCTGGGGGTGCTAATAATTCCAAACAGGATACCTCTGAGTTGATACAAGTGACCTACCCCTAAGTCACACTCCCTCCTTTAAACCTGAGCCCTTTAAAGAAACAAACAATGACTGAGCATGGGGGGCACAGGTCAAAAGTCTCAGCTTTTGGGAAGGCAAAAACAGGTGCCCCTCTGAGTTGAAGGTCAGAAATGGTCTCATAGAAAGGGTTCCAGCCAGATTTTAATTTATTATGAGTTTAAAAAGTTTTAATGCACCAAAGGGCTCCTGAGAACTCAAATGTATCCAGGATTACCTTGAAAATCGATCGCCTGCCTCCACCTCTAGAGTGTTGAGATTTACAACAAGCATGATTACCAAACCCCTCTCTCTCCTGTGGCATCGTGATCAAACCAGGACTTTGGGGGTGAAAGGCAAATGCTACTTTCATAATCCTAATTAATTTTTAAATTTATATATCTATAATAATATAATAAAAAAATACTGAGTAAATAAAAAATATATATTTATTATGGGGGTTGGGGGGCACAGGCCATGTTTTTTCATGGGGAAAGGGCAGAGAACCAACTTGAAGGAGATGGAAAAGGGGTTCCCAGAGGTCAAAGACGATTGTTATCAGTTTTGGTGGCAAGTGGTTACCCTCACTAAGCTCCTGTCTCCCCCCTCTCCCTCTCCTATCAAAAAGTTTTCCACACCCCACATACAAAACAAAAGGGGGAGACAGAGACACAGAGAGGTCTGTCATCGACTTAGTTTTGGAACCAAACAGTTTTGCGGGTCTTCTTTAAATAGTTATACAATAAAGGTTTAGGTCGACCACAAACCACAAAGGACTTGGTAAAAAACCACCCCATGTGATTAATAAACCAGTGACACGGGTAGCAAACTTAGTCTATAGAAGTATACTGTGAAATCCACATTAAGAAGCTGCTTGACTCAATCCAGTGCATTTTTTTCCTTTTTTCATTGCCTTTTGGGGTTTTTTGTTTCTTTGAGACGGGAGCTCTCCAACAGTGCAACGCCTTTGAACTAGGGGTCCCCCACCTCCCCAATGTTTGGGTTTTCCCAGATGAGTGTACCATGTTCATCTCACCCCATATTTTTATGTCCTGGGGTCCCAATTAATCTGATGCTATAGAGGACAAATGAAAACCCTTTACTATTGTAACTCATTAGTAATTAAATTTTTCAATTTTTAAAATAATTTAAAAAGTCTCAAACCCTCCATCAATACAAGTTAAACTCAATATTTCATTTTTCCTGATAATCCTGGCATTTGTATGTATTTAAAAACCCCACATAGTAAACAGTTCTGTGTGTAAAAGTTTTGGTTGGCCCAAACCTTTTTGTCAAAATTTACACTTCATGTTTTGCTTTTTCTATTTAAATTTCAAGGTGTGCTTCCTTGTCTGAAAGACATGGGCTGTCCTTGAATTTGTCTTGAAAAACCAGGCTACCTGGACCCAAAAGGGGTCTGGCCTGCCCCTTTTCTCCAAGTAGCACCCCCCCACCCCCCTGGCTATAGTTTGCTTCTTAAACTTGCTGGGGTTTTTGTTTATCTTTTTTCCCTTTCTTTCTTTTTTCTTCCTTTCTTTCCTTTTCTATGAAAAAAGGCCTTTACACAGGGAAATCAGTCAGGATCGCCCACCTTTGGTGGGGTGTGAGATATTGAAGGTCTCCTAAGCCCAAACGTATACATACTTACAATTAAAGGGGCCCGTAGCTTTAAAGGGGAAGAACCACTGCCAAGAAGAAATTTTCTAAAGCAATCCCGGGATAAATTATTTTGAGTGTTGGTAAAAAATGGGTACTACAGACCCACAGTGCTTACGTTTTTAAGGGTTTAAACCCATTTAGCCCTCACAGCCCCCGATTAGCACCAAAACCCTCCACTGTACTTATGGGGTTTGGGGTTCAGAGGATTTGGGTACCCCTTGTACTATAATAATAAAAAACAGGAAGTGCAAACAAAGAAGTGTGGCAGAGCCAGGATTTAAACCTGGGGAAGCGTGACGCCAGGACTCTTCTTTTGACCATAGCACGCCCTTTTAAAACTTACTTGACACTAGTGTATGAGAGAGAAATGCAATAGAAATCCCTTTAGCACCCTTGGGGCCCTCGGGGGCCGCTGTTTTTTGGTTCTTACAGAATCAGTGATTACAGAAAATGTTTCATCCCCAGCATTCACCCCGTACCCAAACTAAAATTTCAAACCTGGTCCCATCTGCGTTCAACAAAACTCTTGACCTTTAGTAGAATTGGGCAAACAGAGCGACAGACAGCATATTGCCGTGTCCTAGATTTTAAAAATGCTGACCTGAGCAGTCCTGGGCAATCACATGTCACTCAGTAAGCGGGCAGCAGTGAGGAACTGTGTGTTTTATGTGTGTCCAATGTATTTACCACTTCTTCATAATGGAACCAACCCGAAAAAAATTCCAAGAACCTTAAAACCCCCCTTTAAAGCCCAAAGGGAATTTACTAAAGCTTTTTGGAGCACAGTTTAAAACCATGGAAAAAATGTTCCTTTCTGGAAACTGTGGTAAGCAAATAAGAAGAAGTTTTTAAAATGCTAGAAAAGTCTTTGACACTTTAGAGTTCCTTCTTCCGGGCAGGGTTTCCCCAACCTCCTTAATCTCTTAAGCAGAGCCACAGCTACATTTTGGGGCAAGCAAGCCATGCCTGTTCTCTCATTCTCTGACTTAGCTTTTGTGCCTCTGGCTTTTCTTCCAGACAAAAGCTAACCGTTTTCTGGGTCAGCCAAATATTTGAGGCTGGAACAAATGAATTGTCACTTCTTGCTCATCAAGTGTGTTTTCTGTGGAGGCTGAAAAATTTCTCATTCGTATTCTTCCCTCCTAGGTCTATGAAGGCTTGACATCATCACCAACAAGGTCTCTGCCCAAGAGCAAAGTTTGTGCCGGCAACCAAAAGTTAATTTTTGGGTGACCCCCTTGTGACCACTATACCGTGGTGAGACTTTAGGAACAGAGCAACTGCCCGATTCCTTAAGGGAACTTACACACCCAGATCTGGGGGGCTTCTGGGGGGTTAGTTTTCTAATAAAAGGGGACTTACTCCCAGTAGCCCCCTTTCCCTCAGAACTCTTAGTGCGGGCTTTTTTGGGCTCCACTCCAGATCTATTTAAGTTAGCATCTACACTAAAACAAGAAGTCTATGGGGTTTTCTTTTTTTTTTAAATTTTTTTATATTTTTTTTGTATGTTGTAACATGTTGTGTCATATCTTTTATGAAAGGCCAGAAAACAACTTTAAAGGGTCGGTCTCTTCTTCTTACTTTGAGGAAAGGGGTCCTTTTGTTGTTTCTGCCATCCTGTGTTTTGGGCAGCATTCGACCCATGATGAGGTGCCAAGTGTTTTTCCCTTGTTTCAGTCTCGTATTAGTATGGGATACTGGATTATGATGTGTGCACCAATCCAACCTTTTATTTATTTATTTATTTTAATTTTTATTTCATTTTGCTTTTATGTTTTGCCTGCATGAATTTTTTATGAATGTCAGATTCCCGGGAAAGGGGTGGAGTTACAGACATTGTGAGCTGACATGTGGGTGCTGGGAATTAAACCTGGGCCCCTCTGGAAAAGAAGCCAATGCTCTTAACTGCTGAGCCATTTTCTCTGGGCCCTCCACTTCGGCTTTTGTAGGGGGGGTCCCTGGGGTCTAAATTCAGGTCATCAGGCTTGTTAGGAAAACCTTTTAAAACCCATTGGGTCTTTTCACCATCCTATATGTAAGGGACATTTGGGGAAAATTTTTTATAGCGGATACTGATTGAGATTTAAAAAATCTATGTTCTAAGTCTGAAATTACGTTTTTTGATCATGTTTTTTTTTTGTTTTGTTTGTTTTGTTTTTTTTTTTTTTTTTTTTTTTTTTTAACCAGGTAAAGCACGCTTGTAGCATGGAGCTCTAGCCCTGCTCTGCAGAGTGGGGAATGAGGTTATGCATTTAAAATGATAATAAAGCCGCTGAAACCTCAAAAGGAAAATTGTTGATAGGAAAGGACTGGGGAAAATAGTTCTGATAAATTAAGACTTTTTTTGAGAAAAAGGGAACTGGTGGGGGAAATTACCCTATAATTTTAGCTCTAGGGAACCCAGAGCGGGAGATTTTTGCTTGCATTCCCAGTCTGGATAATGGTAAAGAACCCATAACTGCTGGAGGGTAATACCAGTGTCAAGCACATGACCAGTGTATAAAGGGAGGTCCTAGGTTCAATCCCTAGAAACAAACACGGGTCCTGAACAATTTAAATAGAGGGAAAGGGCAATAACAGTTCCAACAAAGGTACTTTTTACCACAGGGCTAGTGAGAAGACTCAGTGGGTAAAAACACTTGCCGTGTAAACCTGAGGCCCCAAGTTTGATCACCAAAACCCAGAGTAAAAAAGAGAAAATTGTTCCCCCAAGTGTGTCTGAGTGTGTGCCCGGGATTTGTGTGCCCTGTGTGTGTGCGGACAAAAAATGGGAAAAATCGTGTATTTTGAAATGGATGTATTATTTTCTCTAACTTTTCAGAAGGTAAAGAATAAATTTGGAAGCCCTGGGTGGTGGAACATACCTTATTATAATAACACCGAGGAAAGAAGAACAGGCACATTGCTCTGAATTTAAGGTCAGCCTTGTCAACTACAATTCCAGGACCACCAGGGCTAACAAAGAAACCCTTTTTCCCGGGACAAAAACAAAGAAAAAAAAAAAGAGAGAGAGAGAGAGAGAAAAAGGAAAAAGGGGAGAGGAGAAAAAAGAAAAAAAGGGATAAATTGATTTACGTCCGAAAAGGGTGAAATGTCAGGACTGCAGTTTCTAGGGGGAAACCGTTTGCTCAGCAGCTTGAGGCCCCCGAGTGTGACCTCAGCACGAAATGAACAGGCGGGGCAGTGCGCTCCTGGAATCCAGCGCTTGGGAGGCAGAAACGAGTTTAAGAAGTTCAAAGGTCACGGCAGCATAAGAAGTTCAAAGGCAAGCCATAAAGAAACTTGTCTGGAAAAAGAAAAAAAAAGGTTTGTCAACGGAACACCTGGGCTGTTGCCCCAGGACACTCTTGCCAGGCATTTGAACCAAAGGTAATGCATTGAAATTTTGCCCTTGAAAGCAATAAACCCCAAATTCTTACCAAAGAGTGTACAAAATTGCTTAACTCATAAGGTTCTTAATGTAGCCACATGCATCAATCACAGGGAAGGATTTTATAAACAATATAAATGTTGAAAATTTACAAATACAGGGTGGTTTTGCCACATTTTGTAACTACAAAGTTAAAGAGAAAATTCTATGCTTGTTGTGTTTGGTGCACATCTGCAACCCCAGCCCCTAGGAGTGGAAAAAGGGCCCATTGGCTACAAAAGCAATTGAACCCACTTTGAACAAACAAGACATAATAAGCTGGGAAAAAATTTGTTTATAACATAGGGACAATTGACTAATGTTCTTAGTAAATGAAGGCCTCTCCTGTGAACATAAAAGATACTTACTGGCCTGGTATGAATTCACATAGGAGCAAGCACAGATGAAACATAGAAAAGTTGCCCCCCTTTAAACAAAAACATGGCATGCAAATCAAAGGCAATGAGATAGTGAGTTTGCTTATCAAATGGGTAGATTAAAATGGAAAAAATAATTTCAAGTCTACCTACTTTGCGGGGCTGTTGTGTCAGATAGATATGTATATATGAAACCCATTTCACATTGACAGCTATCTCTGAGACACACAAAATTTTCAAAAGAATGATATGTGGGCTGGGGGAAGGGCCGCCGTTACCGTGCAAAACATGGCCAGTCCAATGAACCCCACCCACACACAACCAGTCCCGCAAATGGCACAGAAATGGCTCAAAAAACCCCCGGGTCACCCCCCGGGCGTGGTGGCGCACGCCTTTAAAAATCCCAGCACTTGGGGGGGGCAGGCAGGCGTTTTCCTGAGTTCGAGGCCAGCCTGTCACAGAGTGATTTCCAGGACAGCCGGGCTATACAGAGAAACCCTGTCTCAAAAAAACCAAAAAAAAAAAAAAAAAAAAAAAAACGGTCACAAAGATACAAATCTCTTGGGGGGTTGACCCCAAGTTCCTGAGGAACATGCACTTTGCCAAGAAGCAAAACCAAAAAAGGGCCTGAAGAAGATCCCAGGCTAACAAGGGCAAAGGCAGTGAGTGCACGCGAAAAGGGCATAGTGCACCCCAAGGCCATCAAGGCCCTTGTGAAGCCTCAGGTCACCAAGCCCAAGGGCCAAAGGGCCCCAGCCGCAAACTCAGCTGTGGTTTTCATTGCTCACGTTTGGGAAGCGGATTCAACTACATGGCAAAAGGGTCGCGGGCCCTCTGCCAACCAAAGCCCATGGTTCAAACCAGGGCAGAGGCCAAAGCTCCAGCTAAGGCCCAGGCTCAGCCCCAGCTCAGCTCCCAAAGGTGCCCAGGCCCCTTGAAGGCCCCATAGAAAAGCTCTGCCAGCCGGGCGGTGTGGCGCCCCTTTAATCCAGCACTGGAGCAGAGGCAGGCGGATTTCTGATTCGGGGCCACCGGTCTACCGAGCGAGTTCCAGGACACCGGACTACACAGAGAAACCTGTCTCGAAAAAACCAAAAAAAAAAAAAACTACGTTAAATTTTTGCTACAGTATGCTGTGCACTATACCATGTGCATGCCTGTACTAGTACAGGTCAACAAGGGCAGGGATCCTTAGAGCTGGAGTTACAGAGGTGTAAGCTGCCATGAAGGTTAAGAATTGAACCTGGGTCCTTTGCAAGAACAGCAAGCACTCTTAACCACTGAGACATCTCTCCAGCCCCTCTGTCAGCCTATCTGCCTGTCTTCTTTGTTTTTCCATTTTGATGTGTGGTGGGGAGGGTGTCTACTCTTAGTCTATGTGCATGTATGTGCATGTGCATGTAAGCATAAAGTGGGAGGAAGCCTGAGGTATGCTACACATGCTGGCCTGTGTGATTTCCTGTTAATACTGTTCTTCCCACATGAGTTAGCATTCACTTATTGGTATTAATAACTTTCTTAATGTTACAATTGAAAAATATCTTTGCTCGAGACAAAATTCCCATTGTAGTGGAGGAACCAATTATTACATTGAGCCCTCTGCTCTGGAAAGTTCTTGTTACTAACCAAGGTAATTCTAGTTCACTGTAACTCACTAAAGAATTGGCTTCACTTTTTTTTTTCATGCCAAATAATTTTAGTGGTGAGGAAGGTTGACTCTTAACTGTTTCTTATAGTCAGCAGCTGTAATTTTCCTACTTAATATTCTGAACAAATGCCACCTCCATATGTGAAGTATACTCCTCCAAGCTGGCCAAAGGGGTAGGGGTTGTGTGGGGGAAAAAGGCTCTGTGGATTAATTACCATCCCTGTAAATTAGCAGTACATCTGTCTGACTCAGCAATTTCCTGGCTGCCAGCATAGTGTATAATGTCAGAGATGTCCAGCACTGACCTTTTCCAGCGGAAGGTGTACTGTATAAGGCAAGACTTTGCAAATGGCAGGTGCAGGCAGTTCTGGTCCACTCTTTTGGGTCATCCTTAGGGAGTGTACCCTTTATTGCTGAACATGTAAAATAGATGTGGTAGCCCAGCTAAACAAGCAAGTAGCTAAGCACTTCCCAAGAGGCAAGCGCTCTTACCCTATTGTTTATTGTGGCCTTCCAGTACTACCATAGCACCTTGGAAATTTTGGTTTATGATCGATTTTCTCACTGTATGGTACAATCTTCAGATCCATCTCTGTTCTATATTTCTAAGCTTAGCAAGATGTCTGGCCCATTAAAGCCCTCAGTGTTTATTGAATGTTGGATTAAATTTATTCTAAACTTTCATGTACTAGCCCCAGGAGATGGCACCGGAAAGCGTTGATCGGAAAGTAGAGCTTGAGAAGGAAGATGGTCATGAACTCCATAAACGGCTAAGCCAGGTGGACCCAGAAATGGCTTCCAAGCTACACCCACATGACAAACGCAAAGTGCCAGGTAAGAAGCCTAAATCCATTGTCCCAGAGTCCCTTTATAGAGCTTGGAGACAGTAAAGTGTCTAACCTGGGTGATAGAGGGGCTGGGTAATAGTGGAAACTGATTTGTTGTTCTAGTTCAGTGGACTCGGAGGCCCTGATGAGTTACGCCTCAGTCCAACTCCCTCAGTAAACAACTGCACTCTGCTTTGTTTGTTACATTTTAAAGGCGTGGTACTATATTGTTTATTCCCTAGGGCCTATGTAATCTTGCTTCATTTTATCTATTTGATCTTTGCTTGTATAACAGTTTCATATAAAATTTTCTGGCATGTAATTCTTTTACATTGTGACTTGATTTTTCATAATTTGATTGTGCAATGCTGGGTTGTGCCCCAGTCGCTTTCCCAGTGGGAGGTGGTGTTTATTAAGCTGTCTTATAAGTCAGCTCACCTTTGCACATGGAACCTTTTGTAGCAGGAAGAAGAGTAGTAAATAAACTCCTCACATGCTTTTCTTAGAGTGTTTTGGAATTGAAACTTCATATGATTCTTTTATTTTTCTGTAGCGTTGGAAGTGTGCTCCTGTGTCTGGCACAGAGAGACTATCTCAGGAAGATTACTGGGTGCTGGCTACACACACATCACTTGCTATGTAACATTAGTGTTGGGGCTTAGAAAGTCTTCTACTCAAAAAGATTTTTTAATATCAGTGTTTCTTCATACTTTTTCCATTATTCTGTCTTAGAAGAGCCATTTAAGAATGCCCCTACCCCACTGTGCCCTCTTCTAATGAAATTTTAACATTAAAGGAGAAAGTTTTTTCTACACGAGGTTTCCTTGGAGGGCCACATTCAAACCATTTTTCTCATGAAGGTATTATCTTACTGATGAGAACGCTATTCTAGGGACATACTGTTTGTACTCAGTAGGCATACTGTTTTTTTCCTGTTGTTGAGTCAAGATCTCATGTTGTCCCAACTGCCTTAGCTGAGGGTGGCCTTGAATTCCTAGTCTTCTCTCTCATCAACAGTGCTTAGAATCTGGCATTTGTTTCCATGACTAACTCCACACATTTTATTTCAATTCAAACTTCCCCCCCCCTTTTTTTAAGCCCGGGATATTGTAGTAAACATTCCATTTACACTTCTGCTTGCTGTGATTTTTAGAGTCTGTCTTAGTTTTCTCTCCTTTCCTGATCAGATCTTGCTGTTTTCTCTTTGGTTTTTCAAGGCAAGGTTTCTCTGGCTGTCCTGGAACTTATTCTGTAAACCAGGCCTTGACTCAGAGAACCGCTTGCCTCTGCCTCCTGAGTACTGGATTAAAGGCGTGGCCACCACCGCCTGGTTCAGATTTTTCTGAAAGCCTCTTGAGAACTGCCTCAAAAAGAATCACTGAGTTCCAAGCGAGAACTCTAGTGTCTCCTGTAGGAAAGATGGGAACTTTGTCACCATTCTTTTGGGTGGAGTCTGTATCCTTCCCACAAGTAGGTGAGGTACTGTTAGGGTTTTTTCTTACAGATGTTCTCTGAGTGGCCATGGTTATTGAACAACAGGGGTTTTCCCACGGGTATGGGATTTCAGGAAACAAAAGTAGGTCAGGAAGGGAAAGATTGCTTTCCAGCTTTTCCAGTCGCAGCCATCCAAGTGGGACAGTGTGCTGGCTTTGGAGCTCAGTTACCTGGTGCAGCAGACTGCACACAGACTGGACAGCAGCTTAAGAATGAGTGTGGGCTCTGTCTTTGAAAGTCTTTGTTGCAGGAGAGTGTACTGGATTAGCCAGAAGTGTTCTTGATTAATTCTAGACATATTTAAAAAGAAAGTGGATGAGCCGGATGTACAGCATGCTTTGGCACTGTGGGAAAGGCCCGCTCCAGCGAGCCCAGACTTGTTGGCTTGTACAGAGTGTCCCAAACAAGCTTGTACTGCTCACTTGAGAGTGAATCTCCTTCTGTTTGTACAGAAGAAACCTGTTATTTCTGAACCCGTTTAACTAATTCTAGAATTGTTTTTAAAAGAACAGTGTTACTTCTCACCCAGAGTTTAGGTGCCTTCTGAATAGCTCTGGGATTAGAGTAAGCCAGAGCTTCTTGCTTTGGGAATTTATTCATGAAGTTGAAAAAGAGGCTTTCTGTGAGACAGTCTTTCTCTTTATTCCAGTTGAGAATGAATATTCCTAATGGGTTCCCCACCCCACCCCCTTTTTTTAAACAACTTAGGAGCTTGCAAGTGTTTGAAGAAACAGGAATCCCTCACAGTGAGTTCCTCCATCGTCAACACGCAGAGGAAGGCGGTGGTCCTCTCGGAGGCCCTCTCAAGTTCCCTAAACCCATGCATCCTCTGGCTTCATGCTGACCAGCAGGTAAAGCTTCGTTCTAGAGTCCATCTGAGGCAAAATGAAGAATTCCCAAGATTTTGTGTGTCAAGCGCTAAACTCTGCAAACTCATACTTCCAAGCCTTTTTTTTTTTTTTAATAATGCTTATTTAAAAAAAATATGTGTAAAAAGAATTTTAGCCTAGGGGAACTGAGTTCAGTGCCTGGAACCCAACATGGTGAAGGGAGAACCACATTCCACTCCACAAGTCTCTTCTCACCTATGTATATACACAAAAAAAATAAATAATTTAAAAAATTAACCTGGCAATCTCCTCACTTTAGGTTTTCCAAAAGGAGATTTCTTTGCAGAACAGGATAGTAAAAAATGTAGCCTATCTTAGATAGTCAGCAGGTAAAAGTGAGAGGACCAGTGGTTCATGTAACAAAACCCCTGCCGCTGAGGAGCTTTAGCCAGTGTTTAGCACAGGCGCGAGAATCATGTACTTGAGGTAAAGGCAGTAATGCCTAAGTTTGAGGTCAATCTGGGCACCTAGTAAGACCTTGTCTTAAATAGACACTTAAACATGTGTCTACTCTGTTATATATTAACATTTAAAAAATTGTAATATTATTAAATGTTTTTGTATGTTTTTGGTTAATTAAATCAAGAAAACCATGATGACTTTTTTGTTTATTTGATCTTTTTTTCACAGCACATACAAAAATCCAAATCTCACTTGCCCCAATTGAAGAAAAGAAGAAAGTTTGGACTTAGATGCTGTCAGTGCCATAGGAAGCCAAAGTAATTCCCCCCAAACTGTGACCCAGAACGCATAGAGGGGGAATCCTCAGGGCAGCAAGATCAAGTAGCATGAAGGCCAAGTGTTTGAGACACATGCTAGTGGCCTTTGCAGAGATGTGGATCAAGTCCAGGAGGGAGGAGTGTTGCTCTCCCCACGCCTGGACTGAGGAACGCTGGCAGAAGGCCCCCACCATCTTCTTTCATTCTGTGGTATGTCTGCAGTGGAAACAGCAGGCCTTTCCAGCTCCATTGTGTGGCCTGTTGTTGTCTGGTAATGATGTAGTTCAGAGTGGGATTTTTTTTTTCCTTTGAAACCTTAATGTTATATTTATATTTAGAAAGATGCACAATTGCAACAATTTTCTACTTGAGGATCTTTCTTTTAGTGTGAATACCAAGATTCAGTACAAAAGCAACCCTTTAAAAGAGAGTTCTTGTCCCTTGACGCTGGCTAAAAATACCATTTCTGATGCTTTTGTAGATGCTGAAGTATTGTAAGGCACAGTCTGGAGATCTGGACCTTGAGAAACGCAGGAAGGAGTAGCCCAAGAGATGTGATTAAGCGAGCTGTCCCCCCTCTGTGAATCTACAGAATGAGGGTTCAGGCTGAGGTGGTAGTGACCTGGATCCTGAAGAAAACTAAAGAAAGAAATCCGAGCCTGTTGGGCCTGCGCCTGTGTGTGGCGGCTGTGTTGTGGTCCATCTAAGCAGAAAATCTATAGATTCCCTTTGGAATGTAAAAAAAGGATGTTAAAAGCCTGTAGTTTATATATGGCATGCTACACAGTCAAATTGATAGCTTTTTCCTCAAACTTCCACATTTTATATAGATGTAGCTGTATACAGAACCATACATTCTCAGAGATCCCCACTGTTCATTAGAAACACTGTAGGAGGTGGGAGACCATCTTATAGGCAGCCATGTTAGACAGGATGCCAGGGGACATGGAAGCTGAAGTTTCGGTGTAAAAAGGGAGGGGAAGGAGCCTGTTGAGTCCAGCATGATGGTTCAGGCCTTCAATCCCAGGTTCCCCCCAGTAGGCAGAGATAGATGGATCTCTAGTTCAAAGCCACCCGCTCTACCGAGGGAGTTCCAGAACAGCCAGGGCACACAGAGAAGGCCCTGTCTCAAAAAACAACAACAAAAAAGTAGCATCTCTGCTGAACTTAATTTTTAGGATTCCAATCCTTGGAATGCCAATAGAAGAATCATGTGTTTTGAAACCAAAACAACCCCCACAAAACAACACAAACAAATTGGATCTGTAAATTACCCGTCACAACACAGCCGGGCAGTGGTGGCAGACGCCTTTAATATCCCAGCACTTGGGAGGCAGAGGCAGGTGGATTTCTGAGTTCAAGGCCAGCCTGGTCTACAGAGTGCGTTCCAGGAAAACCAGGGCTACACAGAGAAACCCTGTCTCGAAAAAAACAAAAAACAAAAGTTACATGGGTTACACAGGGCAGAACCCAAGTTTAGATCCCGCAGAACCCCAGAAAAGCCCTGGCCAAGTTGGCAGCCTGCTGCTGTTCCTACTGATGAAGATACTACTGCACATCCACAAGCCTCCGTCAGCAGAGTCTGGAATTTTAGTTACCGATGATTGTAAGTGCTCTGTGGTGCTTGGGAATCAAACCTAGGTCTTCTAGAAGATCATCAAGTGCTCTTAACCAGTGGGCCATCTCTATCTGCACAAAATATTTACTAGGGAGACAGAAACAGATTCCTCGTCCTACGCTCTGTCTAAGCCTAGTATAATAGAGCTGCCGAAATTAGATAAGTGGAGAAGCACTGTCAGTAAAGGTCCGGGTATGGCGGGTCAGGAGTACTCAGTGGGTAAAGTTTGGAAGGACAAGGACCTGATTTCTGATCCCTAGCACCTAGATCAGAGAAAGATCAGCACAAGATAGTCTCTAGAGCACTTTTGCCTGCCAGCTAGCCAATCTATAAGATCCCCCAGGGTCATTGAAGATTTCTGTCTTTAAAAAAAAATCAAGGTAGATGGCTGGTGAGTGGCTCATCAGGTAACAGTACCTATATTACAAAGTGGTGCAGTGTGAAGGCATCTGTAATCCCAACTCCCAAGAGATGGCAGGCAAGCGACAGGAGAATCATCCCGAAGTCCTCTGACCAACTAGCCTGTGAGTACATATCAATGCGCAACAAGATATGCTCTGCTTCATAAAGGGAGAAAAGGAACAAACTCCCAAAGTTGCCCTTTGGCATCCCACTGTGCAATACTCCCACTGTATTCACGGCATACACCACCTACACAATAGTTTATTGTTTTTACAAAAGATGAGTTCTTCCTTTTGCAATATGCGCGCGGCGCGGCACACACACAGCACGAACACAGAGCAAGGGCCCTAGGAGATTGTCACCTAAGGTCAAATCTCTGGCCTGCCCCCCACACAAACACAAAAACAGAAGCAAAGGAAACCCTTCAAAATTTGGTGGTTACGCCTGTGGCCCTGGAGTGGCAGTGAGTCCAACAGCCCAGGAGGAGCTCTGCCAAGGGGGCGGGCAGGCCAGGATCGAGAGGCAAGAGTAGCGTGGAGCTGTTAAGTGCTGTGTAGACTTGGCTGTGTATAGAGGAAGTTCGTTTTCCTGAAATGCTTCATTTAGGTTCTAAATATATTTAAAGCTTAAAAATGTCAGCAATCAAGGAAAAACAAGTTTTTACTAATTCTGTCTCAAAAAGCCTTGAATCCTTCCATCTGAAGTACGCCGACAGGAGCATTAACTTCTCCACGACTCACTTCTATGTCCCTGTTGGAATGTGGAGATTGTTTTTACTGCTTACCCAACAATAAGCGTCTATCAGTGCCTCGCTAAATTCAAGCAGTGTGGTTGAACCCACTGCTCACATTAAACGAAAGGATCAGAGATGGGAATTCACTGTACCACCAACAAAAAACCTGGTACAAGGCTGAACTCTAGACAGGCGCTGCCACCTGAATAGCCTAAATCTTGAAGGCAGGCAGAGAGGAACAGTCATCAGCTCCTTCCATCAGACATGAGAGAATCAATCAGTCTTGTACAGAAGGAAGCTGAAACTAGAACATGGGTGGACCAGAGTCAGAGCAAGTATGTGCAAAGCCAGGATAGCTGTGTGAAGTTAGGCCTGGCTACTTCCTCCCTCTCCAGCCCTATGCTCCAGAAACTATGACTCAACACTCAAAATGTATTTACAAATACCATTGGCCATATAGCTAAGGCATCTTTCTTCTCTAAGTAGACATAGACAAAAAATATCCCATTTATCTCTAGCCTACTCTGCCCCCTTGCCTGTGCTCAAGGTCCCATGTGTCCATCTCCTCCATCTCCCAGTGAACCTTCCAGCATAGCATATCCTTTGTCAGCAGTTTGAAGTCACTAAAAGTAATGACTGATTTAATCCAGCAGCCCTTTTTTGAATTTTGTTATGTTTGTTTTTCAAGACCAGGGTTTCTCTGTGTACCCGGCAGTCCTGGAACTCACTCTGTAGACGCACCTGGCCTCGAACTCAGAAATCCCGCCTGCCACTGCCTCCCAAGTGCTGGGACTAAAGGCATGCGCCACCAACTGCCCAGCTCCGAGACCCCTTTATTTTATTTCAGGTATGTTCTATTTTGACCTTGTCTCCAAAGAGGATTGTACTATATCACCAGAATCTTACTGAACTTAATAACCATCTTTATTTGATAACTTAAAATTGATTAAATTATTATCATTTATTGAGACAGTGTTTCGCTTTGTAGCCCATGCCAATTTGGATTTGCTTTGTAGATTTAGGCTGGCCTTTGAACTCAAAAGGGAACCTGTTTGTTCCCCAAGGTTATTGAGATCAAAGGCCTGAGTTATTAATTTGTTTACCTATTACCTACCCATGAAACATGTCAATTCCCATTCTTTCTCCTCTTTGGAAATTAAATCTATGATGACTAATATACCTACAACCAGAGTATCTCTTTACCCAGGTACAAATCTCTGGCTACTGGAAGACCATGGGGCCTAGCATGAGCTGTTAGCTCAGGACTGCACCAAACACCAGCCGGGCTCGTAGCTTATCCCTAGACAAGCAGAGGTGTTTGGAGCAAGTGCCCTCTCAATTTGCCACCCAGCGATAGCGATAACTAGTCTGAAGCCATTGGGTGGTAAATTCCGCACTACAGGAAACTTGGATTCCTCTTCCTCATAGCAGAAAGAAGAAGAGATTAAGGATTACTTTTCAAATTGTGTGGTGCCGCACTCTGGGAAACCAAGTTGTCAGAGTTGGAGTTACAGGCTGGTCCCCGAGCCACCTCAAGGGGGTGCTGGACTTAGGTCCGCCTGTAAGAACACCATGGCCTTAACTGAGCAAGCTCTCCAGCAATCCTCCTCCAGCCCTCTATTTTATTATCTTATTTTATGTATTTGTGTTTTGAAATAATGTATTTTTGTTTTTGTTTTTAATGCATTTAACTTTCCCCCAACCTTTCCCATTCTCCCCTCTTGCTCTGGCCCTGCTCTTCCACCCCACTGCGCTCTAGAACCCCGGCATGCTCCGGCCCTGCTCACTTCAGCCCAGGGTACACTGTAGCTTGTCTTCAGGCACAGATCTCATTACCAGATGGATTGTGAGCCCCCATGTGTTGCTGGATTTGAACTTACAACCTCCTAAGAGCAGTATTGGAGCCTTAACCACGAGCCATCTCACCATCCCCCGTATTTAGTTTATCTTATTTTTTTTCAGACAATGTTCCCTATGTAGCTCCTGCTATCCTGAATCTCACTTTGTAGACCAGAGCTGCCCTCTCTGCTCTCCCAAGTTCTGGATTAAAGTGTGCAACCAACCACTGCCGGGCTTAATAAAATGTAAGTTTAAAAAAATACATAGTTTTTTTCCTTTTGAGCTTAAATAGGAAGCGTTCCACTGTTGGTTTATACACATGCTTGCACCTTTGGTAATGCTCAATAATCATTTGGGATACAGTCCTCCTTTATAGTCAACACAAGAATTTTCCATTTAAAACACACCACATACAAACTACCAAACACCAGGTGGGATATGGATGGCTACTGGATACTTGTTTCATATTTGTAAACCCAGTTTGATCCACAGCAAAACAAAACCAAAAAGTTCAGATCACATTAATGAGCCAACACAACAACAGGCAAGCACACACACACAGAAAAATAAACCTTGTTTGTGACTTCAGTGACAATGACCCCAGCATGGGAGAAATAGTCAAATTCTTACGAGTTTATTGCATGAAAACTAAATGAGCCTCTAGACGTAAGTGGTCGTTTCAGCCCATGAAATGGTCCCTTTAACACAACTGGAGGAAGTCCTGAAGTAGTAGACTACTGCAGGAATTCATTGTTTGATTAGTTGCCTTGCTTAGATGTTATAGCATTTTTTCGTACTGTTGTTGACTGTCCTTTGTAAATGATCATTCTAAATACATCACAGGAGGGGGCATGTTTTATACTTAAGGTAAAAGGCTAAAGCTGCTGTAACCAGACACCAGCAATGGCAGTGCCTTAAAGAACAACATGCTCATTCTTTCCTCATGAACAGCCTCTGGGCTCGGAGGTATCCTTCTGAAGAGGGCAGACCAGTCAGTGGAGCAGCTCTGCTCCCAATGTCACTCAGGGACACTGGTTCCATGTATCCTGTTTGCTTCAGCATCCCTGGAAACACTGGCCTCATCTGGTCCTTGAAGCCAGTCCACTGGTCCCCAGACTAGAGGAAGGGGAAGGGCAGGGGAGGCAGGAGATGCATGTCCCCTCCCAGTCTGCTAACCCTGTTTCCATGGGCTAGAACTACTCATTTTCACTAAAGAAAAGAGCCAAGTCCTAAGCAAGAAATGAGAACTGCAGATTTGGTAGTCAGTGAGTAGCCTTCACTAAATCCACATCACAAAATACTAAACTCCAGACTTTGTTTTAGGTGAGTGCCTCCATTAACTTGCTAGCGACCAATCTGTCTTGTCTATCAGGTCTTTTCTGTCTCTCTCTCGCTCTCTCTCTCCCACTCTCCCCTTCCTCCCTTACTCACTCTCTCTCTCTCGCTCACGTCTTTCGTCTTCGACTCTCTCTCTCTCTCCTTTCCATCCCTCCCCCTCTTTTTTCCTTTCTTCCTTCCCTCTTCCTATTTGTCGAATTAAGTCTTCATGCAACTGATCTCTGAAATACAAAGTTGAGCATGATAAAGTTCTGGCTGGTAGAAGAATAAAATCATACGGATGTGCAGTTCTTGGCCAGCCACCTAGGTGCTTGAAGGGAATGTGCGTGGGTTAGGGGCATGGACACTAAGCTATTGTGTTTGACCACATCTAGGTTTCCTTTTGTGGAGGGGAAACACCACTGGTTGTAATTGTAACTGAACCACACTCTAAACTGTTCTCTAATAATTGTTAAGTAGCCTCTCAAATACACAATTGAAAAGTGCTCTCCATTCCAAGGGGCACCTTAAGAATTAAGTGAGGCCCTATTTATGAGTAGCACAGGCCTTGTTGCGCAGTGTTTCAGGCAAAAAGTAGGTATGGATTAAATCTATTTGCTTATGGAGAAAACCTGTGAATGCTGCTAACATGTATAATGGCAACAGTTCTCAGTACAAGAGCAGATTTTCATGCATCCAACTGAACCACTGTGCCCAAAAAATGGTGCCCCCATCTTACCCTCCCATTTTGGTTGTCACTGCTTAGGTTACTTCCAAATAGGCTGTTTTCTTC
This sequence comes from Mastomys natalensis, assembly GCA_021653895.1. Classification (NCBI taxonomy): domain Eukaryota; kingdom Metazoa; phylum Chordata; class Mammalia; order Rodentia; family Muridae; genus Mastomys; species Mastomys natalensis. The sequence continues at coordinate 126,520 of JAJTUV010002837.1, read as the reverse complement.
CTGTCTCAGCTTCAATCTCTGGCTGTTTTCCACTTGAAGTGGACATGCCCCCTTCTCTTTGCCTAGTAAGTGCCTTGGCACACACTTCAAGTCAGATCTCGTCATCTATGATAGAGAAACATGCTTCTTTGGGATGTGAATGGCTCAGCCATTAAAGAGCTGTCTTGCAGACAACCCAGGTACAGTTCCCAGCACCCACGACCAGGCAGCTCCGAACATGCCTGTAGCTCCTTATGTCCTATACAAGGATCCCATACTCCTAAGTTTCTAAGGGCACAAGTGCTCATGTGTGTATACACACACACACATATTCAAAAAATGAAAAGTAAAAAAAAATTTCGAGACCATAGCTCCCCGTGGCTCTTGGCTATGACTTCCCCTGCTGTGGTGGTAGCTAGCAGCTACACCATACACACGGCACACTAGGAAGGACTGGCATGGCACTGGGCTGCCATTCAGACCACCCTGAGCATCTTTAACCACAAACTAACTCAATCTCCACAACCGGCCCTAAGGAGCCACTGCTATTATTGCTCCTGCTTTACATTTGAGGAAGCAGTCATGGGCAGGCTGGGATCTGAAGTGAGGTGAGCAGCTCCAGTCTGATCGCTGTCCCCATTCTAACTGTGACAACATTCCACCTGTGGCTGTCTAGCTCCCACTGGACTGGAAATTCTGCCAGGCTGTGAATCCTTATCTTAAGACCAACCTGGAACAGTAGTGGGCTATCATAGATAGCCAGGCTGGGTCCTGCAAGGCCTGCCTCACAAACAATGGAAACCCTTCATTGAGCACTTACTGTGCCAGGCGTTGGTAGGCAAACCCCTATAGCACTTCATAATGTTCCCTTAGACAGACCAGCCATTGTGTATCTCCACTATACAAAGAATGAGCAAGCAGAGAATGCTGACAGAGTAAAGCGGATACAAGAAAGAGCTCTAGGGGGCGAGGTACCCACACACAGCCATGCCCTTGCTGGAGACTTCTGTATCTGCCATTTGTGACTTCCAGCTGGACTCCCTACCCAGTCAGTCTGAGGTCCTGCCCTTCAACTCATGATGATCATCCTCCTTTGGATTCCCCAAGGCCTAGGATTGTTGGTGTCTTCCCAACACAGTTAGGTTATCTTTTTTTTAATCCGTTTATGCTTTAAGCAGTCTTTACATTTTTCTTAACTTCATTGGAGTATTACTGACCTAATTATATAATTAAAATGTACAACAATGATTTGATATATATTATGACATGCTTAATCCATTTAGTTAACATCCAGTAACATTTGTTTGAACTTAGGATTTGAAGCCAGCATGTGCTGACCCAAAACTACTAACTACTTGTCCTAAAACCTCTGTTTCTTCTTTAAGCATGTTCCTTAGGGGTTTTGTTTTGTTTAATGTACCCATCATTTGCACTGCCACTACTTCTAAGAAGAACCAAAGGAAGAAAAGACAACAATTCCTAAGCACTACTATATTAAAGACAAATAAATACGCCCGATTCAACTCAGGTACAAAAGGTGAATTTATCACCAAGCCACTATAATGTCTTATGTAGTGCATCCTTTTAATCCCCGTGATCAAGGCCTCAGAAGGAGGAATGCCACATGTTTGAGGCAGCTTGGGTCCCAATACATGAGACATGTGTCAAGACAGACTCCTGTTACAATAAAGACCAAGGCCAGGAAAACACAACTTTCCATAGAACACAACTTCCTCAGACATAACGTTGTACTACTCATCTCATGGGCGTGGGATGCCTCGACCCAAAACAGCTTTTCTGCAAACAGGCTTCCTCTACTGGGCTGAAGCAGGTTATGCTAGTAATAAACCAACCGCCTCACCTCGTAACAGTTTCTGGGTACCTTTTGTTAGGGTTCCGGTGTCCTGACAATCGTGAGTGTTGTTGACAAGGAAAGTGGAGAAATGGAAGCTTGTACGCTGCTGCTGGTGACAAGTGAAATGGTACAGCTGCTGGGCAGGACATCAACCTAGAGGGCTAGAGGATGGCTCGTGGTCAAGGCGCTCGCTGTTCCTCACAGAGGCCCACATGAACACAAAATCTCTTTAGAACTTAAAAGCAACTGGACTGGGGAGATGGCTCACTGGTTTAAAGGCTTAATGAACAAGCTAGTAACGACCTGAGTTCAAATCCCCCAGTACCCATGAAAATGGGATTGCTCTTGTGCCTGTGACTCAATGTGTAGGGGGAAGAGACAAATGTGTTTTTGAGGAGCTAAAGCAACCAAAACAACAAAGTGTCAGTTCAGTGGAGCAAACTTGTCCTCAGTAAGTCGAGGTGCAATGGAGGAAGACATCTTACCCCAGCACTGGTAGATGGGCATGTACAACACATGCATATACACCACACATAAATATCATCACACATAAATAATATTTAGAAATTGCCATATTATTGCACTTCCATGTTCAAAATAACGATATTTCAGAACTATAAAGCAGGATCCTCAGAGATATCTGTGCATCTGTTTTCCATAGCAGGAGCAATAGCGATCACCACTAGTCTAAGAGAAGCTGCAACCCAAGTGTCCCTTGGGTTGGGAGATGGTAGATAAAAACAGAGTATATCTATGGTGGAATATTATAGCCTACCGAGGAAGTCATGACATATACTACATAGTAAATGAACATGATCACATGCTGCTAATGGAAATAATACAGCTCCACTAAAAGACAAATGAGACCATTCTACTTAATGCATCTGGATTGAAGAAACAGAAAGTACCCCTGATGGCTGCCAGGCCCAAGGGGAGGGTCAAACTAGGAATTATGTAATTGCCATAGGATTTGGGCTTTTCCAGGACCAAAAGTGCTGATGATGTTTGTTGTAACAATAATCAACCTGCTTAAGTGGTTTTGAATCATCCTTACAAAGGTTGAGATGATAACGTTATGACTCCCCACCGTGGTCCATCCCAGGCCTTTTTTTTTTTTTAAAGTTTTTATTTATTTTAATTTAAGATGAATACCAGTAGCTGTCTTTTTCTTTTTCTTTTTTTTTGGTTTTTTGGTTTTATTTGTGACAGGGTTCTCTTTTGTAAGCCCTGGCTAGCCTGAACTACTCACTCTGTAGACCAGGCTGCCTCAAACTCAGAAAATCTGCCTGCCTCTACCTCCAAGGCATGGGATTTAAAGGACCTCAGGAAGAGCAGGTCCACTGCTCTTAACCGCTGAGGCCATACTCTCCAGCTTCCCCCATCCCAGACTTTTTTTAAAAAAAAGATTTTTATTTTAATGTTATGAAAGTTATTTGGCCCTGAATGCACACATGCACATGAGCCACCTTTTGGATGGCAATGGTTTGAGAAAGCCAGGAGAAGGCATAGGATTCCCTGGGACTGTACTTAGAGAGGAGAATCAAACCCGGGTCCTCTGGAAGAGCAGTCAGTGCTCTTAACCTCTGAGGCCATCTCTCAGCCCCCAATCCAAAATAAATCTTAGAAGAGGAGCCAGGTGGATGTAATGCATTTATAATCCTATAACTCAGAAACCGAAGTTTCAGGAAGGCCTGGGCTACCTAAGAAAATATCTTGGTGGCCCGGGGAAGGGTGAGGAAAGCGGGGTCCAGACTGGAAGGAATTATAAAAAGAGGAGTTCCCTGTGGAAACCAAGTGGAATATAATGATTTGCAGTCGCTCCTAGAAGCTGTGTAGGGTTGGAAGCATGGGGAGGGTGCTAGATACAATTTGTCTACCTCCACTGCGTTTCCTGCCTGCAGTAAGCGTGTTACCTGGAAGTACGTGACCTGGTAGCATATGACTTGTTTGTCTACATCAGTGCTGGTCTAAGCGATTCAAATTCCATGTAGGCGGCTCTGCCATGTCCTCAATCAGATATATGTAATAACCACAGTCCTATAAGTGAATATCTTAGCCGTGTTCCACAGAGCAACTTACCCCCAAGCAAGCCCATACCCACAACCCATTTGTATAAATAAAGAAACCAGAGTCAGCATTTGAATTTAACTTAAACAGGGCTGATGTTATACGTTTGTGACTAACAAAGGCCAACTTGAAACGAGTTTATGTATAAAGGAGATTTATTGACTCGTGGAATCCAAGGATGATTAGGCATTCTAATCCCCCCACCCCACCTCCCCAGGGGCAGCTGAAGCAGCGGGGCATTAGAACAACTGCCACCAAGAACTCAACACAGCCAGTTCTGACTCTGGCACTGTGCTGTTGCCTGCTGCATGCATCTTTCCTCCATGCAAACCAGTGTTTGGCCCAAATGGCCTCAAATCTCCCACGCTATGCATCCACTGCAGAGACATGGTACTGAGTCCCAATCCATCCTGGTTAACACACTGAGAAGGGTGGTGTTGTTACTCCCACCGGGACAATGGGTTAGCATGTCGACTGAGAATCGAATTACCCACGCTTGAAGGCAATTTGATGACAATGGGACTGGGGAACGTTTTTGAAGTGATATAGATTAGATGTTTGCCACAGCATTAACATTGTATGAAGCCTAGGTATCCCAGATGCTGTATTTGAAACACATGCTAGCGCCAGGCTTTGGGCCTGCTGTGGATTGCTCTCATCTCTGCAAGGTCCCTGGGATGGTGCATATACAGGTATGAAGCTGGGTCAGACTTTGGTGCACCAAAAATTGGAAATGAAGACTCTGAATGCCCCTGTCCTTCTTGCCCTGTGCATCAGTGGTTGATCCAAGGGAGGTGAGGGATATAAACTTCGATATGAGTTATTATTGTAGTTCAGAAAAGTCCTGTTCTAGTTTGGCCTGTACTTGGAGACTTGAGTGCCGTGAGCAGCCCAAAGTCAACCGTGACTACAGAATGCATACAAGGGCCAGAGTCTGGTCAACTTTAGTGAGCCACACTTCAAAGTTTTAAAAATAGAACAGACAGACATACAGACACTATGAGTGTTTAGCTCAGTGGTGAAGACTTTCCAAGAGAGGGCCCAGGGTAGGTTCAGTCACCCGTCACTAGTGAAAACAAAAATGTCTGTTCTGCTTGATTTATGTGATGTGGGGTAGAATAGGAACTGCCAACACAATCAACAGCCCACTCTCTAAAGTCTATACAAACCCAGAATAATAATTAAAATTTATAATATTATTCTCTTCCCCGCTGCCTCCCACCCCTCCGCTTTACCTCTCCCTTTTTGTCCCCATCTACATCTGGGTGGTTCCCCCCCCCCCAACCCACTCCCTGTCCCGGCTGATCTCCTGGTCCACTTCCAGGCATTCTCTGCCCGAGGCCTCCCAGACCAACCATTCCTGGTTGCAGGCAAATTTATATAAGAGTACTTCAGAAACTGCATTCTCTGAGGTAGGGGATGCTGCTGTATGGCTTTAATCCCAGACACAGAAGAGGCCTGCATATTGAGAACCCTGTCTCAGAAACAAAAGCCAACAAACAAACAACAAACCCAGAAACAGTTCTACCTTCAAAGCATTCGGGCTTGTAAGTGTTTAATCCTAACAGTGTGTAAAGGAGTCTGAGAATGTAGTTCAGTTATCTTCCATGACAGGTTTGGTTGTATTTAAAACACAACATTTTTAAAATTTAAATAAAGTGTTTACAGCTTACTTTTTTTGGTTATTTGGTTGTTTGTTTGGTTGGTTGTTTGTTTGTTTTGTTTGTTTAACTTGAAACAGACAGAGTCCTAACTGTGGGTCCTTGGTCTTGGTCTTGCATCTCACTATGAAACCTAGGCTGCCTTGACCTCACAGAGATCCCCCAGCCGTCGCCTCCCAAGTGTTGGGTATTAAAGTCATGACACAATCATGCTCATCACATTTATTTATTGTTTGATTAGGGCAGGGAGAGTGTGTACTGACGCCCAGGTAGAGCCGGAGGATAGCTTTCTGGATGTAGATTTCTCTTATCTTGATCCTCCTGCTTCTTTTCCTTTAATATAACTACAGATGAAATTCCACTGTTCAATGTAGAACCTTTACTTAGAGGCCGATCCCTCTGCCTCGATCACCTCCCCTGTGGGACACATTTAGGAGATTCATTGAAAGATGAGATGCTTCACCAAGATCAGAACTAAGTGAGTGCAAAAGTGAATATCTGGAGCCCTGCCTGCTGGTTCAAGATGTGTGTGTGTGTGTGTGTGTGTGGTAGTGTGTGTGTGTGTGTGTACATATGTAGTGTGTTCTTTGTAGCATATGGTGGCCATTTCCTCTGGATCATGGTTGTATTTTTCTTCTCTAGCATCTAATTTGTACTGAACTAGTCATGAAGGTGAGAATATAGGATCTGGGAGTCAATCTAATAAACAGATAAAACTTTCTAATTAGAATGTGGTTATGCAATCAGTCAGCAAGACTAATGATGCTTGCTGTTCACCATTCAAGATACTAACATCCAAAAACAAGACCGACCCTTGTTAAGAGTTCCAGCCAGCCTTCCTGTGCTATTGGGATGGGGGGATATCATTGATGAATAAAAAGCTAAAGAGAGGCTATCAGGAAACACTTAATGAGCTTTCCCAGACCTGTGTAGAGAGTCAGGGAAAACTTTCCTAAGAAATGCATCTAAGACATGAGAGCAAGCCAGTTAGAAAAGTACCTGCAAGAACCAGTCCATTAAGTATATTCTAGGCCATCTGTCAGACGATTACAATTGTCAGGTGGGATTTAAGGAGAAATAACTTGAAAGCTATGTGGACAATGGGTTGGCAGGGAACAACCAGAGCCACAGGTTAGGTAGGGTATTTCAGGTACTTAGCAGTCAGGATGCTGGGAATGTAGCTCATTAGCCAGTGACTCCACAGGTACAAGGTCCTGGGTTTTCAATACCAGCACAAAAGAAAGAAAGGAAAAAGAAAAAAAAGACTTTGCTTTGAAAGTAAGGAAGGAACTGGATTAATCAGATTGCGCCCAGGTCCCACCTTCCGATACGTTCTGTGAAGTCAGCAGGATTGACTGTATCAGAAGCTGTCGAAAACGAAAGAACACTAGAACAGCGGCATAAGGGAGGGAGGAACGTCCGAGAGAACCTTGAGCAAAAAGACACAACAACTCAAGAGCCTCTGGTGAGGGGAGTAGTCTGCAAGGAGGGAGGCTGGAGAGAGAACCAAGTACCAGTAAGGTTTTAGTGACAAGGACATCAGTGGTAACCTTGGATATGAGAAGGTCTAGCCCCCCTGTAAGGGTTAGAAAACAAGCCACATTTCAGTTGGGCTGGAAGAGGAGAAGGGAGAGGCGGTGTCTTTGAAGTCCTGAAAGGGAAGAGGAATGGACTTGGGTTTTAGAGGAAGTTTTTTCCTTTGTCTCTGATGACTGATCCCAAGATTAAATGCTAGCTGTGAAGGAGCTACTGGAGACAGCTATGAGATGTGGATTCCACCTTTTGTGAGAGATGCACGGCCGGGAGCTGGGCCGGAGGCTGAGGCCGGGAGCTGCACCAGACGCTGCCTGTTGTGAAAGTGAGCTCATCAAACTCACAAACCCTTTTCTTCCCAGGCACTTGGTCTGGTTTTTAAAGCAACTGAAATCTTGGAAACCCCTCCAGAGAGGGCAAAAGCAAGATGGCTGCTCCGCCCTCCGCTGTATACCCGATAGGAATTTTTTAGAGTTGCATAATGAGTGACTTCCCTTAAGGTTTAAAAAGCAAACCCCCCTCAGGAAAAACCCTTGCCACAAAAAAATGTAATACCAGACATGATTGATTTCCAGTAAGATTCAAAAGATGCTATATAATTAATTTAGAAGCAGTAACTGACATATGGACACATCGAGATAAAGAAGGCATAGAAAGACAGTTAGGAGGTAGTTTACTGGAAAAAAAAAAAAATGGGCATATACACATGGAAGCATGGACCAGTCAGAAGAATGAAAAGAACAGAGCAGACAGACTCAGTAAATAGCATGGACCCATTGGTCTCCCACCACACAAAAAACCGACTAAGATTAAAATACAAGACCTACAAAGAGTTTAGGAGGAGGCAATGATTGGGAAATGCAAGTTTAAGAACCAAGAATAGTGCCCGGGCGGTGGTGGCACACAGCCTTTTAGTCCAGCACTAGGTGAGGCAGAGGCAGGGCGTTTATTTCTGAGTTTGAGGCCAGCCTGGTCAACAGAGTGAGTTCCAGGACAGCCAGGACTACACAGAGAAATCCTTCTCAAAAACCGAAAAGTGAAAGAAAGAAAGAAAGAAAGAATAACGGAAAGAAAGAATAGAAAGAATGAAAGAAAGAAAGAAGTTAGGAAGGAAGGAAGGAAGGAAGGAAGGATGGAAGGAAGGAAGGAAGGAAAAAAGAAAGAAAAGAAAGAAACCAAAAATGGGGCTGAAGAGATGACTCAGTGGTTAAGAGCACTGACTGATCTTCCAGAGGTCCTGAGTTCAACAATATCCCGGCAACCACATGGTACATCACAACTCATGCTGTAATGGGATCCATGATGGCCTCTTCTGGTGTTGTCTGAAGACAGCTATAGGTATTCATATAAATAATCTTAAAAAAACAAAAAGAAAGAAAGAAAAGAAACCACTCATGGATGGACTTTTGACTACTAACAAAGAGATACTACGACACACACATCTTGAGTGCCCTGCTCATGGCAAGTGAGAACATGGTCAGTCCGTGGCGGCGCACGGTAGAAACTGTATCCTCCCAGGCTTGGATATGATGAACCCGAAGCACAGAGGACTGTATGTGCATGCATTTGGCACGGGTAGGGGTGAAGGCCTTGCTCTGAGGTGCTGTGTTGTATTGCACACTTGGAGGGCCCAAATTATTCAGGCAGGCATCTGAGTGTTTGTGCTGTCTCTACTGCCAGACTCAGTTCTGCCTGCTGGAAAACACAAAGGGTGAGCAGACTAGATCTCTGCTTAGACAGTGCTTTTCCCCTTCCTCTAATGGAGAGAGGAGGTGTGAATATACAGGTCAACAATCAGGAGAAACAGGAAGCAAAACTGAGAAGCCTGGAAGACTGAGCTGCCCAGGGTTGTGTTACTGTTCCTATCTCGAAGGCAACAGACGTAAGAACCCTGTGAGAAGTGCCATTGCCTTCCATCATGTGAACGAAGTCAGCCACACAGTACCTCAGAGCAAAGGGAACTGTTGGGCATGGCAGTGTCCAGGTGGGGGACGATCTGGTGGTGTGTAGGTTTTAAGGAAAGCAAAGAAAGAGTAGGGCTGGAAGACGCTCACAGCTAAGAGCACTGGCTGCATCTAACAGAGGAATGGGGGTTTTCAATCCCAGCACCTACATGGCAGTCACCACCATGTTCTGTAACTCCAGTTCCAGGTAATCTTCACACAGACATTGGTAAAATTCTGCACATAATAAGATAAAGCAAAATATACAGATTTAAAAAAGGAAGGAAGGCCGGTGGCGCACGGCTCTTTAACCCAGCACTTTGGAGGCATGAGGCGGTGATTTCTGAGTTCCGAGCCGAGCCTGGTCTACAGAGTGAACTCCAGGACAGGCCGGGGCTACACAAGAAAACCCTGTCTCGCAAAAAAAACAAACAAACAAACAAATGTTAAAAAAGTAATGAAGGAAGGAGGAAAAGGAGGAAGGAAGGAAGGGGGAAGGAAGGAGGAAGTAAGAGAGAGCACAGTTGACCAGTGTCGGAAGCTGGAGTTTATAAAAGGCAAACTCAGGGGCTCTGGGTAGATGCAGGAAAAAACCTGGTAGATTGTATAAAAGTAGTTTGTATTTAAGATTCAGTTGCAATAAACAAGCAACAAGAATCGTTTTAGTTTGTTTTGCCTAGTGGAAGAACAGAATCTGATTCACAGGTTAAGGCTGAGTCGGAGCCCAGACAAGATAGCATTTGTCTGTTTCTTTGCACTTGGGAGCTAAGGAGGAGGGCAAGAGATTGAACAAAATGACACCCAACTAAACAAACAAACCCAAACAGTAAATGGGAGGCCGGTGTGGTGGTTATGTATTCTTGGAACCAAGAAGCCAGGTGGGTCTCTGTGAGTTCGAGGCAAGCTCATTCTAGGACTATAAAAAGGTTACAGACCAGCCAGGACTCCATAGTCTCAAAAAGCAACCAACCAAGCAAAGAAATAAAAGGAAAACTGAGGAAAAAGGGGGGAAAAGATTGGAGGCATGGAGAGAGAGGAGGGGAGAAGAGGGAAGTGAGGAAGGGGAAGGAAGGAGAAGGGAGAGAGGGGAGGGAAGAGAGGTGAGAGAGAGAACAGAGAGGGAGGGAAGGAATGGGGAGGGAAGGAGAGGGGACGGGGAGGAGAGGGAGGAAGGAGAGGGGGAGGGAGGAGGGAGGAGAGGGAGGAGAAGGGGAGGAGAGGGGAGGGAGGAAAGGGAAGGGAAGGAGTAGAAGGGATGTTGAAAAGGATACCTCAGCTGAGACCCAGGGCCCTGGAGCTCAGAAGACTGGATGGTTAATATTAATTTATCTCTCATAATTTCACACCTGTAACCCAGAACCCAGGAGGCCGAGCACCTGAGTTCCAGGACAACTTGGGTTACAGAGTGGAAAAACTGCAGTAAAGAAAGAACACGAGAGTGACGAAGAGGAGGGAGGAAGGAGGAGAGAAGAGAAAGGCTACTTTTTAGGTGTGCTTGGGCTCCCCCTCCCCAGATTTATCACTGTCACACAGGGCGACTTACACAGAGATGACAGATTTTCCTGCAGAAAAACGGATTAAATGTTACTGAACTCCCTTGGAACAGTAAGTGCTTCCCTTCTCCCCCCCTCCGCCTCAGCTCCAGCTTATTGGACCATGGAAGACCAACAGTTCGCAGTCAGCCCCTTCGCTGCCCAGGAAGGCGATTGCCGCTTAGTCCAGGCTGGTCTACTCAAGCATCATAAAGAACAAGTGTTTGGGCATCCACACAAATAAATATTTTGGTTGTGTGAGCGAATGTGTGCCTTGCGAAATAGAGAGACGAATCCACAGAGAAGGAGGAAGGAGCAATTGGGAGCAAAGCCCGGGCAAGAGGAGAAAGAAAGAGCTTCCGGTTGTTCCTTCTGGGTTCTGCGCTCCTGAGGCCTAGCTCTGCCTCGGGTTCCCCAGATAGCTTTTCCTAGAAAATACCCCACTTTCCGGTGAATATCTTCTATATGCACCCCCTACCACTTGTGTGAGGTGTGTGAGAGACACAGAGAACAGAGATGGAAGAGCGAGACAGAGATGGTGCCCTTGGTATCCACAGCCTTGCCAACGTGGGCTTATCTTAGTCTCTAGCTTTGAAGTTCTATAACAGATCTTCAAGCTAACTGACTTCCTTCCTTCCTTCCCTTCCTTCCTTCATTCCTTCCTTCCTTCCTTCCTTCCTTCCTTCCTTCTTTCCTCCCCTTCCTTCCTCCTTTCTTCCCCTCCTTCCCATCCTTTCTCTCGCTCTCCTCTCTTTCTTTTCTTTCTTCCTTCCTTTGAGACAGGGTCCCAATATTGTAGCCCTGGCAGTCCTGAAAATTCACTATGAGATCAGCCGCCCTGGACTCACAGAAGTCTACACCTGCCTCTGCCTCTGCCTCCTATTGCTGGGGTTACAGCAATGCAAACAATCACACCTCACTACATTTATTCATTCACTGCCCTGAACCATTAGTTTTCTTGAGATGTATTTTTGTATTCGTGTTATTTTTACTAATCTTTTTATTTTTCTTTTTTAGCTTTATTTAACACTATTATTTTATGTGCTTGAGGTTGAGTGGCTTTATAATACGCATGATAACACGTATACCTGGTGCCTGAAGAGATCAGAAGAGGGTGCTGGCCCTCCTGGGACGAGTTATAGGGCAGTTGTGAGCCACTATGGGGATGCTGGAATCATAAACCGCCAGGTCCTCTGCAAGTGTTCTTAACTTAACTGCTGAGTGAACTCTCCCAGTCCCCCTTTTCTCCCAACCCCTGCTGACTTCTAAGCTCGTTTCATGTTCAAGTTGTTTGGCAGCCAATAGACATTAAACTCTTTCTAAGTATAATAGAATTTGCACATTTACAATGCCTAATTCAGTTAGTTGGATTGTTACATAGATCTGTTGATGTTGTTGGATACATTATACAATTGACAATTTTTTTTTTCCCGAGGTGATATTTTGGTTGGCAATTTTCTAGATTTAAAAAAAAATTATTTGGTTGGTTGTTTTGTTTCTTAGACCAGTGGTCCCATGTAGCCCAGGCTCAACTAACCTTGCTATGTAGCATGAGGATAACCTTGAACTCCTGATCCTTCTGACTCCACTTCCAAATGCGTGGGTGTCACATGTGTGCATCATAGCAGCTGGACACTGACATAGATTTCCAACATGCTCTTTCCTTATTCATGGTTTGACAGAAGACAATGTGCTACAGAACTCCTTCGTCAAACATCCTTTGACAGGCACCGTAGTTCCCCACCGTGTGTCCCTACTCCTGGAGAAACTGAGGCAGTTCTGCTGTTGAGTTTTCAGCCACCGTAGGTTACATTGTGAGTTCCAGGCCAGCCTGGGCTAAAGAGTGAGATTCTATCTTTAAAAAAACAAACAAAACAAAACCAAGAGGACTGACAAGTGGTTTGCAGGTAAATGTGCTTGAAAGATTTGAGTTCTGATGGTAATAAAAAATCTCAGAAGCCGGGCGATGGTGGCACAAACGACCTTTAATCCCAGCACTTGGGAGGAAGAGGGCCAGGCGGATTTCTGAGTTCGAGGCCAGCCTGGCTACAGAGTTCCCAGGACAGCCAGGGCTAGACAGAGAAAACCCGTCTCGAAAAACATTTAAAAAAAAAAAAAATCTCAGAGGTTCCCCTTCCCTTTCCTTGTCCACCCAGTCAAAAGGTCCTCTGTACCACCCTCCCTTAGACAAAGGGTTCCTTTCCTTGTTCTAAGGGTGTGTGGGGTTGTAGACTGTGAGAGTAAGCCTGGTAAGATCGAGCTAAGGTGCTTGGAGCCCCGAGACCCTGAATGGACAATTATAGACGCTTCCACCTGCTCCTAGCACCAGGGGTCCCTATCACGTAGCCACAGCCCCTCCCACAGAGAGAACTGATGGCCATCAGTCACGCAGAGGGCATTGCCCTCGAAACCCCTCACAATTTAGAGAAACATCCCTAATTATCTGAGAACCAGGGCAATAGAAGCACCTGCCGCCCCACCAACCCCCCACCCACCCCAAAACTGTAGTAAGATTCCAGAAGGAATAAAGGTGTATGAGAATTACTTGGTCAACGGCTGAGAGCATCTGTCACAAGAGCTGTTAACACTACGCCCTGGAAGAGAACACTCTCCTGAAGCTTTCAACCATCCAGAAGATGTCCTGCATTCCACTTGCTTCGCTCTGCTCTTGCTAGCCCAGCCCTCCTCCCTCTCAGCTCGGCTCAGTGGCAGCCGTGCAGCACTGCAGAGCAACGACAGGTCCCCAGGTGCCAGGGCAGCGGCACCAGAGTAGAGTGCAGTAGCATGGAGGCCGGGAAGCACTCCCCGCTCTGTCTGTGCCCTTTCCCCTTCGCTTGAACCCTTCCCACCCGTCTGGGCCGGGAGAACTCTGCAGATAGCCTCGGTACACAGACCGGCACCTTCAGAGCTATTTTCTTCTGCATTCAGCCAGGCCTTACCCGCCACCTGTTTTGCCAGGCTGAGCAGGCTCTTTTTATTATACATGATAAATACCTTTACCCCCATGCACGTTGTGTTCAGGGTTGGGAATGAGTTCGATGTGGACTCTGCAGAGAAAGCATGGTGCTCCTCAGAACCCCCACCCCCACCCCACCCTGGAGACGTTACGGTGTTGTTTGGAGTGTGACAGTCCTTTGTATGCCTGAACACCATAGTATCCTGAAGTGGTACCCAAGGGCCAGGTAGTTCCCTCGGAGCCAAAGTGCTAACCCAGAGCGGCTCATCAGCGCTCTTCTGCTTTGACCTCGTGACCTCTGGGTACCCTGAAGGCCCTTGAGGGTCAGAGAATACTGGAGGAGACAGTCAGTTGAGAGGGCAGGTATAAGGGGTGGACAGGGACTTAAGTACTCTGCTGCCATGCGTAGAGGAGAGACTGTTCCTGTTGCACGAAATTGAGCTAAAAAAGGACACCCTGTCCTGGGTTCCTGGATGCCATGTGGGCTTCCAACCTTGCTAAAGCCTAAGACTGAACACAGCGTGGTCCTCTCGGCCCATGGATCTCCCCAACCCTTCTTCCTATCCTTAAATTGTTTACAATGTATTTATTTATGAAGTTTATTCATGTGTGTTTCCCTGTGGTAGTGCCATCTACTAGTAAATCTCCTAAAGGTCAGAGATTAACCTGCAGGAATCATTCTCACTTTATTCACCATGTAGACCCAGATCAACTCATGTCAACTTTGGGCAGACTTTGCTACTGAGCCATATCGCCAGGCCCATTAATCCTGATCTAATGGTCCATACCGCTGTCGCCATCAGCCAAACTTAAGGATCTTCCCATCATTCTTAACTCTGCCGTGACTCCAGCCTTGTAATTACTACAAGGTCACAAGAAGCCAAGTAATGTTGGAAAGTTGAAATCCACAACAGCAAGCGCTCTGTGAATTTAAGATAGGCCAGTCTGTTCTTACATACAGAGTCCCAGAGTATATAAGTGAGACACCCTGTCTCACAAAAATAAAAGAAAGGCCACAGTGCCTTCGCCGTTCTCACTTTCCATTGCCGATGTACCCACTACCTGCGGCTTGATACACATAGATTTTTACTGTATATTTACTGCAGGACTGTAACTCTGAAAATGAGTTTGAGACAAGAGTTCAGGGCCTTGTACTTTTTAGAGGCCTCAAAGTGCTCTCGTCCCTTGACCTTTCTGGCCTCTGGAGCCCCCTCCACTGTGTCTGCACTGCTCCTGCTTTGCTAGGCACCACGTTCCTCCCCCCCCCTCGACCCCCTGCGCTTTAATTTTAAGGAGCCTCATGATTGTCTCTGGCACACTGAGAAAACCTAAAAGTCTTTCCAACTCATGTCCTTAATTCAGTCCACACCTACAGTCTTCTTTTATGTCACAGAATAAGCAGCTCACGGTTCTGAGGATTAGGGTGTGGCATCTCTGGGGGTTCCTCACACACTCCAACCTAAGCAAACCTCCTGGATCACTCTGGTGCCCTGAGCTTCGGGCTGGGCAACTCCTACTAGCCCCATTCTGATTGGCCTCTGCTTCCTGTCCACTCCCTTCCACCAGATTCTATTATGCCTCTTCCTTTGGGGGGGGGTTGTGGGGTGGATGGGTGGGGGTGTAGGGTGGGGCAGGGGGGTGAGGGCAGAACTGGGGTGGGGTGGGGGTTGAGGGGTGGGTGGTGATGTTAGAAGAGGCAGGGAGTGCTAGGCATATAAGTCCACAGCTTCACACATGCCAGGTATGCTTTTCCATACAGCCTCACCTTAGTTTACATCTTTTGTCTTCCTGTATGATGGTGATCCCCCCCCCCCCCCCTTCTCACTGACAGGCCTCGATCTGAGCGCTTTCTTCTGCTCCACGCCTCAACTGAATCTCTGTTTCACTGGAACTCTGGAACCCCACTTCTCAGCGACTGGCACTCCAGTACCCCTCGCCAACAGGAGCTCTTGGGCCAGAAACATAACCTCCTCAGTGCCTTTACTCTCCTCATCCTGTAAAAATGTAGCCCTTAAAGTTGGACAGTTAAGTTGTCTTGAGAGAACACTTAAGCGATGCCTTGGCACAAATGCACTTTTACTTGCGGGGAAGAAAACTTGAAAAACTTTTTTTGGTTCCCAAACCCTATGCCCCCAGCCCCAGTTTCAAGGTTTAAATTCCTTTGCAATTTAAAATGGGTTAAGTTGAGGGGGGGCTTGTGTACCCAAAGACATTTACTGTAAATAAAAAAAAAGGGTTTTCTGTTTGGTAATTGACCGAAAACCCGCCCCACGTTTAAAAAGCTGGTAGCCCTCCCCGCTCCGGGGGCCCAGGTGCCCACCCACTTTGGGGGCTTCTGCCCCTCCCTCCCCCCTTCCTCCTCCCCCTTGCCCCTTTTCCCGGGCCCCCTCCCTGCTCTAGCCTTTTCCCCTTCCCCCTCCTCCCCCCCCGGGGGAACCCACACCCCCTTTCTTTCCCCCCTTTAATAAACTTCTTTAAAACCCCCCAAGATTTTTTTTTTTTTAAATCTTTTGTTTTTTTTTTTTTTGTTTTTTTTTTAACAGGTTTTAAGGAAAATGGATCCCCAAACAAAAGGGGGCCAGGTCCCCAAAACTAAATTAAGATGGTTGCGGAAATTGGTCGGGGAACCCCCCCCAGTCTCTCCCAGGTTAGAAACCTCCTCCAGCCCCCCACCTCAAAGGAGTTCTACCCAAGAAAGCAAAAAGAAATTAAAAAAAAAAAAAAAAAAGGGCAGCTGGGTGGTGGAAAGCACATGCCTTTAACCCCAGCACCAGGAGGAGAGGGGGAGAATCTCTGTGATTCAGGGCCAAACCTGTCTACAGAGCAAATTCCAGGACAGCAGGGCTAAAACGGAAACCCTGTCTTGAAACAAACAAATATACATAATATGAAAAAATTGTTTTTATTTCTTTCAACTTCCAAACTAGGCTTCAACACAGACATCATATGATTAGTTGAACAGCCCAATGGCAAGCCCTGTATAAAAAAGAAAGTTTTCAGTATCCAAAGGGAATATCCCAGAAGGAAGCCAGGGTCGAGTTCATGAGCTGGTGGACCAAAGAGGGCACTGGGGGGTGTCTTGGTTTATCTGCTCACAGGGAGACGGGGCCCAGGGTAGCCAGGGAAGTACAGGAAACGGGAATTTTGCTCGGAAGAGATTAGCCGGGCTGGAAAGGGGAAAACAATATGAAAAGGTGAAACATCAACATTTCAGAGATGTCCCTGGGAGATGGACCCAAACACCGTTAAGAGCACGGCTCCCTTCCCAGAGGACCTAGGTTCAATTCCCAACACCCACATGACCAGTCATATAGGGTTGCCTTAGACCTGAGATAATTTCTCATCCTCCCCGTTAACTCCATTTCCCAAGAACTCTGAACCCTCACACAGATAAACATCAGCAGAACTCCAATGCACATAAAATAAAATAAACAAATAAATTTTAAAAAAAAAAAAGATGTCCCCAGGGGCAAGGAAATGACTCAGTAAACTGCTAGCCAAATTCCCCAACATGGGGATCTGATTTTCCAATTTCCCAGCACCTACAGCATGGTGGCATACCCCTTTATTTTCCATTGCAGAAAGAGAAAAAAAACGGCAAAACCTTCAAGCTTGGTTGACCGGGCCGGCCTAGCCTAATGGGGGCTCTGGGCCGATGAACTAGGCTGTCTCAACAGCCAGGTAGACAGCCCTGAAGAACCCCAACACTGAAGTTGACTCCTGGCCTAACCACACACACATCACAAGTTATCTGTACACACACACACACACACACACACACACACACATGAGTGCCCTCTGGGCCTCCTAGGAGTCTTGTCCCTTGCACAGGACCCCAACGCTCTGCCCCAAATCACCCGCAAAGGGATGTGTCATCACAGGCATCTCCAGGAGATGCCCACTTTCCCAACAGTGCGGAATTATGAAGATCGGGTTGACAGAGGGCAGGTTTTTGACACTGTCAGTCTAAAAACAAGACCCAAACTTGGA
The DNA here is from genome assembly GCA_021653895.1 of Mastomys natalensis. Taxonomy (NCBI): domain Eukaryota; kingdom Metazoa; phylum Chordata; class Mammalia; order Rodentia; family Muridae; genus Mastomys; species Mastomys natalensis. The sequence goes on along the minus strand of JAJTUV010002837.1, from coordinate 109,004 downwards.
GGTAACTGAGCAGTGGGGCCCATCCCACTGACTACAGGGAAGAAAGTATTGGAAGAAAGAGGGAACCTGGAGGCAGGGTCCTCTTCTATCCTCACCACACTTGAAGGAGTGAATAAAGAATCTCAACCTATGGAAGAGAGACTGTGACAATCAACAATCCACCAAGTTGCGGGATTTCCTGTGGCAGTGCCAGCACACTGCACGGTCTCTTGACAACCCCTCCCTCAGATCTCCACAAGCAAGTAGTTCCCTTCAGGATCCTGCCCATCCCAATGCTTCCTAGGGTCTTGGCCATAGTTGGTGGTTCTTGAATGACACAACTCAACTGCTTATATGTCGGGTTTTCCCTCCCATTGTTAGGATTCAGAGGGGCCCAGTTTGTTTTAGCTCCTTTTCTGTGTTACTGTAACACAATACCCAGGTTTGAATAACTTCTAAAATAAGTTTGTTTAATTAAATTCCTTGAGGCTCGGGAATATGGTGGCAGCTTCTGTCTTAGTTTGATGACGGCTCGGTGGAGGATAGGGACACAGTGATAAAAGATTCAGAAGAGATCTCAGAAGACAGAGGTCATGAAGGGCCAGTTTGTAGCGCTTCCCTCCAAAGAACTACCCTGGGTTCCTTGAGAGCTGGCTTTGGTTCCTTCCAAGGGCAGGGCTCAAGTGACATATCACCTTGCTCCCACATCTTGAGGTCCCATTTTTTCAGCTCACCGGACCTGAGTACCCAGGCTGGTTTGGTTATGTGATCAGAACTCAGAGGAATATCCCAAAGACCCACGAGAACACTGTGGCAGTTTCAGGGAAAGCCCATCAGGAGAATATCGGGGAACAGAGAGCAGAGGAGCGTCCTGACGAAGCTCAATGACTTATCTAGTGATTTGGTTGAGAAGGGAAAGGTATTTCCACCGGGTTTGATGACCTGTTTGATCTCAGGACCCCACCACACAGTGGAGAGGACTGACTCCCTCAAGTTGTCCACAGACTTCCACACCCCAAACAACAAGTGTGTTGCGTGTGCAAAACACACAATGATATAAAAATATATATATATGATTTTTTCAAAGACAGGGTTTCACTGTATAGCCCGGCTGTCCTGGAACTCACTCTGTAACCAGCTAGCCTCCAACTACAGAATCCACCTGCCCTGCCTCCCAAGTTCTGGGATAAAGGGCGTGCGCCAACCACTGCCTGGCTCAATGATATAAAATTAATAAAATTATTATAAAAAATAAATGCACAACTTAAAACTCCTCTGATGTCTGGTTGTCTTGGGTTCTTGTGCTACTTGGAAGACTAGGTTATAAGTTCTGTTTTGTATAACTAGCCATCATGTTTTACCATTGCCCCATTCATAGCCCTGTCAGAGTCACAGCAGAGCCTCCACTGCTGAGAGAGGCTGGGCAAACTCATCTATCCTTCTGATAACCTAAGTTACAAACAAGACAGAAATGAAACAGAGGTTAAGTCACTTGTCCATGTCTGGCAAGCTAACACAGGAAGTGGCTGAGGTTCCTTTTTTCGAACAAGAATACACCCCACTCACACTCATCCACTTCGAACACACACACACACACACACACACACCATAATATATATATATATAATAAATTATAATATATTAATATATAATATATATACTCCATTCCCTTAGGAGAATTCCATTTTAATGCCAAAACCTTAGTCATTCTTTTGTTTAGACTTGGAGTCCCTGCCAGAGCTGTGGGCTGGGTGAGCTGGAGCCAGCCCACTCTGTCTCCCTAACACACCCTGCCTCTCACTTTGCGGTCTGGCAGAGGAAGCGCGGAAATTGCTTACTGAGCCAGGTACAGGGCTTGGCGGCAAAACTGCTCGTGGGGCGGGAGGCCAGAGCCGCACCCTGGCACCTGGCAGGCAGCCTAGCTCCACCGTTGAGAAAAGCCTTGCTACAAAAGAGGCCTCCCCCCCAAGCAGGCCGCCTTCTTCTCCCGGCCGAACCCCTCAGCTGAGGAACTGAACTCAGGGCCAGGCTAGGTCAGGTCCTTACATGGCCTTGGGAGGCTGTTCAATGGGCCTTGAGGCAATACCCAAGCCTGGGATGCTTCCTTGACTGCCTATGGTAGGCATCTGGGTACGTAAGAGGCAAATGTCACTTTCCAGATGCATAGAGGGCTCTGGCGTTTCTGAACCCCCATTACTGTCCCCTCCTCCAGGGCATCCAGGCTTCACAGTGTCACCCTACCATGTGACAGGTGTTTGTCCAAAGTGCAGACTAGACAGATCTCTGGGTCTATGATAAAAGAAAAATACCCTTCAGAGGCAGGTTCAATAGTAAAGGTGGGCGTTTGACAGAGGAACCCTGGACCTAGGGGGAGTGGTTGATTGTAAAGTTCTGAGGATGGGATAGCTGGCTTAGTTGGGGGCCCAGCACTCTGGAGGTCCACAAAGGGGAGCCAGGACCCCTATGTGTAGACCCCGATTCTGCCGTCCCCTTGAGCTCGAGGCCTGTGTCTAGACAACCAGGCCATCTCAATGAGGTTTCAGATAGGGCTGGTCTCCAGCCAGGCCGGGCTGACATCAGTCCAGTGCATAGGGACTGCTGAGGCCAGGAGCTGCAGCTGCCAACAGGGACACAGGAGGAGCAAGTCCTTCCTCTAGGTGGGTGTCAGCCGCCCACTCTAGGACCCTCAACTGGTGCCAAGGAGGCAAGGGGCAGAGCTGAAACCCCAAGGCCCATTCAATCCACATCTTTTGGACCCTGTTACAGATCCATCTTGCACTGCCCTACATACAGGGTGAGATAAGGATGCTAAAACATAATGTGGGCTCCTGTCTCCTGGTCATACGACCCTGCCCCCTGACCTGGATATTCCCAAAGCAGGACAAAAGAAGGCCAATGCAGAGTGACCTTTGACCTTACCAACCCACATCAACTTCACAGAGAAAGATTTAGGAGTGTGCTAACGCTCCTCCCAGCCCCACGCTAATTACCAATGGGAGGGTCAGCTAACCCTGCAATAGCCTGACTGAGGGGTAACCCTAAGGCTACCCCATGGCAGGAAGCGTTGTGGTGCATGCCCTGACCAGTATTGTGTGACTTTGTATGGAAGATGACAAACCCTGATCAGGCAGGGGTGACACAGCCATATTCCCAGGAATGGCCTTTGTCATGGAGTCACTCCTGGGCCCAATCTGTGGGATTCGTGGGAGCCTTTTCTCTGGCCCTCCTCAGTTTCAGCTTGTTTATAGTCACCCATCATTCACTTCGGAAGGTCCAGGTGTGGTACTAAGCAGGCCATCATAGGGCCCAGGCACAGCCTCCAGTCTAGGTTCCCAGTTTCAAGCACCACAGATCTCTGTGAACGAGGGACCGACACCTGTGTGTCCTGCAGGATGTCCATGCTTCTGCTGATGCAATGTAGCAGCCACTTCCTGTGAGGTCCTGGGCGCTGTGTCTCAGAACAGGCGCTGTACCAAGGTTCCCCAAAGACTTGATTATATGACCTCACACCAAATGGCGCTCTGCCCTTCCGGTTTTTTGGTTGGGGGGGCAGTGGGGGGCTGTGGGGGGGCCTCCATGTCTGGGGATGACGGACGGGCACAAATCCTTGCCCATGTGCTTCTTGCCTTCCTTTTCAGGTGCTGGAGCCAAACAGGGGACAAGCTCCTGGCAGTGTGAGGTGTTGTCCTCATTTCGCTGAGAAGCCGAGCCTGGGCCATCACCGTCCTCTCTGGCCTCAGTTTATCCTGTGGAAAAATGAAAAACAGAAGGTAAAAACATCTGATCGCAAACCCTTTTCCCAAACCAAAAGAAAGGCCAGGGAAAGTTCAAGAACACCCAGGCCTGTCTGAATTCTGGCCTCTGTTCTCCCTCCGGGCGCCACAAGTAGGACTAGCACCCGGGGAGAGGCAGCAACTTTGAGTTTACTCTGTGGGCTGGGGACTCAGCAAGATCTCTGCTAAAGCTGCCTCCCCCTCTTTTAAAATTGAATATTTTTTTTGTTTTTTTTTTTTTAGCTTTTTATTGAAACGATAGTTCTAAGACTACCAACGCCATCAGAATTCTGAGATAAATTTTAGGGAACCCGGGTGAGACATGCGAATCATAACAGGAAAGCACCCAGGGTCCCCATTGTCACACCTCTGCTTCTCCTTGATTCTAGACCCAAGACCACCCCGGGGCGCTCTCTCGCATAACCTTTCTGCTAAGGGCAGCATTATTTTTCTCTCTCCTCTGATTTTTTCACCCACCTTCTCTCCCATCCCCCAGCTCCACCTCTACCCCCACTCCTCCATACCTCCCCCCAGCCACAACCTACTTCCCAACACCCCCCTGCCCGGGGACTCTGACCGTGTGTGTGTGTGTGTGTGTGTGTGTGGTGTGTGTGTGTGTGTTGTGTGTGTGTAAAATGTGTGTGTTTGTTTGAATGGGTATGTATGTGTATGAATGTGTGAAATGTGAAAAAGTGTGTTTGAAATGTGTGTGTGTAAATTTTCGAGAGTGTATTGGTACACGCATGTTTAAACTGGGAGACTTGGAAGCCAGAGGTCAACAATGTCCTGCTGTCATATTCTGGGGTTTGTCGGGTTTTTTCCCCAGTGCCACCAGCCTTAGCTACTCCGTCAGCCTGGGGGGCACAACCCACAACACATCTTGCTTGTTTTTGGTTGTTTAGTTTTTAAGATTTTTAAATTTTTATTTATTTTTTTATTTAGGCTTTCTGAGACAGGTTTCTCTAAAACTGCCTTGCTTTCGGGGAACAGGCCCTTACAGAGAGCCAAGAAAAACCAGAATTGTTAAACCAAAGGCTTTTCCCTTTCAGTACAAGAAGTTGACACCTTTTTTCACCAGGAAGGAAGAGTGTATGCATAACAACCGGGGAAAGCTCTGCTGTTTTGTGAGCCACCCTTTACCGAATGGGGGAAAGTTTGGTCCTGGCACTGTTTCTTTTTGGGGGAAAGGGAGTTCCCATGAATTTTTGCAAAACCAGTTTGCGATTACAACCTTCCTCCCTAACTCTATCCTAAACAGCGTTCTCAGGCAATAGAACCGACCTTGTGGAAGAGCCCTAGGTACATTGAAAAAGGGAAAACGTATTTTGGGCACAGGAGTTTAAAATGTACGTCTTTAAGCTTTGTTGTGATAATTGTCATGAAAAAAAAATTCCCAGTTTTACCCCTTTAAATATAAAAAATAAATCACCCTTTTCTAACTCCCGTTTCAGCCACCCTGGCTAAGATTGCTCACAGGTTTTCTTGCGAGACCTGCACATTGATGTCTGGAACTCACTGTGTAGAACCTGGGTGGCCTTGAACTCACAGAGATCCTCCGCCTCTTGCCTCCCAAGTTATCATCAATGCTGGTATATACAGTTTCTTGCCTTGCCTAATGTGATATATTGTGGGTTTTTTTTTTTTTTTTAATTCAGTTTTAAGGTATTGTTGCATGCAGCACGAAGTGACACAGCAGGGCACCGGAACAGAGGACAACCTGTGGAGTCATATCTTTTTTTCCACTCTTGCTTGTTTGTTTTGTTTTTCAAGGCAAGAGGGATCTCTTGTATACCTGGCTGTCCTGAATTTTTTTGTAGACCAGTTGGCCTTAAAACTCAGAGACCTGCCAGCCTCTGCTCTGGGGATGAAAGGTGAGCACCAACAGCACCCCACCTCCTCTTCCCCCTTTTAAGTGGCTCTGGAGTTTAAGCGAGTCATCAAGTCATACGGGCAAATGTCCCTGCCTGAGCCAAATCTTCCACCCGGCCTTGACGTGGGGTTTTGGAAATTTGAGCTGTGGGGGAAGGGTGTTTCTTACCTGTTGTTTAGCCTTCAGAGTGGCAGCTCCCGGAGGGGAGCCATTCTCTCAGATAGTTTACTGTTCTATTGATTTGCTTTTGCGTTGGAACCCTGTGTAGGTGCTGTAGGATTTTATTTGAGAAAGAACTGTGTTAATCAGGAATTGTTTTATAGTATAAGGGCCCCCATTATTGTTTCTCGATTTCTTTTTGTTTTTTAATTTATTTGACAGGAAATGGTGGCACCATCTTTAATTCTAGTACTTGAGGCGAGGAAAAGGGGGGCAGGGGGCAGAGGGGCAGAGGGGCAGAGGGGCAGAGGGGCCGAGGGCAGAGGGGCAAGGCAGAGGCAAGAGAGGCAGAGGAGGCAGAGAGAGGCAGAGAGGCAGAGAGGCAGAGAGGCAGAGAGCAGAGGGGCCCGAGGGGCAGAGAGGCCAGAGAGCCAGAGAGGCCGAAGAGGCAGAGAGGCAGAGGCAGGGGGATCTCTGTGAGTTTCAAGGCCACTTGCTCTCCCGGAGCAAGTTCCCAGACCGCCAAAGCTATACAGAGAAACCCTGTCTTGAAAAACAACAGACCAACCAAACCAACCAAAACCCATTTTTTTTTTGGTATGTGGAGAGTTCAGAGGTCAACCTGATGCGCGTGTCCTCTCCACTGTGAAGCCCAGGATTTGAACTCAGCTTGGCAGCTTTGGCAGCACCACCATTGCCAGCGAGCCACCCCCTGGGCTCCTTCCTTCTCTGTTTTGAAAACAAAACAATGCCGGGAAACACACAGAATGAGCCTGGAGGCTGGTGCTGTGGCGCAGCTCTTGGGAGGCAGGGGCAGCGGGCCTCTTTGAGTTCAAGGCCAACCGGGACTATATAACAAGTCCTTGTCTGAACACAGCAAGAAACAATGTTTTTGGGGGAGGCTTCCTCTTTCTCAGCCTTTGGATTTCATTTGAGACGAACGGGCACCTTTAAAGATTTGATAAAATTCAGCAATGACTCTGCCCAGATTTAGGGTTTTCAGTTTTTTTATATTCCCCTTACTTGTTCCTGATCTTTTCGGGTTGTCTGTTTCTTTGGGGTTTGATTGTATGTGCCCAAAATCTACACATCATTGCCACACAGCCATTCATAAAAACCCTCAATGTCTTCCCCATCTCCGGTTTTATTTTTAAAAAGATTTATTTATGTACCAAAATTCTCATGAAAGGTATGCCGGGCAGGCCCAAGAGGGCACCAGTTTCCTCATTGTAGATGTGGTGAGCCACCATGTGTTTTGCTGGGGAATTGAACTCAGGACCTCTGGAAAGCAGGGGTTTTCTTAACCTCTGAGCCATTTCTAGGGCATCCAGGCTTCACAGTGTCACCTACCTTGGGACAGGTGTTTGTCCAAAGTGCAGACTAGACAGATCTGGGTCTATGATAAAGAATAATACCCTTCAGAGGCAGGTTCAATGTAAAGTGGGCGTTTGACAGAGGAACCCTGGACCTAGGGGGAGTGGTTGATTGTAAAGTTCTGAGGATGGGATAGCTGGCTTAGTTGGGGCCCAGCACCTGGAGGTCCACAAAGGGGAGCCAGGGCCCCTTGTGTAGGACCCGATTCTGCCTCCCCTTGAGCTCGAGGCCTGTGTCTAGACAACAGGCCATCTCAATGAGGTTTCAGATAGGGCTGGTCTCAGCCAGGCCGGGCTGACATCAGTCCAGTGCATAGGGACTGCTGAGGCCAGAGCTGCAGCTGCCAACAGGGACTCAGGAGGAGCAAGTCCTTCCTCTAGGTGGGTGCAGCCCACTCTAGGACCCTCAACTGTGCCAAGGAGGGCAAGGGGCAGAGCTGAACCCCAAGGCCCATTCAATCCTCATCTTTTGGACCCTGTTACAGATCCATCTTGCACTGCCTCATACAGGGTGAGAATAAGGATGCTAAAACATGAATGTGGGCTCCTGTCTCCTGGTCAAACCCTGCCCCCTGACCTGGATATTCCCAAAGCAGGACAAAAGAAGGCCAATGCAGAAGTGACCTTTGACCTTACCAACCCACATCAACTTCACAGAGAAAGATTTAGGAGTGCTAAGCTCCTCCCACCCCACGCTAATACCAATGGGAGGGTCAGCTAACCCTGCAATAGCCCTGACTGAGGGGTAACCCTAAGGCTACCCCCATGGCAGGAAGCGTTGTGGTGCATGCCCTGACCAGTATTGTGTGACTTTGTATGGAAGATGAACAAACCCTGATCAGGCAGGGGTGACACAGCCATATTCCCAGGAATGGCCTTTGGTCATGGAGTCACTGCTCTGGGCCCAATCTGGGGATTCTGGGAGCCTTTTCCTGGCCCTCCTCAGTTTCTGCTTGTTATAGTCACCCATCATTACTTCGGAAGGTCCAGGTGTGGTACTAAGCAGGGCCATCATAGGGCCCAGGCACAGCCGTCCAGCTAGGTTCCCAGTTTCAGCACCACAGATCTCTGTGAACGAGGTGACCGACACCTGTGTGTCTGCAGGATGTCATGCTTCTGCTGATGCAATGTAGCAGCCACTTCCTGTGAGGTCCTCGGCGCTGTGTCTCAGAACAGGCGCTGTACCAGGTTCTCAAAGACTTGATTATAATGAGCCTCACTCAGGAAATGGCTGCTCTGCCCTTTCCGTGTGTTGGGCAGTGAGGGCTGTGTGGAGCCTCCATGTCTGTGGAGTGACAGGACGGGCTCAGAATCCTTGCCCACTGTGCTGTCTTGCCTTCCTTCAGGTGCTGAGTCCAAACAGGGGACAAAGCTGCTGGCAGTGTGAGGGTGTTGTCCTCATTTCTGCCTGTGATTGGTCCTGTAGCCTGGGCCAGTCACCATTCCTCTCTGGGCCTCAGTTTATCCTGTGGAAAAATGAAAAACAGAAGGTCAAACCATCTGATCGGCAAACCCTCTTGCCACAAAGAAAGGCTCAGGGAAGTTCAAGAACACCCAGGCCTGTCTGAATTTCTGGCCTCTTTCTGCCTCCTGGCGGCCACAAGTAGACTAGCACCCAGGGGAGATGGCAGCCGAACATTTGAGTTGACTCTGTGGGGCTTGGGGACTCAGCAAGATCTCTGCTAAAGCTGCCTCTCCTCTGTTAAATGATAGTTTTGTTTTTGTTTTTTAGCTTTTTATTGAAAACGATAGTTCTAAGACTACCAACGCCATCAGAATGTGCTGAGGAGTAAACTTTAGAGAACCTGTGAGACATGCTGAATCATAACATGGAAAGCACCCAGGGTCCCCATTGTCAGCACCTCTGCTTCTCCTTGATCTCTAGACCCAGACTCAGCCCCGATGGCTCTCCTCGCATAAACCTTTCTGCTAAGGGCAGCATTTATGTTCTCTCTCCTCTGAGTTTCACCACCTTCTCCCCATCCCCCAGCTCCACCTCTACCCCACTCCTCCAGTACCTACCTCCAGTCCACAACCTACTTCCCAACACCCCCCTGTCCTCGGAGCTCTGACCGTGTGTGTGTGTGTGTGTGTGTGTGTGTGTGTGTGTGTGTATGTGTGTGTGTGAATGTGTGTGTTGTGTTTGAATGTGTGTATGTATGTGTATGAATGTGTGTATGTGAATATGTGTGTGTGAAATGTGTGTGTGTGAATATTCGAGAGTGTATTGGTAACAACGCATGCTTATCTCGGGAGACGTTGGAAGCCAGAGGTCAACAATGTTCCTGTGTCATATCTGTGTTTGTCTGGCTTTTCCCCAGTGCCACCAGCCTTATGCTACTTCCTCAGCTCTGGGGAGGCACACACCACAACACATCTTGCTTGATTTGGTTTGTTTATGTTTTAAGATTTTTAATTTTATTTATATATTTATTTAGGCTTTCTGAGACAGGGTTTCTCTATACTGCCTTGGCTGTTCAGGGGAACAGGGTCTTACAGAGAGCACAAGAAAAACCAGAATTGTTAAACTCAAAGGCTTTTTCCTTCAGTAAAGAAGTTGACACCTGTTCACCAGGAAGGTTAGAGTGTATGCATAACAACCTGGTGAGCTGCTGCTGTTTTGTGGAGCCAGCCCTTACCGAATCGCAGTCTTGTCCTGAGCACTGTTTCTCTTATGAAAGAGTTCCCATGAACTTTGCAAAAACAGTTTGCTGATTACAAACCTTCCTCCCTAGACTCTTATCCTAAACAGCGTTTCTCAGGCAATAGAACCGACACTTGTGGAAGAGGTCATAGGTACATTGCAAAAGAGACGTACTTTGCACAGGAGTTTCAATGTAGCTGTGCTTTAAGCTTTGTTGTGATAATTGTCATGAGAAAAAAAATTCCCAGTTTTACTACCTTTAAATATAAAAAATAATCACTCCAGTTCTAACTCCCGAAGTTTCAGCCAGCCTGGCTAAGGCATGCTCAACAGGGTTTCTTTGCAGAGACCTGCACATTGACTGTCCTGGAACTCACTGTGTAGACCTGGGTGGCCTTGAACTCACAGAGATCCTCCTGCCTCTGCCTCCCAAGTTGATCATCATGCCTGGTGATTATACAGTTCTTGCCTTTTGCTAATGTGATATATTGTGGGTTTTTTTTTTTTTATTTTTATCAGTTTTTAAGTATTGTTGCATGCGAGCACGTAAGTGACACAGCATGCACCTGGAAGTCAGAGGACAACCTGTGGAGTCTTATCTTTTTCTCCACTTCTTGCTTGTTTGTTTTGTTTTTCAAGGCAGGGATTCTCTGTATAGTCCTGGCGTCCTGGAATTTGTTTTGTAGACCAGGTTGGCCTTGAACTCAGAGACCTGCCAGCCTCTGCCTCTGGGGATGAAAGGTGAGCACCACCAGCACCCGCACCTCCTCTTCCACCTTTAAGTGGGCTCTGGAGATTAAGCTGAGGTCATCAAGTCTTTAAGGCAAATGTGCTGCCTGAGCCATCTTCCCAGCCCTGCTTGATGTGTGTTTTGGTTTTGAGTGTGGGGGAGGGTGTGTCTTACTCTGTTGTTTCAGCTTCCTGAGTGCTAGCTTCCCAGGAGTGAGCCATTACTCTCAGATAGTTTACTGTGTCTATTGATTTGCTTTTGTTGGAACCCTGTGTATGTGCTGTTGGATTTTATTTGAGAAACTGTGTTAATCAGGGATATTGTTTTATAGTAGATGTTGTCATTATTGTTTCTCTGAGTTTTCTGTTTTGTTTTTTAATTTTATTTGACAGGCAATGGTGGCACACATCTTTAATTCTAGTATTTGAGGCAGAGGTAAAGGGGCAGGGGGCAGAGGGGCAGAGGGGCAGAGGGGCAGAGGGGCAGAGGGGCAGAGGGGCAGAGGCAGAGGGCAGAGGGGCAGAGGGCAGAGAGAGGCAGAGAGAGGCAGAGAGGCAGAGAGGCAGAGAGGCAGAGAGGCAGAGAGGCAGAGAGGCAGAGAGGAGAGAGGCAGAGAGGCAGAGAGGCAGAGGCAGGTGGATCTCTGTGAGTTCAAGGCCAGCTTGCTCTACAGAGCAAGTTCCCAGACCGCCAAAGCTATACAGAGAAACCCTGTCTTGAAAAACCAAACCAACCAACCAACACAAAACCCATTTATTTTTGTGTATGTGGAGTTCAGAGGTCAACCTGATGTTGCGTGTCCTCTCACTGTGAAGCTCCAGGGATTGAACTCAGCTTGGCAGCTTTGGCAGCACCACCATTGCCAGACGAGCCATCCCCCTGGGCTCCTTCCTTCTCTGGTTTTGATATCAAAGCAATGCAGGACACACAGAATGAGCCTGGAGGCTGGGTGCTGTGGCGCAGCTCTTGGGAGGCAGGGGCAGCGTGGCCTCTTTGAGTTCAAGGCCACCAGGACTATATAACAAGTCCTTGTCTGAACAACAGCAAGAAACAATGAGTTTGGAGGCTTCCTCTTTCTCAACTCTTTGGACTCATTTGAGACGAACTGGCATCTTTAAAGATTTGATAAAATTCAGCAATGACTCTGCCCAGATTTAGGGTTTTCAGTTTTTATTCTCATTACTTGTTCCTGATCTTTTCAGGTTGTCTGTTTCTTTGTGGTTTGATTGTATGTGCCCAGAAATCTACACATTCATTGCCACACAGCCATTCATAATAACCCTCAATGATCTTCTCATCTCCGGTTTTATTTTTTAAGATTTATTATGTATACAGCATTCTGCATGCATGTATGCCTGAGGCCACAAGAGGGCACCAGATCTCATTGTAGATGGTGTGAGCCACCATGTGATTGCTGGGAATTGAACTCAGGACCTCTGGAAGAGCAGTGTTCTTAACTTCTGAGCCATCTCTCCAGTCCCTTGAGTTGTTGTGTTTGTTTGTTTGTGTTTTTGAGATGAAGTCTCTCTTTCTAGTCCCAGCTTCTGGAGCTAGCTATCTAGACCAGACTGGATCCCAACTCACAGACCTGTCTGTATCCCGAGTGCTAAGATTGAGAAGGAGTGCCACCATACCTGGCTTGGTCTTTGCACCTTTGTGGTATGGATTACAATCTGCCTTTCCATCTCATGTTTTGTTTGTTTGGCTCATCACTTTTCATCAGCTAGTCCAGCAAAGACTTTCTCAATTTGCTTATTTATTTTTCCCTCAGTTGTATTTATTTTCCTTTATGTGTGTGACTGTCTTGCCTGCTTATGTGTATGTACATGGTAGTGTGTGTGCAGTGTCCTCAGAGGCTAGAGGATGGCCTTGGATCCCTGGAACTGGAGTAACAGCTATCATGAGGCTCCATGTGGATGCTAGAAACCAAACTGCTGCCCTCTGAAACACCAGCTGGTGATCCTCTCTCCAGTCCCTGTAACGGGTGCTCTTACCTGCTGAGCTGTCTCTAGAGCCTCTTGTTTTTCTTTTCAAACTAATGTTTTACATTCCTGATCTTTTGCATTTCTTTTTCAGTCTCTTTTCTGCTCTGATCTTTCCAGTTTTGGTGTTTGTTTGTTTGGCTTGCTTGTTTTTTTCTTTCTGTTACATTCCTTGAATTGTAACATTGTTTCTATGTGATTGCTGTTGTCACAGATACATTACTATAACCTTCCCTGTCACTTCTGCCTTTGCTGTATCTAGGAGGTCCTTATATACAGTGTCTTTATTGACTTCACTTTCTTCACTTAAAACCTTTTTCTAAGACAGAATCTCTCTCTCTCTTTCTCTCTCTCTCTCTCTCTCTCTCTCTCTCTCTCTCTCTCTCTCTCTCTCTGTGTGTGTGTGTGTGTGTGTTTGTGTGAGTATAACCCTGGCTGTTCTGGAACTGTAGACTATCCTGTTCTCTAAAGCAGGTTAACCTAAAACTCCCAGAGCTCTTCCTGCTCTGCCTCCTGGGTGCTGAGATTAAAGCCAGTTGCCACCATGCCCAGCTTAAAGACATTATTTTTAAAAGATTTATTTATTTTACATATATGAGTGCTCTATTTTTCATGTACACCTGCATACCAGTAACAGGGCATCAGATCATATTATAGATGGTTGTGAGCCACCATGTAGTTGGTGGAAATTGAACTCAGGATCTGTGGAAGAGCATACACTGCTCTTAACCATTGAGTCATCTCTCCAGACCCTTAAAAACTTTCTTAAATATGCCCTTTGATTTCTTCATTGACTTGTTTTTACTTTATTGTGTAGATTCTGTGTTACATTGTCTGGTCACTGAAGGAGAATGTTATTGTTGGTTTCTAGCTTTGTTACTGTGGTTAGAGAAGATATCTGCTGCGCTTTTTCTATTTTTGAGTTAGTGAACACTTACCTCTGAGGCCTCCATGTGGTACATCCTGGAGGGAGTTCTCGGTGGGGATGAGGTGTATTCTGCAGTAGTGGGATGAGACAAATGTCTGAGTACCACTTAACTTCCCCCAGCCAGCTTCAGTGGCATGCCCCATCATTCAATCACTCCCTGGCAAACCCTGAGCTCCTTATCTTCCCCTTGTCCCAAAGTGTCTTCCTATCAAAATTCAAAAGTCTGGATCAGTGCTTCGCAACCTTCCTGATGCTGTGACCCTTTAATACTATCCCTCATGTTGGGGTGACCCTCAAGCATAAAATTGTTTTAATTGCTACTTCATAACTGCAATGAATAGTTATGCAAATGTCTGTGTTTTCCAATGGTCTTATGTGACCCCCGAGAAAGAGTCGTTTGACCTGTGAGTTGGAGCCATTGCTCTAGATGAACCTAGCCATCTCCTTTATGATGACTCCCACTTGAATAGCATTTTAAAAAAAGATTTATTTATGTATACATCATTCTGCCTGCATGTATGCCTGCAGGCCAAAAGGCACCGAATCTCATTACAGATGGTTATGAGCCATCATGTGGTTGCTGGGAACTGAACTCAAGACCTCTGCAAGAGCAGCCAGTGCTCTTAACCTCTGAACCATCTCTCTAGTCCCTGAAAGGCATTTTTAAAAATTACTGGATAGGCTTGACTATAGTTCAATAGTAGAGTGCTTGCCTAACATATGAGAGTCCTTGGGTTCAATTCCCAATATGCACACAGGGGCTCATACTGCCTGCAATTCCAATTCCAGGGGATCTGTCACCTTCTTCTGGTCTCTGTGAGCACCAGGCACGCACATGGTACATACACATACATGCAGGTAAACACTAATACATATCAAATAAAAACTAAATAATAACATATGTTTAAAAACAAATTAAAAGGGCTAAGCATGGTGACAAATGCTTTTAGTCCAGCACTCTGGAGGCAGAGGGAGGCAGATCTCTGAGTTCAAGGCTAGCTAGAGCTACAAAGTGAGACCTTGTCTGAAAACAAAACAAAACAAAAACAAATGAAAAGTTTTGCAGTATGGATTGGGAAAGGCTGTGGAGAAATGAGGTGAATTTCCTAATCTGAAGTCTGAGATGGGGATGTGGATACTTCGAGCTGTTTCCTCCGGTCCTGTCTCAGGACTATTTCATCCTGCACCAGAACAGGTCAACAGGTTGGTCAGGAGCCTGTCACAGCCACTGCTTTTAAAGCCAGCTTCAGAACCTGAGGTGGTGATTCAGGGAACTTGCATCTCCCTCTTCATCTCTATGCTGAAGTCTTGTGATTTGATCAGAGGCACAAAGAAAAAGAATCCAAAAGTGAGGGACACCAATTCCAAAAAGCTTTAGGACGCTAAGATCACTGAGGGAAATGCCTTCTGAAGGAGTCAAGGCATAAGATCCTGAATGGGCAACTGAGCTATCCAGCCCTTGGAGACTTTAACATCGCTTGCAGCAGTTTTGAGTGGAGGCCACTATTGCAGATGCTCAGTCAGCGGTTAATGAAGGATAATCTGTTGTTTAAAAAAAAATCCCAAAGAGAGTATAGAAATGGTATTGCCACTGTGGAGGACAATTAGACCATGTCGACATTTCTAGTGTATTTATTCTTTTTATTTGGATTTTTGTGGTGTTGAGCAGAGGCTATGCCACGGGCAAGCCTCTCTATGGATGGAAAGCTTCCATGTTTTCTGCTCGATGAGTGAGGTTTCTGGGAGAAGGAAAGCCAGATCTGCCGGCCTCGGTGCAGTCTCTGCGGGGTGTTCTTTTTTCTTCTGTGGTTTCCTTCTCTCTCTCATGTCTCCAGCCATGTAATTTGCTCCCAGTTACACTATATCTTAGGGGACCATCGTGGGTTGTATAGTCTGTCATTTAGTGTACAGCCGTACCCCTTTATTGTTTTACGGATCAAAATTACACATTGTGTGACTCCCTGACAAGTGATACAGTTGTGTTAATGCCTCTTTGTCCCATTGTCCTAATGACTTTCTAGTCACACCTTGTTTCGGAAAGTTGTCAAATTATTTGGACAATGCAGTTGTCACTAGCTAAGTCAAACTGTTGTCTGAGTCACTATCAGACATGAAACTATTCTAATGTCTTCTCCGTTAAAGTAATCATCCCTGGGTGGCATGTATTCTTAACAGGTAGATAACTGTTTCTTAAAAGCACACTGTATACCACTTTGAAACTTTTTAAAGATCCTGCTGAACTAATAGCAATGACATTAAAAGTTTCTTTTTTGTCTGTTTGTTTGTTTTAGGTTTGCTTTGAGACAGGAAAATATCATGTAACCAGGCTGGCCAAAGATGAGTTTGAATTTCTGATCCTCCTGCCTCTACTTCCCAAGTGCTGGGATTTTATTTTATTTTATTTTTTCCCCCTGAGACAGGGTTTCTCTGTGTAGTCCTGGCTATCCTGGAATTTACTCTGTAGACCAGGCTGGCCTTGAACTCAGAGATCTGCTTGTCTCTGCCTCCTGAGAGATGGGATTAAAGGTGTCTGCCACCACTGATCCACATCTTTTAAGTTTTTGATGCTATGCTATTGACAAACATAAGTTTGGAATTATTTTATCTCTCTTGCAGGTTGAACTTTGGCATAAAATATTTCTCTTTATCTCCAATAATGACTTTTTTGCCTCAAAAATTTCTGATATTAAGTGTTACACCATGGGCTGCAGAGATGGCTGAGTGGTTAAGAACGCTGGCTGCTCTTGCAAAGGACCCAGGTTCAAGTTCCAGCACCCATATATGGTGGTTCACAACCAACTCTTACTTCCATTCCAGATGATACAACGCCTTTTGACCTCTGAGGGCACCAGGCACCTGGAGCACATACATACATGCAGATGAGGCATTCGTATATAAAATAAATAAATCTAAAAAGATAGTTATAACAGCTTCTTTCAGTTTGTGTATTTTTCATCCATTCATTGCAGAAAGCTGTGAAATAGTGCAAAGACTACACACCTTCTCTACAACCTTATTATTCCATCTGACTTATCTATATTATAGACATTACACTCCATTAATACCTACGTAGTACAAAGCCAATATTCAGCCCAACCCTCCAAAAGTAGAATCAGGAAGGTCACATTGGTACAGTTGGTACTACTAATTAACCAGGAAGCTCGCCAGTTTTCGTCACCGTGATAAAAACACCTTGGAAGATGAAAGAGTCGTTTTGACTCACATTTTCGGAAGGTCCAGACCGTAGTCGGCTGGTCTCAGCACTGTGGGCCTGAGGCAAGGGAAAGCATCAAGCAGAGAGGGAGAAAGAGAGCCTTAGGGGCAGGATACACCTTCCGGAGACCATCTCCGTTGGCCCATTAATACTTTCTTTAACCTAGCCCCACCTCCACTCAGCTTTGAACTGACCAATGGGTGGACCCATTGATGAGGCTAGCGTGCTCATGATCCAATCACCTCTCAGTATCATTATCAGCTGAGGATCAAGCCTCTATCATAAGAGCCCTTTCATTGTGATTCTGGACATTTTTAGTTTTCAGCCATTTTGTCTGGATTGCACAGCTTTCTTTGTGACTTATACCTTCTCAGTGTCACACCTCTGATGGGAAAGTCTATCTGAGCCTTGGGTGGTCCTGTGTATCCTTGCTGATCATGATAAATATCAAGGCTTACCCCGCACACACCCCCACCCCCACGCCAAGCTAGTCAGATAGACAAATGAGGAGATTAGGTTACCCAGTGTGTGATTGCTGGACAATGACACATCCCCAGGGAAGAAGTGGCTTGTTTGCTGAAGGGATGGTGGGCCTTTGCCTGTGAGTTCAGCAAAGGTGCACCCCGTGCCTGTACAGCATGCATACAGGCCTACCATGTCTCCCACAGGCTTGGAGATGGGAAAGTGGGCCATGGAATGCCTTCCCACTAGGAGTGAGGGCTCCCATAGGGGCCGCTTACGGTTCTCTGGAATAGCTGATAATTATATTGCCCTTTGGATCATGTCTCCCTTGCTCCCTTTATCCTGGATAAAGATCGATGCTCTGCTGAGAGTGGTGGACAAAGGAGGGGGAGTACCATGGGTATGACTCCAGCCCAGGCTGCATCGTAAGAGCCTGTCTCAAAAATCAGCAAGTAAGCAAAGAAATTAAAAAAGGCAGGCAGTCCTGCCGGAAGCATACCTGAGCCTGCATTCCCTACAGCAGTAACTACTGTTCACACCATGCTCCAGTCCAGAGGGGGAATACTGAGAAATCCGCCCTTTCCTTTAGTAATCAGCAGGTCAGTCCGCATTCCTGCAAGGTGGTGACAGATAAGAGCCTGGCTTTTCAGACCTGGAAACAAGTCTGTAATCCCAGCCCCCCATCTCCATCCACCACTCCTACCCCCATCACCACACCCCTACTCCCAACCCCCACCCCTCCACCCACACCACCCTTCATCCCCTACCCACATCCCCATACCCACATACTCCTACACTCCTGCAGCCTCCCACCCACCCACCCACCTGCCACTGAGGCCGGGGATTACAAGTTCAAAGCCAGAAAAACACCACCAGGCAAAACAAACAAAACAGAACACCAGGAGAATGGCTTTCTCTCTGCATTCCTGATGAAGGGGAGGAACAGACAGCTCCTGTTAGACTGACTGGAGAGTGGGCGCTGAAGTAGACGGCAGATGTAGGAACCCAAGTGATCACGGCATCATCCTACTCCACTGTGACCTTTTAAAATGCTTTCTGGCTTTAATTATAGTAGTGTTGAAAAATCCATCAATTTCTTCTAGATTTCTAGCTTTTTGGGAATAAGTTTTCAACGTTTTCTCTGCTTTTGGATGCTCTGGATTTCATTGGAGTCTGTGGTAACAATACACCTTCATCTCTAATTCTGTTACCTTGGGCCCTCTCCTGCTTTCTTTTTTTTTTTTTTTTTTTTTTGCTTTCTTTTTTTTTTTTTTTTTTTGTGAGATTGACTAAGAGTTTGTCAATCTTTTGTTTTGTTTTGTTTTTGTTTTTCGAGACAGGGTTTCTCTGTGTAGCCCTGGCTGTCCTGGAACTCATTCTGTAGACCAGGCTGGCCCCAAACTCAGAAATCCTCCTGCCTCTGCCTCCCAATGGAATTTATGGAATTAAAGGCCTGCGCCACCATCACTGCCCGGCTGGGTTTGCCAATCTTATGAACTTTTTCAAAAAACTAACTCTTTGAGCTTGTATATTGTTCTCTTACTACAATCTAGATAATTTCTTCCTAGTCTTTATACTCCTTGCTGTCTACTGGGTTTAGGATGGGTCCCTTCTGGTTTTTCAAGGCACTGAGGTACATTAATAATTAGATTGTTTATTTGAGACTTCTGAAGGGTTTTTTGTTGTTTGTTTGTTTTTGGCTTTTGTTTGTTCATTTGTTTGGTTGTTTTTGTGAGTGAGAGAGGGTCTCTTTACATAGCCCTGACAGTCCTAGAACCTAAAATGTAGACCAGGCTAGTCTTTAACTCATAGAGATGTGCTTAACTCTGCCTCTCAAATGCTGGTTTAAAGGCGTGCACCACCACGAATGCCTTTTTAAAAGTTTAAAAATTTTAAAAGTATGAACACTTATCTATAAACTTTCCTCCTCAAAATACAAATGCCCAGTAACTACTCTAAAAAATGATCAACATCCTTAGTCCTTAGAAAAATGCAAAGTAAAACTGCTTTGAGAGACTACCTCACTCCAGTCAAATGACCATTACCAAGAAATCTGGCAGTTGTTGTGAAAGACGTGTAGGAAGGGACACCCTTCTTCACTGTTGGTGGAAGTGAGAGTTAATACACAGAATCAGTTCAGAGGCTCCTCAAAAAACTAGAACTAGCATGTGACCCAGCTATACCACTCCTGGGCATAACAAGGAAACAGAACTGACAGACAAATCCATCAACAGATGAATGATAATGAAAGTGTGATGTATATACAAAATGGAATATTATTCAGCTGTAAAAAAAATAAATGAAATCTGTGGGAAAATAGATGGACTGGAGAGTGCAATAGTAAGGGAGGTGACTCAAGCTCAGAAAGGAAACAAAACCCACTACAAGCTCTGCCTTATATGGGGATCCCAGCCTGTAACGTGCACATATATGTAAGCAGGTGTAAGTGTGGCTATAATCTAAAACTTAGAAAGGAGATGGCAGTGGGGAAGGGCTGGAGAGATAGCTCAGCAGTTAAGATCACTGACTGCTCTTCAAGAGATTTTGAGTTCAATTCCCAGCAACCACATGGTGGCTCACAATCGTCTGCAAATGGGGTCTGATGGCCTCTTCTGGACAGCAACAGTGTACTCATATACATAAAATAAATAAATAATTCTTTTTAAAAAACACCCTGTGTCCTATAGGAAAGGGTAGATTAGAAGGTGAGACATCCAGGAGGCAGAAAGAGTTCTGAGATAGAGCTAGGTGTGAGATTCAGCTGGGAAGATGTAATGAGACGGGCACATGGTACCTACGCACAGGTAGTCAGCCACGTGGCAGAATTAGGGTTAAAACGAATGGATTGTTTCAGTTATGATCTTGTCGGGAAGAGCCTAGCTATATAACCAAGGTATTTGTAAATATAATTTGAGTCTCAGTTTTATTCTGGGAACATAGGACTGGGAAGAAAAACTGGAACACAACTTCAACAGTTCCCCTCCTACTACCACACATGCATTGTATATTGTGTGTGTGTATGTGTATGTACGCACACATACACACACATACACACACAAACACACATACACACACACCAAACATAAAAATAATAAATATACACCTCCTGGATATTAGCCATTTGCTCCAAATAAATAACCAAGTTTTCCCCATTCTGTGGGGTACCTCTTTTGTTTGTTGAGATAGTCTCACTCTGTAGCCCAGGCTGGCCCAGAACTAGATTCGGAGATCATAGAACTCACTGCCTCTGCCTCTTGAGTATGGGATAACAGGCGTGAGCCTCCATGCTCAGCCCGTGTGCCTTAATCTCTTGGTATTGTCCCTTGGCACACAAAAGTAGTGTTTTGTTTATTTTTGAGACAAGGTCTAACTTTATAGCCCAAGCTAGACTCAAACTTGCTATATATCCCAGGGTGGCCTGGAATTCATACTCTTTTTTTGTTTGTTTGTTTTGTTTTTGTTTTTGTTTTTTCGAGACAGGGTTTCTCTGTGTAGCCCTGGCTGTCCTGGAACTCACTCTGTAGACCAGGCTGGCCTCGAACTCAGAAATCTGCCTGCCTCTGCCTCCCAAGTGCTGGGACTAAAGGCGTGTGCCACCACAGCCCGGCTGGAATTCATACTCTTAAAGGTACACTCCATCACATCTGATGACATTTTAAATTTTGATAAGGTCTAAAAGTCTGATTCATTTATTAGTTTTTCTTTGTTGTCTTTGCTTTGGGTGTCAACTTGGTTACTCTGATTATATTTCTAACTCTTTTAACATGGTTATCCTTTTCTGGTTTTGTCTGTTTGTTTGTTTTGTAGCTCTAACTGTCCCTGGAACTCACTATGTAGACCAGGCCGGACTGGAACTCACAGAGATCTGCTTATCTCTGCCTCCCAAATACTGGGATTAAAGCCACTTTGTCTAGCAAGGACCTTTTCTGTATAGAGTTCAAACAATCTTCAGCCATTCACTATAATGAATTCCCCAACACGGTGGGGTTTATACACTTTCTCAGACAGCACAAGGTAGGGGAATCCCTGCCATTTTCAAGCTGGTTCTTGAATGCTTTGGGGCTTCCATCAACTGCTCATGTGAAGAAGAGCACCAAGCCGGCCTGTGCACGGAAACCTCTACCTAGGCATGAAGCTCATGCATACTCATGAGACAAGGGGTAAGAGTTGACAGGAAGACTGGTTCCTTCCACTCCACGCCGCCTGATGGTGCACACCTCTGTTGTCAGAGTGGTGGTTCTCTGCTCTGGCTGTTTATACAAACTATTGCTGGCATTCTGAATCAGTCACAAAGAATTTGCCAAAACTGGTTTAGTTTGGATTCAACAGTATATAAGGTTCATGACGAGAGGTCCCACCACCAGCCTCTGTTCTTTCTGACTGTCTGAGCAAGGCTGGTCTGTTCGTCCACTGCTGTCTCTCACTGGGGTCACAACATGAATTTAATTTCTGGTAGGAACCTTCAAGGACACTCACTCCCACGGATTCTCAAAAGCAACACAAGAGTTTAAACCACTTCTGGATCAGACACGGGGTATTTACCACGGCTTGTGCATGCTCTGTGGAACGACTGTTTCCTCCTGCTTTACAAATGTGATTCTTGCGCTGAGGACTGGTCTATTGTGTGCCAAGCGAGGGCTCTACTGTTGAGCTACAGCTCAGCTCCTAGGGATATGGACTGACCTCCACTGTGCTCTGTTGTTGTCGGGCTGTTATTCCTTAGTGATGGCTTGTCCTCTGTAGCCCAGGTTGGCCTCAGACTCAACGTGGAACTCTTGACCTTTCTGAGCAGCGGATTGCAAGTGCGAGCCACTGGGCCTGACTTCTGCTAATGTTCTCTAAACTGGCATCTAGTTCGTGTGAAGGTGGAAGAGGCTGCCTCCCGACTTTTTCATTTATGTGATGCATCTTTTTTTCTAACCATTCAATTATAATCTGTGTCTTCTTCTTCTTATTTATTTATTTATTATTTATCTATTCATTTATTTAATGTATATGAGTACACTGCAGCTGTCTTCAAACACACCAGAAGAGGTCATTGGATCCCATTATAGATGGTTGTGAGCCACCATGTGGTTACTGGGAATTGAACTCAGGACCTCTGGAAGAGCTGCCAGTGCTCTTAACGACTGAGCCATCCTTCCAGCCCTATAGTGGTTTTTATAGACAAGCTGAACTCACAACATAGTTGAGAATGACCTTAAACTCCCAATGCTCCTGCCTCCATCTCCAAAGAACTGAGGACACAGGTGTGCCCACCATCCTCTGCTCTCTTCTTGCTGTGCCCACATCTTCTTTCATTAAGGCACCTAGGGATTTCTAGTTGTTATGTGGAATTCATCAACAGAAGAGGAATTCACCCAAGGGCTGGCAACAAGCAGACAAAGTGCTTATGGAGTTTTATTTAGCTATTGTGTTGTTGCCCGGGGTTGAAGCGTGAGCCTTGTGGGGGTTGTTGTCCTCATTTGTTTCTTTAGGATGGGTGAGCAGACCCTGGGAATAGGATTAACTGGATTTTCTCAGCATTTTGTAGGCACCAGCCATGGAGGCATGGGAGGTACCCTCTGGGCCCTCAGTGGTCATCCAAAGACTCAGTGCAAAGTCTCTGCTCTAGGGCAGTCTCTAATCCTGTGGTGGGATTGTTAGATTGATTAGATAATGAAATGCTGCCCCCATCCCCACCCACTGCAGCTCAAGGAGCAATGTCTATGTGCTCTTTGGCTGACACAGCAAATGCATTGGCAGGGAAGGTGGATGGTCTCATGCAGGGAGAAAGGAAATCAGGAGAGGTGGTGTTCAGCTATGTCCTAGATAGATGAGACCAGACAGCCACTCTCAGTCCATGAAGCCACACATTCATAAGAACAGGAATGTCACACCTGGGGTGTTTGGGGACCCACAAGTAGTCCCATGTGACAGTAGCAATGAGTATGAGGTAGGTGGTCAGGTGGAACAGTGGAGAAGTTTGGCACTGGGACTGGGTGACAGATGTCAGGTCAATGAGTGCTGGCCCCCTGATCCCACGATGCCTGCCAGGCCTCCAGGATGTGGTCTCAGAAAAACAAAATTATGATCCAACCTATTTGGAAAATGCTGAGTCAAAGAAAGATGTCTGTGAGTATGATGGCACATGGAGGTAGACATACTTTGTTAGTTCCAGACCAGCCAAGGCTACATACTGAGATTCTGTCTCAAAAACAAACAAACAAACAAATGCACCAATTACGTATAGTTATACTTATAAGAAACACTTAACATAAAAGAGCATCCCTACCTAAATTAAACATGTTCCCTTGCCTGTGGGGCTTAGAGCTAGGTGCCAGGTACATTTGGACTCTCTCGAGGGGTGTGTGCAGAAAACACTGTTCACCAAATTCATCTCATAGGAAAACTCAGAACAAAACAAAATTTCAACATGTAAACTTCTGTTCTAAGAAGTGAAATCCACTGCACACTCTGGGTGTGTGTGTCTGTGTGTGTGCTCGCTCAAATGTGCAGGCATGTGGAGGTCAAAGACCAACCTCTGATGTTCACCCTCTTCTACCACCGTATTTGAGGCAGGGATGTTCTGTTGTTCACCACTGCATAATGCCAGGCTAGCTGGCCATCAAGTAACTGGAGATTCTGGTATCCTGCCTCCATCTTGCTATGGGGACACAGAGATTACAGACAGAGAATGCAATCCATTCACTTTTACATGGGTTCTGGGAATCCAAACTTAGGTCCTCATGCTTAGCTTATAAAGCAACTGATTTTACCCATTGAGCTTCTCATCAGTCCAATGGGATGTTTACCTGGACATTCATCCAGGGGAGAATCAGGATAGGTGGGGCATGAGGGATTGCGGATGGGGAGATCGGTTACAGTTCCCTTAGATAGGAGAGGATCGTCATGAGCCTGCTTGGGGATCCTGAGGCTTCATCAGGAGGCTGGGGTATTTGTGAACTGTCTGGTTTCTGGCTTAAGTCATGTCAAATCTGTCTTCGACTAAACTCAGTATCCAGCTCTGTGCTGTGACTATACTTGGTGTTGGAAGTGATCCTGTGATGGTCTGAAGTCTCAGCAGGATGGGCTTGTCCCCAGGGCACAAGTCCAGTAGAGAATAGTACTGTTGGGTCCAGGGTAAGCAGGGAGGAAGGCGAAGCAATCAACAGTGTGTTCTCTTGAAGCCCGGGGGGGGGGTGTTTAGAGAGGAAGACAGTGCCGCTGGCTTCCGTTGTGCAGCCCCAACAGTAGAGAGATGCTCTGGCCCATCACCGTGTCAGACTCACACACATTTGATAATAATGCCCACTGCTGGCAAGGTGACGCAAACCCTCAACTATTTGAGCCAAATGTGTCAGAAATTGTAATAAGTGAATATTTATCTTGACCCAAATGTCCACCTTTGAAATGTATCTGGGAAATATCAAAATACATGTGGATAGACACAGGGTAGTTTTGAACTTGTTCATAACATTCATTCACTTCATAGACTTCATTAAATAAATGATGGCACTTATGTGATGAAAAGGAACCATGAAAGCCAGTGTAACTTTAATTTTTTCAAAACCTACTTTTAATAATGGTTCTTAAACACTCTAACCTCCCTTCTAGCCCCCCTCCCCCACCAGAGGCAGTGGTAAAGGAAGGATATGGGGAAGTGGACCTGTTTAGAAATGGTTCTTTGGAGCAATTCCTATCTGTGTTGTCAGGAAATCAGCAGTTCAGTTCACAGGTCAGCAGCAGCAGTTTGATCCACTCGCAAACACGTCACAGATACACCAACAGTCCAGTTCAGTAGTGTTGGGATAGCGGCAGCGGTGGCACGACCTAGCAGGAACAGCCAGGCCTCAGGCAAACTGGCACCAGTCAGCAGGAGGAACCAGAATCACCAGGAAAAGTTCTCGACTGTGCCTCTCTCAACCAAGCAAAGACCAGCAAAAATGAGAGAGCAAGAAGCGTTTAGCTATGCAAGCAAGCCAAGCTAAGCCAAGCCTCTGTCACTGTCCATTGAGTCCTATTTATACTCCCTCCAAACATCACATGTTCTCCAAGAGTCCCTGCCTCACCATGTATCTTGCCTCAGCACATGAATCTTAGCAAAACTCCATGTGAGTCTGTCTCAGCTGACATCACTCTGCCAATTGGCCTAGTCTGTAGGAGCAGCAAGAAGCTGAAGCACACCACCAGAAGTTTTTGGTGCGTTTCTCTCTATGGAGTCCTGACAAATTATTCTCAACTGCCCAGTGTGAGGTAGACCATTACATGCATGTGGTTAGTAAAGAATCCTTCGTCACGTGATCTGTCACGTGCTTGCTTTAGCAGAACATCCTTTCACCTGTGTCTGCTTCAGGAAAACACTCCTTCACGTGTTTGACCTAGCAAAACACCACCCAACACTTTCCAAAGAAACTTAAGGTTCCACTTCAAGCCAGTTTTAAATATTTGAGAAGTCTAATGGCAAAATGTTAAATATATCATTGAGTACATCAAATGTGATCATGTTTTGTGTGGTAACTAATGGACAAGGCTGAGTGTTTAGCTCAGTGTTTGAGCACTGGGCATGTACAAGGCTCTGGTTGCAATCCTCAGTACATCAGTACTGCACACACACACACACACACACACACACACACGAGGGAGAGAGACAGAGAGACAGAGGGGGGAGGAGGAGAGAGAGAGAGAAAGAGAGAGAGGGGGAGAGAGAGGGGGAGAGAGAGAGAGAGAGAGAGAGAGAGAGAGAGAGAACACTCTACCTGCCTCCAACATCAGCACCTAAGACCATCTTCCTCGTTCCAACCCACACTTGCCTTCAGTATCTGGTTCTGTCTCACCTAGTCACTCTCAGTGGTTACTTGGCATTATCCATTGTCTTTATGGGACTGTGAAACAGTATGGAAACTGACTGTTAGTTCGGTTACAAGACTAGTGTGTGCTTAAGGCACAACTGAAAGATTGCATTAAGGATTTAGTTGATATTTAAAACTTTGAGAGGCTGGAGAGATGGCTCAGCGGTTAACAACACTGACTACTTTTCCAGAGGTCCTGAGTTCAACTCCCAGCAACCACACCGTGGCTCACAACCATCTGTAATGGGATCCAATGCCCTCTGCTGGTGTGTCTGAAGACAGCGACAGTGTAGTCACATATATCAAATAAATAAATCTTTTAAAGTACTTTTAAAGGATCACATCAAGATGATTTTGGCGATGTGATTTATTTGGAATATTATTTTGAATCCATGCTAGGGAATCCATAATTGGTCAAAACCCTTACGTAGCACACTGGGGATTTAAGCCCTTTAAAGTATATCTCTTTTGGTAGCCTCTCCAGCAGCCAGTCATCCGGTGCCGGAAGCTCTCTAGTTCCATTGTTGTGCGACCTGAGATGTTTAAGCTCTGCGTGCCTGGTTTCCCTCCTCCAGAATACTCCAGAGTCCGGCCCGGGTTGGGTCAGCCAGCACTGTGTTCCGTCAGGGCCTGGCCGAGAGCTCCGGCAGAAAGCCAATAGCTTGGCGCACAGAATCAGCGCTCATCGGTGAAGGAGGGTCTTCAGGCTGCGCTCCCGCTCCCGGGACAGCGTGGAAGGCACCTAGCAGGTGAGGAGCGGCTGAGGCCGGGCCCTGACAGCTTCTGGTGACCGAATGTGCCCCACCCTCAAGGCACGGTTGGCATCCGCCCCGCCCCGACGGCCCGTCCTATGGGCTCTTCCGGAGACGCGTGGCTGCGGGTCCTACTCCAGCTCCCGGACTTAGGAGCTCGCCCAACGCGGAACGATCCGCCCCAAGGTGCAGGTGCCCTCTTCAGAGACACCGACGTCTCCGACGGAGTTCTGGGTGTGCCCAGGCAGCTAGATGGGGACCCAGGACACCCATGGTGTTTTCTCCCCGACCCCCGATACCCACCTCCGGGTCCCACTCGTGTTCCCCACACACACTCGTAGTAGCAGCGGTACAGACACCTTGTGGACCTGAGTCCGCGCTCGAGCCCTCCCCCGAGTCCCCATTGGTTGAGTTCAGTCAGGGGAGGAGCCGAGGAAGCAGTCCGGGTTCTAGTCCCCGAAGGTCGGTCCTACTCAGGACACCCGCGAGTCGGCATCGCGCGGGTCCACGTTGCTCTGCTGGACCTACAGGCGCGGCGACTGCCTGCGGAGCGCTTGGTGTGCAGTCGATGTAGAGCTGCCCGCGACAGGTGAGAATTCGGGATCCGTCGCACTGTCCCATCCTTGTCGTCGAGGCGTCGCTGGATACGAGTTCAGAGTCCTCTGAACGTACGAGATGGCTGCGGGTCCTGGGCTCCTCTGGTTGCTGGGCCTGGCTCTGTGCGTTCTGGGCAGCGGCCACCTCCCGCGTCCTCCGCACGTCTTTCCCCAGCGTCGACTGGGAGTACGCGAGCCCCGCGACATGCAGCGCAAGATCCGGGAGGTGCTGGGGCTGCCGGGGCGGCCCCGATCCCAAGCACCTCTCGCGGCTGCCCAGCAGCCAGCGTCTGCACCCCTCTTTATGTTGGACCTGTACCATGCCATGACGGATGACAGCGGCCGCGGGCCCCCGAAGCTTCACCTGGACAGCGCTGACCTGATTATGAGCTTTGTCAACATAGGTGAGTGTGGGGAGGGCCCCAGGGTGTCCGAAGTCTCCACGTGGAGAGCGCATGGCTACCTGTCTTGGAGGGACTATCCTAGTCACTTGACTGGGGATGCTGTCCTCAAGAAGCATGAGGCTCCTGCCACAGGGAGTCATGAGTGTGGCAGACTCGATCACGGGGAAGCAAGGACTACAGAGGTTAGGACTGGAAGGTCTGAGTGCTAGCTTGGGTTCTAGCAGGCCTTCTCTCACCATGACGCCTAGTAGTAGTAATCTGGTGATGCCCAGGTCCCCTAGGTGGCACCGGAAGACAGCCCTGGGGAGACTGATGAGTAAACAGAGGTTGTGATGCTGTCACTGTGATAAACGCAGCCCTGAAGGGAGGGACAAAGTTCAGTGTGGAAACCTGTGGTCATATCAAAGTGACCAGAGCTGACCCTCGTGCCCGGACAGCAGGCTCTTTCTGTGCAGTAGGAAGTGGGTGGGTGGGGCGCAGTGTCAGGAGGTGGAGTGGACAGACTCAGACATGACTGTAGCCTTGTGGGCCTGGGCCCCAGTGGCTGGACCTTGGCCTGGGATGGAGAGTAGAGTGTTCAGGCCAGTGAATGACCCAAGGGCAGCTGTGAGTCCATTCTCTCAAAGAGTGGCTCCTCCTTTCTCCAGGTATCTCTAGACATCAGGACCGCTTTCTCCTACTAGTCTTAAAGCTATTTTCCCCAAAGCCTTTATCTGTAGTCTTAAGTATTTACTTTTGGTCAGGTCCCCACCTGCTTTGTTCCTGTCTGTGACAGGTAGCCTGGGGCTAGGTTGGGTACCAACCAGGTCTTGAACTGAGAGCAGGGCCTTGGCATGACCACCAACCTCTTGTACACACCATGCTGCTCGTCCTCCCAACAGCATAGGGGACCAGCCACAGTCTCTTCTTTCCCCGAGGAAAGTGAGGCACTCGGTGGCCCCTGGAAACAGCCTGATAAGGCCCGGGCTGCCTGGCTCTGCATCCAGTGCTCAGCTTTTGACATTCCTTCCAGGGGAAGAACTTTCCAGAGTGTAAGCAGAGTGTAGGGGGTAGCGGCAGGCCACCTGAAGGTAGGAAAAGACAACCAAACCTCTGTTCTCTGATCCATGGCTGCTGGTGACTAAGGTGGGGGTGGGTGGGAGTAGGAGTGGGGGTAGGGGTGAAGGTGGGGGTGGAGCACAGTGAAGGACAAAACGGTCCTTAGGCAGCACTGAGAGCCCAAGGCCAGGAGGGGCTGCAGCCAGTGGCATCTCCATACAACATACAAGACCCGGCTTGCATGTGTCCTTAGGACACACTACATGTGGGACTTGAAACTGTCTCTCCATCCTCAGGACAGGCTGACCTATAGTGCAGGAATAAAAAAACTGAACATAGCATTGCCCTAGAATGTCCTCAGGGGAACCTCTGATCAAAATGAGTCACCACTCAGCAGGTCTTACTCCCCTCCCCCAACTTTCTCTCTGGTCAAGACATGACCTTCAGGGGACCTTCGGAGACATCCTTTGCTCTCTCCAGGATGGACATTACTCCCTCTGGGACTCCTAGTAGATCACCAGAGCTGTCAAATAGACAAGCAGAAAGTCAGTGGAGAGTGAAGCTGCTCCATTCCCTGACGATTACGATCCCTACTACCAGCAGCTCAGCTGTGTACACAGGATGATAAGTCTCAAGAGAGCTGCTCATGGTGACTCATGGCTGTAACCCAGCATTCAGGAGGCTGAGGCAGGAGAATTACTACAGAGTGAGCAAGGCCAGTCTGGATAGCAGAGTGAGAGACCTCGTGTCATATGAACACAGAGGGGGTTTAAGGTAGATGTTCCGTGTGTCTGTCTTGTAGACATTTAAACCTAGATTCTAAAAGCCAACCAAAAGCTGTGTGTCCTTGTGCTTAGAATTTTCTTCCAGTCCAGAAGATGTTTGACCTTTCACATCCTTCCATGTGTTGTTGGCTCCTAGCAACAACATGTGAATTATTTGGGAATCCCTGCTTTATGGACTCAGGTTAAATGGCTAGTGCCAGGCACACATAGCATGTCTAAAGCCACATTCATAGTTATGAATCCCAAACTGTGGACTGTGTTTCCTTCCAAGTCACATCTCCCCCACTTTACCTGAGTGTCCAGCAGGACCCATAAATTAAAGAGCAGGTCTTTGTTCAGTGAAGACTCAGTGTGGGTAACTCATCAAAGTGTCTTCTCTATTTTGACACATTGGCCACACTAGTAAACACTCCTAACCACAGTGATTTTTATCTGGCGATTATCGGACCCTGTGTGTCAGACACATACCCAGATGCTTGTTCTGTTAGCAAGCCAGGCAGATCCTGAAGGTCAGAGTTCTGGAACCAGCATCCCAGTGGTGTCAAGGTTGTGACCTTGTGGAGCAGATGTGACAGCAGATTCCTCTACCCTGGTGTCCCTGTGCTCAGAGAATGGAGAGCCTGGAGCTAAGCTGGTACTCACAGCCCCAGGCCCTGACTCTTGTCCCCTCCCAGACCTGCGCTTAGTCCCTGCTTGTCCCTGCCCACATGTCCTCCTTTCTGTGGTCTGTTTCTTCCAGGCATCTGAGGGATAGTATCAGGAAAATGATATGTCCCCTAGCCCTGATCATATTGTTTCAGAGGAACATGCTTGCTCACTGCCCTGTCCCTGGCTGGGTGGCCTCAGGCTCTCCTCTCCTTCCCAAGGGCAGAAGGAGGCAGAAAGGACCAGCTCTGCTCATGTCAGTGGACAGGCAGGTGGCTCTATTCTGGATGGGGAAACTGAGGCACAAACAGCACTAACAGGCAGAGTCCAGGCAGGACCACATGGAGCCATCAGCACATGCATTGACCCCTTTCTCAGCCCAGGAGCTTTTATCCCCGAGGTCTCCGATGGCCAAGGGCAGAGGCGGCAATGAACAGTGGCCGGGTATGAAAGACTGAGACTGTGTGATTATTAGAGACTGGCCGTGGCCTCCCTCTGCCCCTGCCAGCTCTGGGCCACTGACCGCAGGGTCACTTCCTTTGACTCTTCATTTCTTCATTCATCTTCACTCATTCATTCATTCATCCATTCCCACAAGTAGTCGTGCAGTACCTACTATGTGCCAGGAGGCCTGGCTCGTGGTTCCAGTTGTGGAGGCAGTCACACTGCCTGTGTCCTTTGAGAGATGAGCTTCTAGTGGGAGAGACAGAGAATTCATACATGTGCCATGAAGATGGTTGTCAGGTATAAAAGACACACACACACACACACAGACACACACACACGACACACACACACACACACACACAGAGTCTGGAGACAAGAGGACCTGAGGAGGGCTGGGTCAGGGGACTTCTGACCTGGGACTCACACAGAAAGAATCCCATCCTGACGCTGTGCCTACTCTATGATCTGGCCTTTCCTAAGCAGCCCCTCTCCCTGAGCCTCAGTTTCCCCTTCTGTGAGATGGAAGTTCTCATCTTAAGGGGCTGCCAGGGCTGAGTGAGATGACAGCTGTGCTGGCCACATACACAGACCTCCACATCTGTTCCTGCGTTTGCATTCACAAGTACTGCCACAGGAGAGTGAGGTTCAGAGAGGGTTGTGATAGTACCAAGGCCACACAGCACTTCGTCTGCGTCCGATGCTTATGCCCTCCATGCAGCTGCCATTATCCTCAGCCTGGGGCCTGTCCTGTCCCTAGCTGCAGTAAGAGATACTGTACTAGAATAAAATGCATGTACACTGTAAGATCTGAGGATCCTCTCTCATAAAATGGACCACATACGCAATGATGAATCAATTCAAACCATTCAAGAACCAGGGCA
This sequence comes from Mastomys natalensis, assembly GCA_021653895.1. Taxonomy (NCBI): domain Eukaryota; kingdom Metazoa; phylum Chordata; class Mammalia; order Rodentia; family Muridae; genus Mastomys; species Mastomys natalensis. Next base: position 77,511 of record JAJTUV010002837.1, on the reverse strand, counting down.
CTATGGAAATCCAATTTTAGTAGGCCAGACCTCTGATGTTTTTTTGTTTTTTACGAGACAACTTCACTGTGGCCGTTTTATTTCAAATGCATTATTGTTCCATTTTAATTATGGGTATGGTATATGTGGCAATGAACATTCATGTGTGTGGGCATTTGTGTACATGAGTGCATGTGCTTGTCAGGGAAGGGTGAAGCTGATGTTTGGTGCCTTCCTTGATTGCCATCCCTTTATTTACTGCAGAGTGCATTGCTTCCACCAAGTCTAACTAGTCAGCTTGTCCTGCAGATTCCATCTCTGTTCCCCAAGTGCTGGGTTACAAGCAGCCACCTTGCCTGTCTGGCTTTTTCCATTGGTTCTGAGGTCTGAATTTCCAACCTCACACTTCCACCATAGCAAGCCCGTTACCGCTCAGTATCTCCCCAGTCTTTGTTTCTGATCTTGGTTTTTGGACTTGAATTTGATTGAATGAATAGCCCACAATTTATTCATATTCATTTATAATAATTATAAATAATTAATGGATACTTGGTTATTTCCAGTTTGGAGTTGCTTGAATGAAGTTGCTTTGACCTGGGCCTAATGATGTTGCCTTATAGACCTACTCACTTGGAAGCTAAAGCAGAGGCATCTCTAGTTTAAGGCTTGCCTGGGAGCTTTACTGAAACCCTGAATGCAAACTCTAGTAACAAAAAAAAAAAAGAAGAAGAAGAAGGAAGAGGAGGAGGAGGAAGAGGAGGAAGAGGAGGAAGAGAAGGAGGAAGAAGAGGAGGAAAGGAAAGGAAAGAAGGAAGGAAGGAAGGAAGGAAGGAAGAAAGAAAGAAAGAAAGAAAGAAAGAAAGAAAGAAAGAAAGAAAGAAAGAACAAAAGAAGGAATGAAGGAAAGAAGGAAAGAAAGAGGCAGCTCAAACCACCTAGTCCTCTTTGGGGCCTTGGTTTTCCTGGGCAAGTACTTCTACCATTGAACTATACTCAAGACCACCTCCATTTTTGGAAAGTCTTGGTAGATCACAACCTTCCCCAGCCTTCCTCAGTTTGAATGGTGCTACATGTCTTAGGAGGTGTGGCTTTTCTGCCTGTCAGATCTGGGGCCACAGCCAGTCCACATCTTTCCTGGTTCTAGAGGAACTGAACAATATGGAAACAGGCCAGATTAGATTCTCCACAGCCCTTGTCCCCCACATGCTACAACACATCTGTGTGCAGGGGCTCAGGGCAGATCGGCAGAGGGGAAGGTGTCAGGGAGCACGGAGAGCTGCATCAGGTGGGATGGATGCTGGCCAACCCATCCCTGTGGTGGCAGCAGTGAGCACATCTCCGAGTGCCTCCTGAAGCCCCAGTTCCATCAGACCCAGCAGGAGGAAGGTGGCTTCCTTGTGGACAGAACATGTTGAGAGTCACCTCCACCCCAATATGCCATCATTGAACCCCAGGTCCGCTCATTTCCTTGGCTGTGAGTCTGAAAGTCCATGTTAACGGACCTTGAGGGTGTGTGTGACCTTGGCAAAGAACCTTTTGTGGGCCTCAGTCTCCTCTCTCTGAACCCTAACCCCGAAGACTCAGTTCTTACCCAAACTGTGCCACCCTTTCCTACTGCTGGGGATTCCTCTAGGGATGGGTCATGGAGTAGAGAAACACTCAGGCCACCACCTCACAGAAGCTGCTTCCTCTCCCCCAGGCAAGAGGGGATGTGTCATCACGTACTACATTCTTGAGTTTCTTCTGGAGGGATTGGTCCTTGATCACATCCCCTGGGAATTGTTTTTGTACTCGGCAGGCTTGATGTGGTCGCCTGTGCGGGTGTTCCCTTTTAATTTGGGGTCTGGAGCCAGCTGAGGACTGGACCGGCAATTATGTGTAGCAGAGCCGTTTATGGAAACGGCCTGTGAAGGAAATCAATGTGGAGGAGACTCAGCTGAAAATACCTCAGGAGTGAGGCTGGGCCACACCACAGCGTTGAGGCTCCTGGTGGGAGAAATTCCTTCAGGTGCAGAATGCACACAGGTCACCAACCCCAGGGCCCCACAGCAGCACAAGGCAGTTAAGCCCAGCCCCTCTTCCTCAGGGTCGGAGGAGCCCATCCGCACCCTCAAGGGCCCCATCAGGAAAGGAAGCAAATCTCACAGCAAGCGCAGACATCACAGCATCTGGTGGGGACTCACTGTGATGTGGTCGCACAGCCCAGCAGCAGCGCCCCAGCCCTGGGAGCTGTGAGTGATGGATACTGAGCCAGTGTCCCGGGAAGAGCAGTTTTTTTTTTTCTTGTTACCACAAACAATAAAGGGGGAAAAAATTAAAAAAACTTGGAAAAAATTTAAAAAAAAACCTTTTTGGTTGGGCCAAAGACCCCGCTTTTTACCCATCCTGGCCATGACTAACCCCCCAAGGGGAAAAAGTCATGGTTGGAGTCCCAAAATTTTTAAATCCCAAAAAACGGGGCCCCCCAGGGGGCATTTTAACCTGTGTTTTGCCATTTTTGGTCAGAAAATAGTCCCGGAAAATTTTTTGGGGTTTAAAAGAAAAAACTTTTTTTTTCCACCCTTTTTAACCCCATTTCAAAACCCCCCTTTTAAACAAAAAACCCAAACAACAAACCCCAAAGGAAGGCAGGGTCCCCTTTTTATTTTGTCCTTTGGCCAAAAGGGGGTTTCCCGGGGCATGGGGAAAAAAACTTTTTCTCCCCCAACTTGGCCCCCCAAAAACAAACAAAAAAAAACTCCAAAAAAAACAAAAAAAGGCGGGGCCCCCCAAAAAATTCCCCCCTTTTGGGGTCCCCCTTTTGGTTGGGAATTTTTCTTCATTTTTCCCCTTTTCCCTAAAAGGGCAGGCACCCTAGCCAACCCCTTGTCAATTTTCCCCCTAAACGGGCCCCAGGCCCAAACCCCTTTGTCCTTCCCCCCTGCCCCCGCTCCCCCGCCAGGAATCCCGGTTTTGCCAGGGTTGGGCTTTTAACACCCCCAATGGGCCTTCCCGGTTTGGGGCCCCCCCCAAAATGTAACCTACCCTCCTTTTTGGGGGTGGTTTTTTGGGGGGGGGGTTTTTTTGTTTTTTTTTTTTTTTTCCCCTTTCCTTCTGTCCCCTAGGGGAAAAATTAAAAAATTTTTGGGTTTCTCCGGGTTTTGGGGCCCTGTGCCCCCCCCCCCCCAAGGGCCCCCTTCTGCTACCCCCCCGGGATGTGGCCTGCACTCTGCCCCCCCCCTCCCCAAAAAAAAAAAGGGAAAAAACAAAAAACAAGCCCTCCAGCCCAGCTCAGCTTAAAAAGGACAGGCCCTGTCCACGGGGTTTTTCCCCCCTTTGGGCCCAAAAGGCCATCTTGCCCTGGCCTGGGGCTCGAGGGGAGGCCCCTGGACTGTTTTGGGGCCCCCAAAAGGGGGGGCGATGAGCACCCCCCAAAGCCCCCCACTCCCCCCACCTGGGGGGACCCGAGGGGACCGGGGCGACCACAAGCCGCGTTAAGCGGGGCCCCGGGCCCCCACCCAGGCGGGGGCCTACTCTGAGCACAACCCCTCCGGGCCCCCTGGTGAGACCCCACCCTTTTTTGTTTCCATGGGCTGACCTTTCCCCGGGCTCCGGACCACACGGGAAAGGGGAAATTTTCCATTTTGAAAAACCCACCCCCCGCGGGGAGGTTTGCCAGCGCTGATTCCCGGATATACAAGGGGGCCCGCACCCACCCATAAACACAACCTGCACATCAGCATTTTCGAAGGGGCCCAGGAGCACTCCAACGGTACTGCCCCCCCCCCCCCCGGGGCCCCCCCCACCTCAAGCCTCATGGTCTGGGTTTCTGGCGGGTTTCCGCCCAAGGGGGTGTTTTTCCAAAAAAAGGGAAAGGGACCCCCCGGGAGAGGGGTCTCGACATGAGAAAGGGGCTTGGCCGGGCACCCCCCCCCCCTGTCCCCGGGCTGTGGGCCCTACGGGCCACAGCACTGACCCGGGGGCCCCGTGTCCCCATCCACGGGGACTCAAAAGAGTTTGACTTCAGGGAAAGTGGCCCAAAAAGGGAGGCCCCCCCGAGAAAGGGCGGGGGAAGACTCTGGGGAGGGGTCCCCGGCAGACAAAAGGGGTACAGGCAGCTGTGACAACCTCCCCCCCCCCCTTGGTTAATTGTTTTTCAGCCCCACAGGGGTCGGGACTTGTTCTTTTTGATTTCGACCCCCCGATCGGGGGCCCCGGGGGGGGGGGGCGGTGCTCCCCCATCCAGCACCAGTGACCGATGGTGCTGACCCCATAAGAAGGACCTGGGATTTCCGCCCTAGGGGGAAACCGAGGAGGGGGGGGGGCCCCCGGGATTTAGCAGGGAGCGCCCAGGGGTTTTGGGGGAGGTTTCCAAAAGGGCCCAGGCTAGAAAACCCCCCCTCTCCCATGGGGGGGTGTTGGGAGGAAGGGTTTTTTTGGCCCTTTTTCCTGGGGGATTTGGGCGACTGGTGAGGTCCTGGCATGGGGGGCCCCCAGCCAGGAATGTTTGGGGGTTTTTCTCACAAAAAAGTGCCCCTCCTGAAGCCGGGACCCCTCCCCGGGGGAAGGGTCCTTCTCCGGGGAAAGAAAGGCCTCCACGGGGGAAAATTTTTTTTAGGGGGAAAAGGGGGGGGTGGGGGACTGCCCCCGGGGGTTTTTTCTACTCAGAGCCTGAGCATTGCAGCGGGGGCAGAGTTTTAACCAGCCCAAAGTCTGTTTCCTCAAAACAGATTTTTATACTTCCCAACAGGGATCGGAAATTTTTTCCCCATTAGGGCAAAAAGGGAAAAAAAGGGGACAAACAGGGGAACCGGTCTCTCTCCCCCCAAAGGAAAAAGGGGCGGGAGGAAAACTTGAAAGGGAGGGAAACAGGGGGCGGCAGGAGTCACCTGGTAAAAAAAAAAAAGGGGAAAAAGGGGTGTTTGGAGATTGGAAGTTTACCCGCGGGGGAAACAGAGGGGATTTGGGGTTTCTAAAAGACCCGCTAACTTAAACCCCCCCCAAGAAGGAAATCCTAACCTGGCTCTGCCCTACCCCCCCCCCCCCCCCCGGGGCCCGGCGGTGGCCTTTTGGGGTTTTACATTTGGGCCCCCCCTCCTGCCTTTGGTCAGCAGCTTTTAAAAAAGGGGTTTTTGGAAGACGGGCCCCGGGAGCAGGGAGGGCCCAAAAGGATGCCTCAGTTTGAGTGGACCCAGGGCCCCCCCCCGGCAATGCCCCCTCCCGCTCTGTGAGCAGGCGGGGTTTGTGTGCGCCGCTTCACCAGGTGCCCGGTTTTCAGTCTCTGTCCCAAAAGCGGGGGCCCGGGGCCCCCGGGAGAGGGGGGCCCGCTGAGGTTTTGGGGGCCCCTGGGCCCCCCCACGCGGAATTTTCGCCCTCGCCCACGGCCCGCGCTGCCCCCCCCCTTTTTGGGCCCCCCTTTTTTTGGGGGCCCGCAGGGGAGTGTCCAATTCTACACCGCCCAGTGAAGGGGGGGGGGCCCGTCAAGGATGGGTCAACGTCCCCCCGGGGGCTTCGGGCTCTGGGGCCCCCCCCCGAGAACCTGATCGGGTTTTCTGAAGCCCAAAGGGGTAACCCCCTGAGAATCGCACAACGGGGGCGGGGGAACGACTTCGGGCCGGGGCTTTTTGCTGGCCTCCAAGCAGTCTGGCGGGGGTGTCCCCCCCGGGGGGGAAAACGGCTTTTGGCGAGCAGCAATACCTTTTGGGGTGACGGGGAACTGGAAAAACCCCCAAAGGGAACCCGGCCCCGAGCGCACCCGCGCGGGGGCCGGGCGTCCGGCCTTCACACCCCAGGGGCTAGGGCACCTGGTGCGGGGAAGGGGGCTCCCCGACCCGGGTTTCTCGCCCAAAAAAACCTGTAGCCTAAGGTCCCGCGGGAAGTACGCGAGTTAAAGGGCCGCCACTACCCTGGGGGCAGCTATCCGCGCGACTTCGCCCTAAAAAAGGGCTGGAAGGCCGACCGGGGCAACGGATCTTCGGGGGCAGCTTTTTAACTTCAACCCCCCCATGAAAAAGGGGCCGCGGACATCTCGGTGGTGGAGGGGGGGGAAAATCGGGGGCGGGGGTTTTTCCCCCCGGGGGGAAATTTCCAAAAAGCCCAACACACGAAAAAAACGGGGTGTAAAGGGGGCCCAAAAAGTTCGAGAAGCGTTTGGGAAGCGCCTGACCCCCGCGCACGGAAAAGGGCCCCCCCCGGGGGGAGCAAAAGCAGGGGACCCTGCTAGGAAAATTTCGCATAAACAAGCCGCGGTCTCGATTTGGGGGGGGGCCCTTTTTCCCAAAATCGGGCATGGGGATCCCCGGGGGGGCCCAAAGCAACACTTTCGCCCCAAGAGACGGTTACCTGCACATGAAAACGGATCCTGGGCTTGGGCCCCCCCTTTAAAAATGGGGTTTTAATGCCGACTTTCATCAGCAGGAAAGCAGCGGTAAAGGGGGGTTTTCCCCGGGGGGTTTTTTTCTTGGGAAACGATGCTCTTTTTCCCATATCGCGGGCACCCCAACTGACCACCCGGGGGCCATGTTTTTTCCCCAGATAGGGCAAACCTGGCCAACGGGGGGGCCCCCGGGGAAAAAAGGGTTTTAAGGGGGCATGGGGGGGGCCCTTTGGACTTGGTGTTTTTGGTGACAAGCCCAAAGTGGTGGTCCCCAGGAACACTGCCCCAAGAAAAAGGGCCCCCAAAAAAATGGGGGAGAAGCAACATGCCGCTGACGGGAAAAAACTGCGTGAACCTCACTTTTCCGGAAGGCATTTTTTGAAGTGGAAAAAAAGGGGGGGTGACCCTGGGGGAGCTGGGGGAAAGGGCCCTCTTAGGGGGAATTTTAAAGGGGCCACCCCAGCCTGTTCATTAAAAGGGTTTTCCCCTAACCTAAAACCCCGAGCAGTTTTAAATTTTGCTTGAGGGGCCCCCGGGGGCGTTTTTCAAAAAAATCCAACTGGCACCTTAGCAGTACCTGATCCGTGCCACCGGGGTCCTCCATCTTCCTGGGGCAGATGGTTTTTATAAAGGGCCTGGTTTTTAAAATTTTAAAAAGCCCAAAACCTACCCCGGTGCCCCGCCCCTAACTACAGCTTTTTGATCAACCTTTTAAACACGGTCCCCCCCCTCCCCCTTTTTGTGCACTCCATCCCAAGGTTTCCCCGAGAGCTCCGGGGGGTCTCCAGTGCCCCCCCAGAGTCATAAAAACATGGAGAAAACCGGGGGGCAGGAAACATCTTCCCCCGGGGGCACGGGGGTGCCATTTTTCCTGCTGCCGGGGAAAAGCAGAACTGCGGATCCCTATCGGAGGAGCACTTTCCATGTTGTCCCTGGATTGCATCTTGGGCCCTTGTTTTGTTCTTTTTTTTTTTTTCCCCCGGAACCCCTGCCAAACCCCAATTTTATCTTGTGGCTCTAAAAGGGGAAAACAGGAAAAGTTTCCTTTGGGGGGCAGATTTCCCGGGGAAGGGGGGGAAAGGGGGGGGTGGGAGGAAGGGGAGGGGGGAAAATCTTGGTGGTGGATTTTTTTATTAAAAAAGGACCACTTTTGGGCCCATCCAATGACAACCCCGTTTGGAAGTGGGCTGGCTTAACCCCCCCCGGGGGGTTTTGGGAGGGTTTTTAATTTTAACCAAATGCAGAATGGGGTTTTTTGGGTTTTTGGGGTGGTTTTACATTTTCACCCCCCGGAAGGTTCCCCCCCCCTGTTTCCCCCCCGGGGTGGGGCTGGGTTTTGGGGCCCCTTTAAGGGGGGGGGAAAAAAGGAAATTTTGGGGGGTTCCCACTCACCCCAGAAACCCCCCTGGAAAACCCTTAGGGTGAAGCTTTTCCCCCCCCCATGGGGGCCCCCCCTTTGGCCCGGGGGGCAGGGGGTGGGGGGGGGGGGGGGGGGGGGGGGGGGGGGGGGGGGGGGGGGGGGACCCCCCCCCCCCCCCCCCCCCCCCCCCCCCCCCCCCCCCCCCCCCCGGGGGGGGGGGGCCTTGCTGAACCCCCCTTGGTGGGGGGCCTTTTTTCCAAAAGGGCCGGGGAAGCTTTCTGGGCCCCCCGGGACCCCCCAAAACCCCCCGGCCCCGCCCCAACCCCCACTCGGGGTTTTAAATTACCCCGGGGCTGCCGAACTGCTTGTGTCCCCAAAAAAGGGCTGGGGGTTTTGTCCGAAGCCCTTGGGTACCCGGGGGAGGGCCCCCCTTTTCCCCCTGCAGCCGGGGCTGGGGGACCCCAGTTCGGGGCCACCCTCCCGGGGGGCCCCACCCCCCCTTTGGGTGTAAAAGTTAGGCTGATTACTGTGGTTTTTAAAGGCCCTTTGCTCACAGTTTCCCTTTCCCCCGGGGTACCTTGAGTCCCCCCCCCGGGCCCCCAAAACCAGCCACTTTTGGGGGTTTCACCACGTACCCTTTTTTTGGGGCAGGTGGATGGGAAAAAGGTTATTAGGAGTCTTTTTTTCCCTAATTTTGTGGGACCCCGCTGTGGAACCCTCTTTGGGGGCTGTCCCCAACAGGGGGGTTTACCTTATTCCAGTCTGGGAAAACCGGGGAAAACCCCCAAGTCCTACAAAATATGTGACCCACTTATCGTTTTGTTCCTTTTTTGTGTTGGGGGTTTTTCCCCAAAGGTTTTTGTTACCAGGCAGGCGCTCTTTTTACACTCATTCAGTAGGGGGGGAAACACACTTATTGTGTGGGGGGGAAAACACTTACCGTGCTGGGGGGGAAACATTAACCGGTTTGGGGGGAACTCTTCACCAGGTGCTGGGGGGAAAACTTTCCTGCGGGGGGGAACCACCACAGTTTTGGTGGGCCCATTAAATAAAGGGGGGGGAAACCCAAATTCATCGTTTTTGGGGGAAAATTCTATTGGGGGGGAAAATTCATCAGTCGGGTTTGGGGAACTCAGGCCTTAAACAAGCTTTCCTCTGGGCCCCTTTTTATTTGGGTTTATATTGCACACACACGTGATGTGGGCAACTTGTTGAAAACCTAACAACCTGCTGTGTTATTTGTTTTTTAAAGGGGGGTTTAGGGTTGGGAATCTCCCAGAAAAAAGGGGGAAAGGGGCCTAGTCCTATTAGCACCAAAAGGGAAAATTTGTTGCAGAGGGGGAGGGAAACCCCCCAAAAAACAGGGGGTGGGGGGGCCCCTTTGGGGGAACCTTTTTTTGGGAAACTGTTTTACTTTTGGGTTTTTTTTAAATGATACTTTGTTTTTATGTTTGAAAATTTTCCTGTAAAACCAAGGTTTTTTTGGTTTTAAAACCAATACTACCTACTTTTTTCCCCAAAAAGCTTTCGTCTGTTCCCCCCTTGGTTTATAAACCCCCGGCAGCCCTAAAATTTGGGGCATCCTTTTTTTGGAGACAATAAGCCCAGATCTGTGTGGGTTTTTTTTTTTAAAAAAAAAATTTTTTAGTAGGCTCCCGGGCCCCGAAGCCGTGTGGAAAAATATAACCCTTTTGGGGGCCCCCCTTTTTTCCCCCCCGTATGTAGGGTCCCCCAACCCCGCGTTTAGAGTTTTTCTGCATTTTGAAAAGGGGGGGAAAAGGGGGGCAGGGCCCCCTAGCAAAAACCAAAAATGGTTTTTTCCCCCCCTTTTTGACTTGGGGGGACCTGCCTAGGGGGCTGGGGCCCCCCGGGGCCACCCCTTGGGCGGTTCCCCCCCGGCCCCGCCCCCAACCCCGCCCGACGAGGGCGGCCCAACCAGATTTTCACGGAAAAACACGGATTGAACAACCCCCCCTTTGGGGCATGCTTTTGCTTGTTTTGTTTTGGGGGGGTTGGGGGTTTTGGAATCAGGGGGGGCCCCAAAAAATTTTGGAAGAGCAAGTTTTTCTTGCTAGGAAAAGAGCCAAGGTTTGTTTTTTAAAGGGAGGTGGGGTTTATGAAAACAAAAACCCACTTTCAAAACTGGGGCCAAGGCCGGGTTTTGGGGCAGGAAAAAAAAGCCCCCAAAGGGAAAATTGATCCCTTTCAAATTTCCCCAATTCTAGGGAAAGGGGTTCACTACAGGGTTTTCCCCGGGTTCTGAGGCCCCTGTTCCCCCCCCAAAAACCCCCCCGGTGGAGAGTGTTGGGGGGTTTTCCCCCGTTTAGGCCGGGGTTTTCTAAATCCCCCTTAAACTGCCCCAATTTCTCCCCTTTCCAGCCTCGCCCCGGCCACAGTGGTTGGCCCCCTGGCCTGTTGGAAAAAGGCCCCTAAATTTCAGGGGGGGTTTTCACCAAAACCCCGGAGCCTTGGGGCCCCCAACAGAAACTATGAAAAAGGGCACTAAATTTTCCCCGCCAACTCCAACAACACCTGGGGGAAACGGGGTTGAGAAAGCCCCAAAACTGGGTCCCTTCCAACCCCGGGGTTGGCCCCGAAGGACCCCGCCCCAGGTACCAATGGGCCCGGTTTTTTTTTTTTTTTTTTTTTTTTTTTTTTTTTTTTTTTTTTTTTTTTTTTTTTTGGGGGGGGGGGGGGGGGGGGGGGGGGGGGGGGGGGGGGGGGGGGGGGGGGGGGGGGGGGGGGGGGGGGGGGGGGGGGGGGGGGGGGGGGGGGGGAAAATTTTGGGGCCCGGGGGAATTTTTCCCCCCCGGGGGGGGGTTGAAAAGGGGAAACCCCCCCCTTTTTGGAGGGGGGGCCCTTGGGGCCCCCCGGCCCCACTTCCCAAAACCCCCCCCAAGGGATTTCCTGTATTGGCGGGGGCCCCCCTTTGGGCCCCGCAAAAGAGACTGTTCCTTCCACAGATGACACCAACCTGGTGGGGATGTAGTAAAGCACAGAGCAGTATGGGGCAGTGGGGTCCCAGAGAGTGCCCCATTGCATCCAGTGCTGAGATCAGCAAGCTTATCCGAGTTTCCAAAGAAGTGGATGTGACCATGGACCAAAGTCTGAGTGTGCTGAGGGGCTTGTGTATGAGCCAGATGCCTGGGCTGTGCCTTGAGGGCAGTGAGAGGGGCAAATGTGCAGGGACAGAGCTGCCCTAGCTACAGGTAGTCAAAGGCACTGGAAGGTAGTGGGTGGGAACTGGGACCATCCGGCTCATGTGCTACCTGCATCCCTTCCTACTAGATACATCTGATGAAGCCAGATATCGTCCCCAAGGTGTGCTGTGTGCCCACTGAGCTGAGCGCCATTTCCATGCTCTACTATGATAAGAACAGTAACGTCATCCTACGCAGGGAGCGCAACATGGTAGTCCAGGCCTGCGGCTGCCACTGAGTCCCTGCCCAACACCTGCTGCCATCCCATCTCGCTGGTTGGGCCCCTCTTCCAAGGCAGGAAACCAATAGACCTTATCAGCCCCGAGCCAGGAAGGAAGGCAGTGCTTTCAACTCTGGGTCTACATTCAGCCCTCTTTCACAGGCTTGGCCCTCTCCTGGCCCCTCTGTTCTCTTTCTCTGCCCTGGTAACCTCAGTCCCCAAACAGTAGCCCAACACTCATAACCCCAAACTCCCCAATACAGTCAGGGGCATCTCTGTCCTTTGGGATTGGCACAGAAGTCCACTTTACCAATCTCTTCATGGTCATTCCTGGCCCAGCCTGACTTGAATCTGGAGCACAAGGTGAAGCTCAGGCTCTTCAGTATCCATCAGATGTAGGTGTGTACAGACATGATCAAATTCCCCCTGACACGCCATAGCCTGTCTCTTGGAGGTGCAACATGGAATTTCTACAGAAGAGTTTAAAAACATGGAAAAGCCAGGTATAGTAATCTTATAGTACACTTGTAATCTTAGCATTTGGGAGGCTGAGGCAGGATTACTATGACTCAAGGCCAGCCTGGGTTATATATCAAGATCTTCCTTCAAAACAAACAAAACAACCTAGCAAAATCTTGGTGTATTTCTGGATCTCAGTGACTCAACCTCTGGCCATAGGCACGCACAAGAGGCCAGCTAATGAAAAAAACCTAGTGTGGATTTAACATCTGGATTCAGGCATTGTCATTAAAGGAAATTCCAACAGTTTTCCTGCTCCATAGTCCTGATTCTACCTTGGTGCAGCTACTACAGGCTGGCACACAGGCAAACAATTTAAATTGTGCCCTGTCTTGGTGATGGAGGTGACCCCAGAATAGAAGCCAAGCAGTCCTCAGGTAAGAGGCACTGCCCTTCAGGTGCTCACAGTCCATGCAGAGGTGGCAGAGCAGGTGGTGTAGGGGGAGAGGAAACAGATGCTACTGAGCGTTCTTGTCCAGGCTCCAGAGCTATGCTAGACTCCTGCCTGGCAGAGGACCAGCATCCCATGTCTTCTCATAAGAGGACTATGACTGTGTGTCCTATCAAGAACTGCAGCCCTCCCTTGCTACCTTCCGGAGTTGTCTTCCCTGAAACCCCCAGCAAGTTGAGGCTAACCCCAGTAGGCCTCTCAGGACTCTGCTGACACTGGATAAGCAGGCCAAGCTCTACCCTACCTCTGTTGCCCCAGTAGGATGATCTCTGGCAGAGGTTTGGTTCATCTGTGCAGCATTTGTGACAGCTAATATTGGTTGTCAACTTGACACCTGGGACCCTCCAATAGGGAATTGCCTCCATTAGGTTGGCACACAGGTACATCTGTGGGGCACTTCTGTGATGGAGGAAAGTCCAAGCCAATGTGGGCAGTACAATCCCTGAGCAGATTGTATAAGAAGCAGCTTTCTTCCATGGTTAATACCTCAGTTCCTGCCCCAACTTCCCTCAGCGATGAACTATGATGTAGAAGTACAAGCCAAGTAAGTAAAGCCTTTCCTCAAGTTGTTTTTGGTCATGGCGTTCCATGCATACAGAGCTACAATATGTCTCTGTGGATATCTAGGCAGAGCACAAGGAAAGGAAGGAATGGACACTCACATACTGTTGAGTGTCCACAGCTATATCCTGGCCTCAACTCTTCAGCCACTGTCACAGGAATCCAGCATCTCTTGGTAGTCTCTGCTAAGCTCTTTATACATGGGCTGGCCAGGTTCTTAAACAGGCCCAAGCACTGTGGTTCCTCACTTCAAACGCCTGGGCGAAGACTGGTTCCTGCTCACTGAAGCTGACATTTCTATATAATAGCAGGGTTAATCTGCCTGGGCCATATCTAAAGATTTATTTTATGTATATGAGTACAATTATAGCTGTCTTCAGACACACCAGAAGAAGGCCTCAGATCCCATTACAGATGGTTGTGAGCCACCATATGGTTGCTGGGAATTGAACTCAGGACCTCTGGAAGAGCAGTCAGTGCTCTTAACTGTTGAGCCATCTTCTCTCCAGCCCAGCCTTGGACATATCTAGATATTCCTGTGCAGGTATGTTTTAGATAGATTAATATTTAATTTATGGAGTAAAGCAGAAGGTAGGTGGGGCTCATCAAAGACAGCCCTCACAAACAAAAGTCATTTCACTAGTCAGTACCTATGTGTACACACACACACACAGAGACACGCTGAGAACACATAAATACATGACCAGTCACCAACTATTTGCTTCCAGTGCTGTAAAGAGAAAGAAGCCATGGCAGCATTTGAACTTAAATGGATATGGCAGTGACTTAAATAAAACCTAATTCAAAGAAACAAGCAGCAAGCAGCTGGATGCTCAGGTAGTATGCCAACCTTTGGTCTCCTGAAAAGCAGCCTAGTACCTGGCAGAGTTGGCCGAATCCTAATACACCTACCATTTTAAAAACCTGAAGACTGTAACGTGACCATTAGCTGTGGGAGCCCCCAAGGACAACACCAGACAGGCAGCAGTTCAGGAGCACGGACAACAGGGATGGCGGCATGACTTCCACTGCCCTGACATGATCTCACAAGGACATGTGGCATAAAGATACATTCCCTGGCATGTAAGGGATTTAGCCCCAGGAAGGAAGGAAACAAAGCCACAGGGAAGGTATTACAGCTTTCCAAATATGCCAACCCACTCAGGGGACAGCTTAGCCTTGGATGTGATCCCTAACAGACAACTCCCAGGAACTTGCAGGAGGCAACGGTACAAAAAAACCAGTGTATTTTAGCAAAGAAGCCACCTAGCAGCTACAGACAGTTCAGGACAGGTGGTGGCAGCACTCTGCCTAGGCTGGCTTTCAGGCCTGGCCATGACTGAAGAAGGCCTGGGCACTGCAGACGAGTGGCTGCTAAAGCGGGTGACCCCAAGGAAAGACTTGTGCTATACACAGCTTGTTCACAGGACCCAGAGGCCAGGCAGTCCCCTTTGTCTGACAGAGGTGGGGCAGAGAGCAGGCAGTCCCCCTTGTCTGACAGAGGTGGGGCAGAGAGCAGGCAGTCCCCTTTGTCTGACAGAGGTGGGGCAGAGAGCAGCCTCACATGTACTCTCCGCAGTCAGCAATGATCACCTTCTGCTTTGGCTTCCCATCCTTGCTGCCCTGAGCCTGTGTGGGCAGAACAGAGAAATCAGGAGAGAAGCAGTGTCACCCCAAACAGGGACCTGTTCTAAACGCCCCTTCCAGGGCATAGAGAGCCCTCTCCAGCTCTCTCACTGGGGCGCCCACCCGCGCAAGGTCTAGGCAGGAAGCCATTTCCAACCACCCACCTCAATCTGCCGCAAGACATCCAGACCTTCCGTGATCTCCCCAAATACCACATGCTTGCCATCCAGCCAATCTGTCTTATCACAGGTCAGGAAGAACTGGGAGCCATTGGTGTTTGGGCCAGAATTGGCCATGGAGAGGAGGCCTGGGAGAAAATAAACTTGTCAGCTCCCTCCACACTGCTCCCGGCCCATGAAGCATGCCTGTGCTGACTGGTGATGGTGTTTCTGCATGCTGGCTCAGGCCAAGAAAGGGTCCCAACAGACAGCACCTTGTCTTTCCCTCACTACAGAAAAAGGATGAGTGGGCTGTTTCTAGTTTTTTTGTCGTCCCCCCCCACATTCATTTGTCTTTTCATTTATAACAATGACTTGCAGTCTGCTTTGTAACCAGGCCCATTAAGTCCTGGCACACTGATGAGCAAAATATTCATTTAAAGTGAGAGAGGTGCTTGCTGTAGAAGCCTGACAATCTGCATTTCATTTCCAGAACCTACAATAAAAGAAAGCGTTGTCTCCTCAAAGTTGTCCTCTGATCTCCACACCCAACTGTGCTGCATGGACCCTCACTCAAACAAAGTACTTAGAACAAGCAAACTAACACAAATGATAAATACATCTAGTCTAAAGGATACTGTGCTGTGACAACTAAGATGCAGGGACATCTGTGCTGGGGAGAAGCTTAAGGCAGTCGCATGGAGGGACCTGGGCCAGGATATGAACTGGAGACAGGTACAGCTATGGGTGATTGGGAAGACAAATCCAAGATGAGCCCTGACCCCTGATCAGGCGTAAGTGAGCAGTTATCTACTGAAGCTCAGAGACATAAAGGCAGTTGGAGAAGAACTCTTTTAACCTGTGAAGTCTGAGGGTCCTTTACAAGAGCAGCAGGTATTCTTAACCACTGAGCTGTCTCTCTAGTCCCTTAAGGCCTAAGTCTATTATGTTTCACAAATGGCAAGCTCTAAGGGCTTCCCCAGTAATGGAATCTTCTAGGGCGCTGGATGCAGCAGTACATGCCTGCAATCCCAGCACTCACGAGTATCCCGACTTCAGTGTTAGCTTGAGCCACACTCTAAGACCCCGGCTCAAAAAGCAAACCAGGTATGGTGGTGTATGCCTTTGATCCCAGTACTTGGGAGCCTCAAGCAGGTGGATCTCTGTGATTTCCAGGCCAGCCTGGGCTACACAGTGTGAGACCCTGTTTCAAAAACAAACCCAAACAAAGAAGTAACTCGAGTTAAAACTATAATGTAAATCAATGGACTCCCATGCATCGTTTCACAAAATCATGGCAGCACTAGCAATACCGTCTGTGGTATCTGAACTGCCAGGACAATCTGTCATTATTTCTAACTGCTGCACCTGAGTATGGCATACGTTGGAATAACTCTTGTGTCTTCTGGTGTTACTGCACCTATCAGGACATTCTTACTTTTAAGATAATGCAGTAGGAAGAACTTCTTGTCCCTGTACTTCAGTCTAGCACAAGCTTGCAGAAAGAACAGAGGTGCAGTGATCAGGTTTCTATGGAGAAATGAACTGATCTCTGACCACCATCATGCTCAGCAATCGAGGAAGGAAGAGCGGAAGACAGAAAAGTGGCAAAGCAGGTGAGGCTACCGGAAGACGGAGGGGCCGACTGCCAGAGCAAAGCGAGAGACAAGGAGCACAGGGCTGACAGTGTAGGATGCTGCTGGGGTGGAATAAGCTGAGGCGGAAAGCTGGAAAAAAGATGGTTAGTATCTATAGCAAGAAAGGTTTGAGTGGCCAGCTGGGGCTAAAAATCTAGAGAGAAGGGTTTAGAAAGGACGAAGGCAGTGAGCTTGGACATTTTTTCAAAAAGTTTTGCTAAAAAGATGACACTTGGTAGAACAAGAGTCCAAAGATGGTGTTTGTTGTTTTAAGGTTGGGATTGCATGCTGGACAGGGATGGACCCAACTAGCTAAACAGGGGAAACACATTATACAGGTGAAAGGGAGCCAGCAGGAGACATGAAGACCCTAACTGACAGAGGGACAGACTCCAGTCCATAAGGAGGGATGGACGGCCTCTGTAGTAGAGGGAGTCAGAGCATGCATCTGTGGTAGGCACAAGGCAAGACCTCAAATCAATATGAAGGTTTCAGAAGAAAACCAGGCATGGACTATGATCTTTGATTGGGACTGAGGGTGTAGAGGGACACAAAGAGGCTGAGGGCATGAGGGAGCTGTAGTGGTAACCACAAACTCTAACAGGAACACCAACTTGTGGAATGAAGGTGGTGGGAAGAGTACAAGACTGGAGGGAGGCAGGCAGCTCACCTCAGCATGTGTTTCTTCAGTGACTGGCCATCACAGCCAAGGCTTGGCAGTCATGGCTATTTGCCCTGGCTCTGCCTTACTCACCACACCGGAATTAGTGCTTACCTGGTCCTGTGTGTTTAAGGATGAAGTTTTCATCATCGAACTTCTTTCCATAGATGGACTTGCCCCCCGTGCCGTTGTGGTTTGTGAAGTCACCACCCTGGCACATGAACTGGGGGATTATGCGGTGGAAGCTGCTTCCCTTGAAGCCAAAGCCCTTTTCATGGGTGCACAGGCAGCGGAAGTTCTCTGGTGTGGAAAAAGGAAAAGGCGCTGAGATTAAAGACAATCTAGCTTCCAAACCAAAATGAAGGTAACTACTTAGACAGACAAAGTGGGCAGGGCATGTATGAAAGGGAGAAAAATAAAACATGAAACATGTTTTTCTTGTTTAGTTTTGCATAGCTGCTCCTGGGTATCCACATGAGGATGGTTTCCAGAGCCCTCCTGGATCCTGTACCTTTTCTACCATCTCTATATTATCTATGATACACGATACAATATACATGCTCCATAAATGGTTGCTATACTCTATTATCTAGGGTATATAATGACAAGGGAATAACACACGCATGCTTAGTAGAGATACAATGTTCCTCTGAAATGTATTTACAAATTTTTATTACATTTATTTATTGTATATGTGCAGGTATGCGTGCAGGTGTAAATAGGTCTGAGGACAACTTACAGGGCATGGTTCTCTCCTATCATATGGGCCCTAGGTCTGACCTCAGGTTTTCAGGCTTGGCAGCAGGTACTTTAACCTGCTGAGCCATCTGACTGGCCCATATTTCTGCTCTATGATTGGTTAAATTCACAGATGTGGATCCATGGATAGAGAGGGCTGATCATATTCTCATTGTATGCTTCTTATAAGCTGTCATGATACTGATTTACTAAGTAACCACATGGCACTTGGATTAAATTGAATATGTGCACTCTATTTCTGCTGTATCCCCAAACCACACTAAACTCTTAGTAATTTTTTTTTTTTTTTAAAAAAAAAAAAAAAATCCACAGCCAGTAAGACAGCTCAGCAAGTAAAATCACTGTGCAAGCCTGGTAACTTGAGTTTGAGGTCAAAGGACAGAACTGACTGTTGAGTGAGACTTTCTTCCAAGATTAATTTTTATCTTGGAGGGAAGCTTAAGATTCAGGATGTTCTAAAAAGAGGCGAAACTGTCTATCCTCCAGGGAAGCTCCTTGCTAACTCAGGAAGTAAATAACTCAAAAGCATCAAGAAGTTCCTGAAACTGACCAGATTTAATAGGCTCCTCTCTTCCTAAGCAGGAAGGACTTTGAGAGACACTTTCAGACAAATGGAGCTGCCTGGAAAACCACTTTCTAACTTATCAAACTGCCTGAAGTTGTTTGTGCAGTGAGCTTCTAGCTTTCATGAGCCATTTGGTGAGCAGCTGATTTTGAGTCACTTTCTGCTTCTGTAAGTAACTGCCCACCCACACTCCTGAGGTGACCACAATGAAGGCATTGACTCATCGTCTTGAACTCGATGGTGTTGTTTCTTTGCTGTGTCCATCAATTCCCTCACTAGAGGGAGTGAACATTTCTTCATGTCTTCTCTGGAACTCTAAAAGTTGTCCTCTAATCTCCATATATGTCATGACATGCATGCATGTAGGCACATGTGCACAGACACACACACAATAATTTGCTTTTGACACAGGGTCTCACTATATAGTGCTGTCTGTTCTGGAACTTTATGTAGACCAGGCTGGCCTAGAACTCAAGAGATTTGCCTGCCTCTGCCTTCCAAATGCACCACCACACCAGGCCACAGTAACTGTTTTAAATAATGGTCATGTGGCATGTCTGTATGTGAGTATATACATGTGAAAGTGGGTGCCAGAGAGAGTATCCGATTCCTTGGAGCTAAAGTTACAGGTACTCATATGCAGCCTAACCAAAATTAAAGTGACCACCAGAAAGATGTGGGGTGTTGAAGGCAGGAAAAGATAATTCCTTTTCTGGAGAGGTAAATCAAAAGATAATACCTAAACTGAAAATAATTTTTGAATAATTAAAAAAGGAGGGGTGAATATAAAGCTATTATCTTTCAATATGGAAGTTAAAATCAAAATAACCAGCTAAGAAGTGAGACTGGCTGCCTCTGAGGTGCGGCAAATGGTGTTGACAGCGTGCAGGAAATGGGGTTATTGGTCTCTATTATTACAGGGGACTAATGATATTTCAAAGCAAATTTTGTGATAACTGCTTAAACTAAATGTATAAATAATAAAATTTACATTAAAGAATAAGTCAATATTTTAATGAACTAGAAATTAGTACTTCTAGAACATAGAGCTAGATGTAATATTGCTGGGATAATGTGTTTGATATACTCTTTTACATGATTATTCACAATATTCATAATAATGCAATCTTACTATGTTATTTAAAAAAAGAAAAAGAAACCCTACTATTAAAAAATTATAAACCAGCAACTAATGAGCTTCAATGTCTGCTCTGACCTCTGTTACTAGATCCTAGGATCTTAGATGGCACAAATTAATTCAGGTCAGAAACAATGCCAAAGGAATAAGAGCTGAGGCGTAAGAACCCTGGGAGACTCTGCTCAGCCATCAGCTTGCTGTCAACCTGAGTACAGGGGTCTGCTTACCTGCTGTCATGGGCACGACATCAGACCGTAGGAGCATTTGAATGCGGCCTGCTGGCTTGTTCCCAATCTTGATGTCCATGTACACCTGAGGATTTGACCGGGCTTTTTTTGCAGTGGGCTCTCCCTAGGTGTAGAAATAAAATGCTAGTTAGAGGATCCCTAACTCCCTAAGTAGGTGCACAAGTAATCTTCTGAACATACATAAGAACACAGCACCATCAAATAGCCTGAACACAGATGCTAACAGTGAAGGTCTTGGGCCCTGATAGGGCTGTAGGAGGCAGGAACTATGGCCACAATACCCAATTGGACACCCAAGGAAACCTCACTCAGCACTATAAAACAGGACCCCTAACCATAGGTATATCTCTCCACCCTCACCCTGACATGCCTGCTCACCTTCCTTGTCCTGCAGCTTGCTGGGTCAGAATACTCAACCCGCCTCATTTACAATGCCTATGTCAAGTCATATACTTTACTACAGCTAGTGGATACACACACACACACACACACACACACACACCCAGTACGTCTTTCCTACATGCACAATTGTCACTGTCACAGGCTCATCCTGGAAGCATGGGGAAGCCCTTCTGATGGGGTACAAATGCTCAAAGGACAAGAGGCAGAGGCTTGCTTTGTACTTCAGTAGGGGAGCCTAAAGCAGAGGAAAGCAGATAAAGAGCACAAACATCACATTTGTTCTGGCTCAGCTGATCAAGCACATGCCAAGGAACCATGTGGATGCTCTAACTACTGCTGTTTACAGCGGAACTAGCAATAACACAGCAGCAATACAGTTCTTGCTGTATTGCCCGGGTCTTGAAGATAGAGATGAGTAAGACCTGAAGCTACTTTTTCCTTCAAGTTTATGGGGTTAGATATGTATTACATATGATATATATATATTTAATGAGCCCCAGCTCATTAAATGTATTACTCAGAAAAGGGCAATCAGCACAGGAGTATCCTGTGCAAAAGCAAACATGTGCATGGAGACAGAGTATTTCACTGAGCATGGAGTAGGGAGTACACTACAGAGAGGCAGAAATGACATCTGCAAGATGGACAAGATGGACAGATGGACTGGAAGCCTGCTGGCTCTTGTGCCCTGAGCTGTGTGACAGAGGAGTGAAAAGCTCTGAACATAAATGATTGGATCTGTGCTCCAGAAAGACTACTCTAGCTTCCTTGGGAAAGGACTGGAGGAATCAAGACTGTAGCCACAAACTGAAATTTTCCAAACAAAAGGCAAGGCTAGACACAGAGTACATACAGTACAAGGAAGGCTACGAGGAAAAGCACTGGAGTGTGATGATGGACTGGTTCTACTGTAAGAGGGATAGAGTGAGGGGACTCACTGTGAGTGCTACTTTAAGTCTGCATACACACTTCTGGCTTAGGTAAGGTGTGTGGCTAGACAGTAACCAAGATTAAGAGCCCAGCAGGACAAGATAAGGGAGGAGAACATCCATTCAAGGCAAAATAAGCCACAATGACACTTGCAGCCAGAAACAACTGAAGTCCAGTGTTAGAAAGAGACCATCAAAGCTGACAGTGCAGCACAGGAGGGCTGCAATCAGCCAAGAGTGCCAGCTGCTGTGTCTGCTGAGAGGACAGAAAAGCCACATGCTATTATAAACCTCACAGGTACACAGAGGAAGTGAAGTCCTGCAGCAGTGGTCAGGGAAGTGAGCTGAGAACCAGGAAATATGCCAGGGAAAAACTGCCATAGGCAAACCCAGAACACACACAGTTAAAGGGAAGTAACACTAACTACCTGTCCTGTTACCTCTGCAGGAGTCCAAAATCAGGACACAGAGCAAGGAGCCAAAGACTTCAGCACAGGAGGGCTGCCTGGTGGGGTGCAGAGGAAGACAGACACAACTCCTAACCCCCAGCACCGCCCTCACCAATATCTAAGTTCACCACCTGCCCTCTGCGCTTGACAAAGGCTTGGATCTGCGAGGCATCAGGACGATGGGAAGCACAGCCTGCCTTCTGGAGGAAAGCACCCCTTTCACCCTCACCTCTTGGGCTTCAGCTTTGGGAGGCTCGGGTCCTTCTTCTTCCTTATTCTCCTCAAGAGTCTTCCCAGAAAACTTCTTCAACCAGTCATCATCTGACCAAACTAGAAGGAAAAGACACACAAAAGTTAAGAAATTCAGACTACTCCTCAACTGCTGGCAGCTACCTTGATCATCTTTGTGGTCCTCTTGGTCAGAGAAGTTCCTTTACAGAACCCTCAAGACCAAGTTCCCACTGAGACTCCCTAGAGGTCCAGCTCTTAGCAGGAGTAAGGGAAAAAGCTATGTCAAAGACAAAGATAGGGTTTTGCTGGCTTCAGGTCTTTTCTAGGAATGGAGTACCAAGAGAACCGGGAGGAGACCAGACAGGGTTCTCTCATAAGAGGAGCAATTACTTTGGCTTTGCTACTGTTCACTGATAAAGGTAATGCACTCCCATCACCAGTGTGAACCACCCGCTTGTCCCTCTCACTCCCGTCCACCGGAAGCAGCAACTGGTCACACATATAAAGAAGGGCAAACCAGAGGACCTGACAACAGGCTGAGGTGCCCACTCACCTGGCCTGGAAGAGCCCTCTTTAATTCTCATTGGCTTGGCCAAATTGACACGAATCGTCCGTCCAAAGAGCTCGGATTCATTCTGAAAAGATTGTAAACCCAGCTGCTTAAACTGTCAGGTTACAAAACTCTGGCAGCAACCAGGTGGTGGTGGCATGCATCCGTCATCCTTGCACTCAGGAGGCTGAGGCAGGTGGATCTCTGAGTTCAAGTCCAGCCTGGTTTAGATTCGAGGACAGCCAGTATTATACAGAGAAACCCTGTCTTGAACAAAAACAAACAAACAACAACTCTGCGGCTTTTCATTTACTTCTGAGGCCTGACTAGTGCTACCTTTTAATCCTGGATCCCTTGGCAGTGAGAGCTATGCTCTTAGCACAAACAGTATCAAGGAAGAGAATGACAAGGTACTTCCTCTCTGGAGCTGATACAAAGCTTTAAAACCACCAAAGCCCTGCACCACTGAGAGTAATTCTGAGCTCAAGGGACGAAAGCGACAGGGAAAAATGTACGTAGACCTCAAGTTCACCTTTGAAAGCAAGATCGGCTTTGAAATAGTATCCATGGAGAATGTGCAGTAGAGAATAATGAGTAAGAACTTCACCAAGATACCTGCAACAGGAAAGGCCACTTAATGTGAACCTTAAGGCAGCAGTGAGAACTTTGTGGCAAAACTTAAAAAAAAAAAAGTCTTTTATTAGGATTTTATGATGATACCAGAAAAACATAAAAGTGTAAATTTCTTAAATCAGAATCAATTATGCACTGATTTCTAAAGGAAACATATAACCAGAGATGATTAGTTTTAAAGTTTTTTTTTCCAGCAAAAAAAAAAAAAAAAAAAAGTTCTAGCCACAGGATATGACACCGTTACACTTCATCCCTGACAGGATGACAATAAGTGTCTTAGGCAGGCCACAGATCTTTAAGAGGCCGTCATTTCCAAGGGCTCTTCCAGCTGTTCAGTCACCTGCATCAGCAGCATGGCCTTTGGTTAACTCTTCCTGAATTTCTCTTCTCTGTTGTTAACTGGTCTAACATTTCATGAAATCCTTCCCTTTTGCATATATTTACAGTTTCAGTGAGCATTTAGTTGGCACTGTATTTGCCATCATGTGGGGTGGCCAGTGAGAGACGAGCCAAGAAGGATGGGCAGGAAGTACTCTAATAAGTGGAGAGGCGTCTAGGCAGGAACTGATTTTACCAACGATCAGTCCACAATGAATATTTTTACTGGATGGCAACCTTTACCGCCCCACCTGATCCTGGCACTTCAGATTCAGACCAAGGTGAACACGCCCTCTGAACCAGCAAAGGCCCCTTCAGGTAGAGTGAGGATCCCCAGCCGTACCATGTTGTCAATAGCTGCTGCAGCATCCTGTCAAGGAAATACAAGGTGTAAGTTTAGGCTTGTAGTGGAATACTTTTGTATGTTTAAATGCACACAGTAGCAAAATAAACAGGAGAAAGTCGCCTCTGTACTTCCTGCCTAGGTTGAGTGTGTGACCAACAACACTTCTTGGGCAATTTTTGAGCTTATAGTACCATAATGTTTTTCTAGCTGAGCATAAGAGATAATCACCAGAACTGCCAGGCAAGAACGTTCAGTGAACAGAGCTGGAAGAGCCCTGCAGAGCAGGACAGGCAGGGTCTGACAGTTCAGTCAAACAGCATTTCTGGATCTCCGAAAGCATCATACCCTAGGACCCGGAACCTAAGGAAATGGGGAATAGCTTCCTCTATGCAGTAGTTCTCAACTCTTTCAAACAGTTCCTTATGCTGTGGGGACCTCAAACCATACAATTATTTAGTTGCTACTTTATAACTGTAATTCTGCCACTGTTATGGATCGTAATGTAAATATCTGATATACAACCCCCAAAAGGGTTTTGACCCACAAGTTGAGAACTGCTACTCTGTAGGAACCAAAGACTAAACAAAGCATAAAAGTCTCACCTCTGCCAACTCAAACTCAACAAAAGCAAATCCTCGGTGTTTTTCTGCAAAAAGGGAAATAAAACAAAGACATAGTAATTGCCATGTGGGGCAAGGGAAGAAAAGAGAACAGTCACAAAGAAGTTGGTCCATACCATGTCCAGACACCAGAAAACCTACCCATTCACGATGTAAAAAGAAGGACCCTCATCCTTTGATTTCTCTTAATATTTGAAGCAATAATACACATTTTCTATAGATAAAGCTACATACTGAACTTCAACTTCTCATTCAGTGCAACTGGCAAAGTAAGTTATTTAGCAAGTCAACTATTTATCCAAATATACAATTTGATTCCGGTGCCATAGGATGCACCTGTAATGCCAACTACTTAGGAGGCTAAGGCAGAAGGATCATCAGTTCAGAGGCCAGCCTGGACAACACAGATCATTTTGAAGTAGAAACAAAACAAAACTAAATACATAATCTGATCACTACACATAAATTCGAAAATCTGTAAGGATATTCAGTTTTACCCCGAGACAAATTCTGATCTAAGAAGAAGCCCCCACACAACGCCAGCTTGATCATAGCGTCCATTAGAAAATCAGTAGAGCATTTCTTGCCTGTGCTTCTGCTGACAGTCTCACTTATGCAGCCAAGACTGACCTTAAACTCTCTCCTCCTGCTTCACCTCTTTCCCCCTCTGCCTCTCTGTATCTGTGTATGACCTGAACCCACAGCTTCACATGCTGGGCAAGAATTCTACTAGTGAGCTCTACCCCCAGCCTAAGAATGCAAATGTAGGACTGAGATGTGACTTTAATTCTTTTCCTATAGGAGGGCACCGAACACTAAAAATCCCCAGCTGACCCACCTGTTTCATAATCCAGAGGAATCTGAATATCTGTGATGTCCCCGAAAGGGATAAAAGCAGCATGGAGAACCTTGTCGTCCACCTCTTCTGCCAGCCCACCTGCAAGTAAGCCAAGGCTCTTCTGAGCCGCTGTCCTCCACACTCAAAAGTCCCTGCAGACCAGGGACTTGACAGGCAAAGGGAGGGATCTTTCCATCCAGCCCTTTGTCTACACATCTCTCTCTATAGCCGACCCACACTATGTTCCTTTCTCCTATCTTCTTTCAAACAGATCCGAATCGATTTCCAGGACTCTTGCAATAGCTTCATAACTGACCTCTCTCACTCCCCCCCCCCCACCCCCCGCCCCAACCAAATGGTTTTTTTGGTTTTTTTCGAGACAGGGTTTCTCTGTGTAGCCCTGGCTGTCCTGGAACTCACTCTGTAGACCAGACTGGCCTTGAACTCAAAAATCCGCCTGCCTCTGCCTCCCAAGTGCTGAGATTAAAGGCGTGCGCCACCACCGCCCGGCTCCAAATGCTTTGAGAAAGTGGAAATGAATCCATCAGTTCTCTTAGACTTCAAAGTCTTAAATGTCACCGTCCTCAAGATAAAGGGAGAGCTCCTTAATAGTATACACTGGGCTATCATCCGACCCTCGCCGATCTCTCTTTTATCTTCCATTTCCTCAATTTCCCTGGGTTTCTCGAAAAATGACCCAGCTGCCCCTAGGCTTCGGGCTATTTTACACCTTTGGGCTTCGGCTCCCGTGCAGCGAACAGCTTGCCTCTACTCTGACCCCTTGCCCAACTCCTGCTCAACTTCTGTGTCCCGGCAGCAGAAAGTTTGCCCTCACCCAAGTTCCTGTCATCACTGTTAGTCCCTATTACGACGCTATGGTGTTTAGGTTATTTCCCGCTTTCTTCTAGATACTCTGGTAACTCCTTCCTTTAGGGCAAAGATCCAGTCATTCCGCACTGTTGTAAAACAAATGGGCGGGAGGAATTTGGAAACCCATAATTCTTGTAACTCGTCGGGGCTCCTGTGCGCTTAGTGGACTAGGAAGGTCGCCGGAATGGTCCGTCCATCTCGGGCTCACACCTTCAGGTCCAGCTAGCTCTCCATAGACTCAAGCTGCTCTCCCCCTTCCCACACTGCTCTAAGTCTAGCTCCCGCGCCTGCTCACCCACGTACAACACACGCTTGGTAGTGGCCATCTTGCTCGCACCCGTTTCCGCCGGAAGCCGGCAGTCGGTCGGGCCCCCTCGCCGTTGCCCCTCCCCTTAGGTCCGGGCGGGTCTCTGCGCTGTGGCTGCAGGCTCCGCCCCTTCTCGGCTGCCTTACCACATTCTGTAGCGCTCCAAACGTACGGTCTGATCCGGTCCGGTCCAGAACGACTCTATATGGGCTGGGGGCTCCCAGGGCTGGGGATGCTGGAAACAAACCTTGGTCTGATTAACCGGAATATCAATGGCAATTGACCCACTACCAACACACTATGGTCTGGGCTGTCCAGACAGTTGTTTTTGGCTAATTTGGGAGCCAAGAATGGTTTTCACATTTTGAACGGGGGTGAGGCAGAGGATCAAGACAGTATTTCTTGAGAGATGAAAATTATATAAAATTAAAATTTCAATATCACAAAGTTTAATTATTAGAGTATAGCCACATTCGTTCCTTTTCTATTGTCTGGCTACTTTCATGTTACAAGGGGAAGGAAGAGACGGCTTCCTCCCAGGGACGACAATGTTTTACCATCTGGCCCTTTGGGCAAAGTGTTTGCTATACTCTTGTTCTAAAGTAATATTTAAATTATAGGTTTTCATTAGCAGTACAAAATAGTAAGATCACGTTGGTTTGCTTGTTAGAGTATCTCACTATACATTCCAGGCCTCAGCCTCCCCAGTACTGAGAGTTTGGTTATATACCACCAAGCTATGTTGAATAGTTTTATTTTGTGTATTTATTTTGAGACTGGATCTTCCTATGTAGTCCTGGCTATCCTGGAATTCACTGTGTAAACCAAGCTGGCCTTGAACTCACAGAGATCTCCTGAGTGCTGGGACTAAAGGCTTGTACCACCACAGGAAGTTTTACAGTATTGTTGAAGGTCTCTGGCAGGCTCAAGCTTGGTAAGCATGGCTCTGCCTGCCAGGCCTTGCCCTTCTCCCCAGTCCCTCTGCCTCGATTAAAAAAAAAAAAAAAAAAAAAAAAGAACCTAAACAAACATTGGATTATATCCTTAAAGCTAGCCACCAAGATCTCTTCCCTTATTTGGCCTCCTCCTGAAGATGATCACCAAGGTCCACTATCAAAGTATTGAAGTCCAACAATAAATCCCCTTGGCTTGCCCTAATTACATGCCAACCAAAAAATACACCACATCCTAAACTCATTCTAACACAACCTCCTTATCTTTCTCTTTAAAAAAAAATCACCTGGCAGTGGTGGCTCACGCCTTTAATCCCAGCACTTGGGAGTCAGAGTCAGCAGATTTCCTGATTCGAGGCCTAGCCTGTCTACAGATGAAGTTCCAAGACAGTCCAGGCTACACAAGAAACCCCTTTTTCCTCGAAAAAACAAACACACAAGCAACCCTTTATATTCCAAGTGGTGGGGTGCGAGTGTGTGGTTGGAGTGGTGTGGCGTGTGTTGTGCCGTGTGGTGTTGTTAGTGCGTGTGTGTGCGTGTGTGTGCGTGTGTGTGCGTGTGTGTGCGTGTGCACGTGTGTGTTTGTGTGTGTGCGCACGTGCGTGCACGCATAAGGCAACACACACATACATGTGGAAGCCAGAGGGCAATTTGATGGAGTCGGTTTTCTCCTCCCACCAGCTCAGGTCTCCAGGGTTGCAAGGCAAGCACCATTGCCAGCTGAGCCATCTTACTGGCCCTTGAGGAGACTTTTAAGATGAAACCTGAGCTGAGAGGCAGAAGCACAATGAGGTGGAAATGGAGGACATGAGTTCAGGCAGGAATGGTGGGTAAAGGCCACTTCATGTTGGGGCTGCAAGCTTTGTGAAAAACTTGGGGACTTTGAGAAGCCATCACGGGGTGATAACAAGGAAGTTACATGGTCACATTTACATTGATCTTTTCCCATTTTTTTATTTTGGAGGTTATATTTTAAACATAACATTTATCCCCTTTCCTCCCCAAAAGCCCTCCCATAATCCTCTTCCCACTATCCTTCAAATTTATGGCCTCTTTTTTTTTTTTTTGTCAATTGTTACTGCATGACTACTATATATTTGTATATATGTATTCCTAAATATAACCTGTTGAGTCTATACAATGTTACTTGTATGTGTGTTTTTAGAGCAACCATTTGGCACTGAACTACCAATTGGTGTGCTCTTCCCTGAGGATGGCCACCTTTCCTGCTCCGGGATTCACTCAGTTGCCTGTAGTTCTTTGTGTAGCGTCAAGGTCTTGTTGGCTTTTCCCTTTGCAGTTTGGTGTGTTCATTGGTGTCCTCCTTACTCGGCTCATATTTGGGTGGTCAAGTTGTGAGACTTTACGGGTGTAGCTTCTGATGTTACTTGGAAACACAATCTAGAGCAAAGGCCCCAGTCCTATGGCTCCCACAGTGTTTCCACCCCTCTTCTGCAATGCTCCCGGAGCCAGGGGTGTGGGAGTATTTGGTAGATGTATCCACTGGGACTGGGATCTCCAACTCTGCATATTGATTGGATGTTGCAAAGAGAAGTTTCCTTGACAAGGGGTGAAGACTACACTTCTCCATGGGTACATATTAATTTGTAAAGATTTGATGTATATGAATGTTTTGGTGCGTGTATGCATGTATATGAGCATCAAATCCCCTAACTGGAGCTATGGATGGTTGTGAGCCACCATCTGGGTGCTGGGATTTGAACCTGTATTCTTTGCAAGAGCAGCCAGTGTCCTTAACCACTGAGATACTCTCCACCACTGTTCTTCACCTGCAGCTGGACTTTTGGCTACATTGTGGGTTCTTTTTCTAACACCTTTATCCCTTCCAATTCCCCAACACTAAGGAGAGAAGAAGGCTAGGGGAGAAGGGGAGCATCAATATTGTTAGACTACTTCCTGCTGATTAGGAGCATTAAGTTCCTTGGGGTAATTTTAATCATCAGGATATTCCAACCAGCAACCACAATGGCGACGGCAGCAGCAGGAGAGTAGTAGCAGCACACCACTCTTGGGGCTCTCACATTTTTACATTGTCTCAAGAGTCCCAGAATTTCAAACATCATACACTTGCAAAAATGCAGCTGGCAGAATCAGGTGCCTGCTAGAGCATGAGGCAAATCATAATCTGCTGCTGTGACAGTCTAACACTGCTGTAGATCCTATACCTGGGATTAAAACAAAAAATTTCTATAACATTTCTGTGATTAAAGAAACCAAAATTCCTGCTGACTTAACAGTCACACAGCGGATCCTTACTGATTACAATTTCAACATTTCTAAAACGAAACCAAATCTCACTACTCCCTCCTCTGATACCATTACATTTAAAACCACCATACCACCTGAATGCTGCCACCTCCACATGATGATGATGGACTGAACCTCTGAACCTGTAAGCCAGCTTCAAGTAAATGTTGTCCTTACAAGAGTTGCCTTGGTCGTGGTGTCTGTTCACAGCAGTACAACCCTGACTAAGACACTGACCACTGTGTTTAGATTGGATTGAGGGGAGCCCAGGAGAACAAGATATTAACGTAGACTAGGGAAGAGCTGGTGGTAATGGTTTTCTTTCACCAGTCCATCTACTAGCTATTTCTGGAATCTTCCTTCAAAATAAATGTAATCCGGCTCATGCTCCCTACATCACTCATGCCAGCAACAAATCCCTTAACGAAGGAGCTGTGCATACTCCAAGTTAAACTCTGCCTTTGTTTATTGGGTTTTTTCCTCTTTATCTGGGGGAAGCACACACCAGTTCTTGTCGGAGGCTCTATTTACTCTGCATTCACTTATGACCCTACAGAGTCCTTAGCTCAGGAGTTTAGAAGTTAGCTGACATCTTCCTGTAACCATAGTCAGGGGTATGTCTCTCTTCATACCATGGCCTGTACCCATTGTATTCCTAGAGCTAATCAGCTAATTAGCGCATAGCTGACTTCACCAATTTCATGCCATACTAAGGCATGACACTTACGGGACTCTGGGGTGTGGTTAGCAGAATTCTTTGTGTACCCAGAACTATTCTAGAACAACACAGTCACTCTGGATAATCTCTTCAGGTATCCTTTATGTGGGATGTGGGTATGGTGTACTAAAAATACATTTGTGTAGTTGATTTTTGACTAAAGTTCCAGGTACCTCCAGAGCTCTTTAAAACTCTTGGAATTGCCTGGATGATGTGATGAAGTCTTTTGTGATTCATAATTAGCCCATTTTGATAAGTTAATGCTCAGCAGCTGACTCATAGTGGGGCCCTTTCATAATCTCAAGATGGGAACTGGTTACCAGAGCAATCAGCATCTTCATCAGAGGCTGAATTTTTAGCTCTACCTCCAGATTCCCCAGAGAAGGTAGGAGACAGGAAATTGAATTCTACCATCAGTGATTCAGCTGTGCCTGTCTAAGGAAGCCCATACATAGGGGCTTTGGGTAACTGAATGTGTTGATGTATTTTGAGGATGGTTGACCTGGCCATGCTTGGATAATATAAGAGCTTTATGTGTCCCCTACAGCATCCTCTTGGTCCATGAATCTTCCATTAGGCACTTCCTCAGTTGTATCTTTTATAATAAACTGATATCATAATCTATTCTCTTTTTGAGCATTGTGTTTTAGAGAATTGTTGAGTCTGAGGAGGATGGGGTCAGGGGAGCCCCCAAATTTGTAGTCAGCTGGGCAGAGTACAGGTAGCATAAGGATTGCATGTTGGTTAGTGTCTAAAGTGAGGGCAGTCTAATGGGCTGAATCCTTAACCTGTGTTAGCTGTGTTAGATCTGAATTGAGTTGAATTGAATTCTGGGGCATCCTGTTGGCAGCAGAGGATTGTAGAATTGAGCATTAGGAAAAAAAGCCATGCTGAAGAGGTTGAAGCAGGAGGGTTTCAAGTTCAAAGCCAGTCTGGGACACACCTTGTCAGAGTATGGTAGCACACATCTGTAATCCCAGCATTGGGAGGTAGAGGCAGGAGGGTCAAGAGTTCAAAGCCAGCCTATGCTTAAGATAAGCCTTGTGCTACAGGAGACTCTGTCTTAGAAACAAAACCCAGAGAGGGAAACTCCCCCCCCCTTTTAATTCACAATACATCTCTTTTCTTCCTATTAACTGCACATGGCAACAACAGGTGAGTCACAAAGACAACTCTCTTTTTTGCTACCCGCTGCTGTACAAGGACACATCCCATGTCCTTTAGAACAGAGAGCTGAAGTCCAGAAGTCTGTGATGCAGCTCAGAAAGGACTGTTGAGAGACTAGTGCTGCAGCTCCAGGACTGTATCTCTGTGCCCAGTGCCATATAAACTTAAGAAATTTGTATTCAGGTGTGTGTGTGGAGTGGGGTGTGTGTGTGGAGTGTTTTATGTGTGGTGTGAGTGTGCATCACACCACAGTGTATGTGGGGAGGTCCTCATCTCTCCAGCCTTGGAGCTCCATGTTCCAGTGGATGGATCACCATGCTTGGCTATTTTTTTTTTAACATAGATTCTAGGAGTTGAACTCAGGTCTCATGGCCGCTCAACAAGTAGTATGTGGACTGAACTATCTTCCAACACCACGGAGCTTCTATTTTAGACAGTTTCACTATTTAGCCCTGGCTGGCCTGTAAGGAGCTATGTAAACCAGGCTGAGCTCAAACTCACACAGCCTTCTGCTTCCTAAGTGTTGGAATTAAAGGCACTGGGCCACTACGCCAGAATTCTCCCCCCTCCTCCCCCACAACATACACATATTTGAGTAGATTATATCTCCTTCACCTAGACATCCAGCGAGCTCAACCATTTGCTCACACTGGCAAAATAACCAACCACTTGGTTTGTTTAGAACATGCAATGCCATGGTAACCATCTTTTCCCCCTTTTTTGCTAAAGCTCAGGTGCTAGCTAGTTATGTCAACTTAACACAAAACTAGAGCCATCAAGAGGAGAAACTATGTCCATAAGATCTGGCTGAAAGGCATTTTCTTACTTAGTGATTAACAGGAAAGGGCCCAGCCCATCATGGGTAGGGCCACCCCTGGGCTGGTGGTTCTGGGTTCTGTAAGAAAGAAGGCTGAGCAAGCCATGTGAAGCAAGTCAAAAACCAGCACTCCTCTATGACCTCTGCATCAGCCTCTGCCTCTAGGTTCCTACTGTGCTTGAGTTCCTGTCCTGGTTTCCTTTGATGATGAACTGTGGTATGGATGTGTAAGCCAAACAAATCCTTTCCTCCCCAACTTGCTTTTTGGTCATGGTATTTCATTGCAGCAATAGAAACCCTCACTACTGGGCTAGACAAATATAACCATCAGATCAATAAAAGTTGTGACAAATCGTATCTGTCTATTTCATTAAATGCTCTGGAAACCAGCCGACAGCATCGGTGATGAACTCAAGCTCTGACAGTGGATGGGACTCATCTTTACACATGGTAACAGATTTTAGAATTACCCGTCTTTACAGCACTCTGGGTTGAGAAGTGTATAGGAAAGTAGGAAGCAAGCTTTTCTATATTACACAGAGGGAGGTTACATATCACAATTGCCCTTGACACATGCTGTATTGTGCTCTTTCTTGGTCAAGGACCTTGTCAGGTTGTTTAGCACAGTATCCTCAGCCCACTGCACAACTCTTTGGCATTTAGTAGAGTTTGAATATCTGATGAACAAAGCAGAGAAAAGGCATCTTCTCAATAAAGTTGGAATGAAAGATTTTATTCTTAGCACATTGGGTGTCTGGGCCTCGCTCACTGAGGCTGAATCACAGGCCGTGGGTTGCCGTCATAGAAGGTGTGTTTATGTGGAGCCCTAGTGGGAACAGCAGCCATGAATGTGGCAGGACAGGTGCTAAGACCACACTGCATAGGCTCCTAAAGAAAAAGAATGATCTTGATGTAGCTCAGTGGTAGAGCATTTGCCTGGCCTGCACAAGGCCCTGGGTTCCATCTTCTTGGAAAAAATAAAGAGAAAGAACAAACCAAATGGAAGCCTGCAGCTCTTGGCAGCCACAGTCACCAGGGGTCCTTTGAGTCCTGACTGAATCAGTGTTTGTGGCACAGAGATTGTTGGAGGGACTAGAAGCTAAAACAGCCTGTGAGCCAGGAACAATTACTGTGTGGGCAGGAGGAAGTAATGTTCAAGTCTGTCACAGTCTAGTGCTAGTGGCCACTTTCCGGGCCCTTACATAGTCATCTCACAGCACCAAGTTCACCAATACCCTTGGCTTCCAGCTCCGTACATGGAAGGTTCCATATCCCAGACAGCAGTGCTAAAACCTAAGCATGCATGAGAACCATAACACAGGGTTTGCTCAGAGTGCTAAACTCCACTCCCAGAATAGATCTTTGGATAAAACCAGGAAGGCTCATTTCTATCAAGGTCCCAGGTGATGTGCAAGCTGTTGGCTTGGGGATCACTCTGAGAGACATAGTTTCCCCCAAGGAGTGTTGTAACATATGGAGAGAGTGGCAAACAACAAGAGATGGAGGCTAGAGAGATGGATCAGCTATTAACAGCTTTTCTTGGCCAGGCATGGTGGCACACACTTTGATTCCAGCACTGGAGAGGCAGAAGCAGGGGGATTTCTGTAAGATCGAGGCTAGACTGGCCTGCATAAGCACTCCAAGACAGCCAGAGCTCTATTACACAGAAAAACCATGTCTCAAAAAAAACCAAACCAAACAAAAAGACTTAGGTTCAACTCCCAGCACCAATATGGCAGCTCACAACCATCTGTAGCTCCAGTTTCAGGGGATTCAAGCCCTTTGATGTCTCCATTGGCACCTGACCACATACACGGTGCACTATAATACAGAATTGGGAGGCAAAACATGTCATAAACGGCCCATTACCCAAAACTAAATACAATAAAATAAACATTTTTATACAAATGGTGTTTATAGATGACCTTATTATGTTTATATTTATACATTTATTTTAACCAGAGTTATATATGGTTGTAAGCTGTGATGTGGATACTGAGAATTGAGCCTAGGTCTCCTGGAAGAGCAGAAAGTGTAGTAGAAAAAATTATTTAAACCCCAAATAAGATCTCCTACCAGAAGGAGACCAGTAAAGGAAGACACAACTCAGTAATTATGATATAAATTGCACTCCTGGATTGGGCAGATTTACCACTACACTACTCTAATCCCCGGCTATGAGATCCCTTATAACTTGTGGTTTTATCCAGGCCCGTGAGTGTCCAGCTCCGTCATTGGCTTCCTTCTACCGCTGGCTTCCTTCTGCTTCAGCTTCCTCCTGCTTCTCCCTCTGCTTCTCTTTCTGCATCTCCCGACGACTCCCTCTTCTCCCCTGCTCTGCTTCTGCTCTACCTTTTATATCGAATTCCTCTCACTCTCTCCTCCCCTAAGCCTTTTTCTCCGCTTCCCCTTTACTGCCCAGTCTCTGGCTCTAGTCTTTATTTTACAGGTTTTAATTGGACAGAAGGTTACAAGATGTCTTGTGTAAGATTCATCATCTTGCAGCCTCCAGGTGGAACTGGTCAATACAGCTGGCTATCCTG
The DNA here is from genome assembly GCA_021653895.1 of Mastomys natalensis. Taxonomy (NCBI): domain Eukaryota; kingdom Metazoa; phylum Chordata; class Mammalia; order Rodentia; family Muridae; genus Mastomys; species Mastomys natalensis. The sequence goes on along the minus strand of JAJTUV010002837.1, from coordinate 43,055 downwards.
GGACAGATCAAACCGGGTAAAAAAAAAAAAAAACAACAAAAAAAAAACGGCGTGTGGGCATGCTTATCCAGCATGGGAGCAGAGAGGATTCGAATTCGAGCCTGCCGGGTCAAGTGAGTCCCAGGACAGCGGGTCACGAGAAACCATGTCTTGAAAACAAAACAAAAAAAAAAAAAAAAATACAAGCCTGGGGCTATCCACAACAAGAAAGTGCTCTTAACCATGGAGACATCTCTTCAGACCCCTTAACATTTCTTTTATTTCCTTTTATTTCATTTGGTCATGACCAAAAAGCAAGGGTTTGTTTGACTTACACTTCCACATTGTCACTCATCACTGAACAAATTCAGGACAGGAATTCAAACAGGGCAAGATCCTGGAGCAGGGAGCTGATGCAGAAGCCATGGAGGGGTGCTGCTTATTGGCTTGCTCCTCATGACTTGCTCAGCTGCTTTCTTATAGAACCCAGGATCACCAGCCCAGGGATGGGACCACCTACAATAGTCTGGGCCCTCCCTCATTGATCACGTATTGAGAAAATGCCCTAAAGCTTGATCCCATGAGGCATTTCCTCAACTGAGGCTCCTTCCTCTCTGATGACTACAGCTGTGTCAGGTTGTTGCGCAAAGCCAGTCAGTGCAATTGGGCTCACTATTTCAGAGGGTTAGAGTTCACAATGGCAGAACAAAGGCATGGCAGCAGGAATAGCTGAGAATTCACATCTCAATTCACAAGTAAGAGGGAGAGAATAGGCAGGAGTAACATCAGACCTCAAACTTCAAAGCCTCAAAGCCCATCTCCAGGGACATACCTCCCCAACAAGGCCACATCTCCTAATCCTTCCCAATTGGTTCCACAAATTGGGGACCAAGTATTCAAACATGAGCCTATGGGAGCCATTCGCATTCAAACCACCACTGCTTCACTTGCTCTAGGCATGACCTTACATGTACCCAGTGTATAAAATAGTAAACTTTAAAAATGTCTAGGGAGGACCTGGAGGAATGGCTCAGAGATTAAGAACATTTGAAGCTTTTGTAAAAAGCCAAGATTTGTTCCCAGCACTCATCCTGCGTAACTAACAACTGCCTGTACCTCGTTTCCAAAGTGTCTGATGCCCTCTTCTGGCCTCCTCAGGCAGGTGCACATATACAATCAGGAACATACACACGAATAAAAATAAACTAAAAACTTCCTAAAATACCCATGAGGGCTCAGCAGGTAAAAGGCCTCCTGCCTCTGAGCCTGATGACCTTCGTCCAATCCTTGAGACCCACATGGTGGAAGGAGAGAGCCAATTCCCTCCCAAAAGGATGTCTCTGATCTCCATATTTGTGCTGTGGCATGTACACACACACACACACACACACACACACATCTAATAATCATTCAATCAATAAAATGTAATTTAAAATGTTTGGGGTTTGACAATGATTTCCATGCTAAAATATCAAAAGTACAAGAAATAACAGCAACAACAAAAATAGATGTTAGACTTAAGATTAAAAACCATTATACACCAATGGACCCTATCAAGAAACAGCCTACTGAAAGGCAGAGAACACTTGTAAGTAATATCTAATGAGAATCTATATCCAGAATATATAAAGAATTCTTAAAACTCTGCAGGGCAGTGGTGGCACACACCTTTAATCCCAGCACTTGGGAGGCAGAGGCAGGCAGATTTGAGTTCCAGGACAGCCTGGTCTACAGAGTAGTTCCAGGACAGCCAGGGCTACACAGAGAAACCCGTCTCGAAAAACAAAAAAACAGAAAAACAAAAACCAAAAACCCTCAATGGCAAAAAGATAAACAACTGAATCTAAAAATGGACAAAATGTTTGAACAGACATTTCTCTGAAGAAGATAGACATATAGTCCACAAGTGCATGACAGGATCAACATTAATCATTAGGGAAATATAAATGAAGACCACAGTCAGGTGTGGTGGTGTACCCCTTTAATCTCAACTCATGGGAGGTAGAGGCATGCAGATCTCTATGAGTTCAAAGCTAGCCTGGTGTACATAGTGAGCTCCAGGCCAACCAAGCCTACAGAGTGAAATCCTATCTCAAAAATCCAAATAATAATACTACCAATAAATATATAAATAAAACCCACCTCATATCCTCTGTGATGACTATGTCTTAAAAATGGACACTAATAACCATTGGTCATTGATAGAGATGTGGAGAACAGGGAACACTTGGACATTGCTAGTGGGAATTTGCAATGGTGAGTCTCAGTATTTGGCTTTTCTTCAAAAAATTAAGCACAGAATGACCACATCCCCAAGAATATTCACTCTGGATTCCTATCCTCAAAAATAGATGTCTCCACTATCATTCACAAATGTTGACAAATGGTATCTTTCCTATTCATGATAGCTAAAGGTAGAAACGAATAAATGCATTTTAAAATGTAATGTGTGCAATAATAGAACATCAGTCTGTCCCAAAAGGAGCAAAGCGCTCATACATACTAAAAGATAATGAACTGGTTAGAGAGATGGCTCAATGGTTAAGAGCACTTGGTTTTCTTCTAGAGGACCTAAGTTCAGTCCACAGCACCTACATGATGGCTCACCATATTTAATTCTAGTTCTGGGAGATCCAAAGCTGTCTTTTAACCTCCAAGGGCACTAGGTATGCGTGAAGACATGAAGACCTTCTGAAGCTACATAGTGATGGTGGCTTCATGATGCTGTGAATAGACATAAATATACAAATGTACATAATGCCACTTCAGGGTTTTTAAAAATTATTATTGTGTGTATACAGGTGTTTTTTCTACTTGTGTATCTGTGTACCACATGTGGACAGTGCTTTTCGAGGCAAGAAGAGGACATCAGAATCCCTGGAACTGGAGTTACAGAAGGTTGTGAACAGTCATGTAGGTTCTAGGAATCAAACCAAGGTCCTCTGGAAGAGCAACCAGTATCCTTAACCACTGTGCCATCTCTCCAGCGCCTGAATCACTCACTTTAAAATGGTTAAGAGGGCAATTTTTATATTAGATATGTTTTACCACAGTTGAAAAAAGTCTAGCTAGAAGGTACAAATCAATATATTTGCCCAGGCTGTGCAAAGCCCTTATCATAACTAGCACCATACACAACAAAGTTTTCTATTGTGTTTTTGAATATATAGATATAACAGATATAATAATGACAATAACCCAAAGGAAATGTTAAGAAATACAAGTATAGTTGGGCAGTGGTGGTGCAGGCCTTTAATGCCAGCACTCAGGAGGCAGAGGCATGTGAATCTCTGTGAGTTTCAGGCCAGCCTGTTCTCCAGTAGGAGTTCCAGAAACAACTAGGGCTACACAGAGAAATCTTGTCTCAAAAAGCAAACAAAAACAAAAACAAACCACAGATATAGAAGAGCAAACTTGCTACATTTTAACCAGCTTGATGTCAGTTTTTAACTGAAGTTGGGCTGCTTTGTGTTCAACAACTAACATTTAAGTCAAGTTGTCGAAAAGTGGCTATCAGGTATTCCTGTTACAGGCAGCTGAATGGGAGTTCTGGGGTAGAAAGCATGTAAGACTGAGAGTTTCAACATTATAAAAAGTAAAAATAAATTTTTACGTACCCCGCCCCCGTCCCAAGCAAAACACACAAAGTCAGGATGGCAGGATGACTCGGTGGGTAAGTACAATTACCTCCAAGCCTGACAACCTGAGTTTGATCCCTGGAACCCACATGGTGAAAGGAGAGAACTGATTCTTAAGAGAGTTATCCTCTGACCTCAACATGTGCACTCCAGTGTGTGCGTGTGCACACTCAAATGAGTTTTAAAAAAGAGAAAAAAAAGAAAAAGAAGCATGTCTGGCCTGGCGGCAGCTCTGTCATTAAAGTAAGTGCTTGTCACAGGAGCATGAGGACTAAGTCTGATGCTGAAAACCCTGCGAAGATGCCAGGCATGTGGTCCACACTTACATCCAAGCACTGGGAAGAAGGTTAGAGCAAAGTGGATCCCTGGGGCTCCCTGGACACCAGCCAGCCTAGTCTGGTTGGTAAGCTCTAGGCCAGAATCATATCACTCATCATGCTTTCCAGTTTCTTATTGGATGTTTGTTTTGTTTTAATTTTTATGTATATGAGTACGCTGTATCTTTCTTCAGACACCCATAAGAGGGCATCGGATCCCATTACAGATGGTTGTGAGTCACCATGTGGTTGCTGGGAATTGAACTCAGGACCTCTGGAAGAGCAGTCAGTACGCTTAACCGCTGAGCCACCTCTCCAATTCCCATTGTTTTTGTTTTTTTTATTCTTTTAAATACTAATATACTGGATTTGGCTGTTGTTATTGATCATATTCTTAGCCATTCTGCAGAACTCGCCTACTAGTTCAAATAGTTTTTCTCTGAATTTTCCTGAGTTGGCAGGAGTATCATCTGCATGGGGAAATGGTGCTGCCTCATTTTCACTTGTTTGTTTGTTTGCAGGACAGCCAGGCTACAAGGCGGATTTTGAGTTCAAGGCTCTTCTGGTTCTACAGAGAGGTTCCGGACAGCCGGGCTACACTCGAGATAGAACCCTGTCTCGAAAAAAAAAAGATAAATGTAACATGTGTTTTTCTAAGCGTATGTAAGTTCACCATGTGCATACAGTGCCCATGAAGCCAGAAGAGGGCACCAAACCTGGACTGCAGGTGGTTGTTGTAAACTACCATACCCGTGCTGTGAATCAAACTCAAGTCCTCTGCAAGATAGCAAATGCTCTTAAGAATTGAGCCATCTCTCCAGCCCTTGCTAACAACTATGATGATATGTTTTCTTTTTTAGTGCAACTCTTGTATCCTTTGAAGAACTCATCACCTCCCCCTTTACCATCTAACTGGCATCCGAGTGACAGATTTCCAGTTCCTAACTTTAAATTGTCCATTTGGTGAATAAAGGAAATAAATATCGTCTGCAAACTCCAACGGCACTGAACCTTGGCTTCAACTCTACTGTTTCCTGTGAGACGACAAGGGGAAGATAAATGGGGGCGTGTGTCATGTAGCCCTTGCTGTGTGGGCTTGGAGGTGTGACCGGTACTGGCGCAGGCCATCTGCGCATACAACCAGACTGTAGGACACAGTGAGGATGCAGGCTAACACATGAGCCAGAGTGATCCCCTCAGGCCCTGTTGTCCACAGCAGCTGCATGATCCCTCGGATGCATTTGACAGCATGGCTCAGGTGTTGGACAGCTGCTGGGCCTCTCAGCGGATGGAAGTGTCTCATCTCCTGATGTCTCTTGGACCTGCAGTGAGCTTGAAGCCAAATCTCACGTGACACTGCACATCCATCCAATGATAAGAAGGTATTCGTGCATGTGTGGGAGGATTTGTGTATTTGTCGGTGTATACATGATGTGTGTGTGTGTGTGTGTGTGTGTGTGTGTGTGTGTACATGCATGTGGAAGCAGAGGTGGATAGCAGGTCTCTCACTGAACATGGAGCTGGTTGACTCTGCTGGGCTAGCCAGCTAGTGAGCTCCAGGTATCCCCCTGTTTCCACCTCCATCAGTGTGATAGGTGCTCAAAACCACGCACCAGGGTTTTTTTTGACATAGGCTCTGAGAGCCCAGACTCAGGTACTCATACCTGCATGGTAAGTATTTTGTCAACTGAGCCATGTCCCCTGCTCCAGAACATATTCATTTTATACAGTGCCAGACGCTTTAGTGTTTTTAGTGTTTACTCATTTTAGTCTTTAGTGTTTAGTATTTCTGCCAATATATTCACAGCTCAATTTGGATTGACTTTTTTTTCTCTCATACCATCCTGGGTTAATTGGGCATTGGTTATGTAGGTCTAAAATCCTTACTGGTGATTCCAAAATTAATTGTTTTTTGAAAACTAGAAGCCGATACATTTGTTTGTTTTCTTGTTGGAGGTAGAGAGAGATTTCAAGTAAACCCGTGGGGCATTAAAACCTATTGTGGGCTTCTGGGACACCTTTAAACTTCTATTTATCGACTTAATACATTTTGTCACTGGAACACTTTGACTGTATGAAGCTACTCCAGCTGTACTATATTGTTATGAAATCCAACATACATCCCTTCTAAATCCCAAACTCATACAAATGTAAAGATTTATGCTGTGTGCACCTGTGTGTGTTTGTGCTCACACAAATGTGTGTGCATATGTGCACACAGGCATTCTTGGAGGTCCAGAGATGCCTGGAGTTACAGGTAGTTGTGAGCCACCAAATATAGATGCTAAGAGCTGAACTTGAGTCCTTTGCAAGAGTACTATGTGCTCTTAGACACTCACCTATCTCTCTAGTCTCCCAAACTTATATAAGTTTAGGATGAAAAACTGTAGACCTATTTTAGCCTAATTAGATGCATGGGGTCATATTCTTTTGGGTTTCTATTGGTTTGTTTGTTTAGTTGGCTGCTTGCTCTGGCTTGCATAACCCAGGGGTAGTCTGTTTCTTTAAAGCATAATTGTTGGTATTGGTGGTGGATACATTTTCATGGGATTTGGTTCTTTGGGGCTCTTCTGTCTGACTGTACCCACACTAGCAAATTTAAGTACAAGCATATTCATGCATGTGTGCATACCCCTGTGTGTATGCCTCTCTCTCTCTCTCTCTCTCTCTCTCTCTCTCTCTCTTCTCTGTGTGTGTGTGTGTGTGTGTGTGTATATGTTTGTATGTTTGTATGGTCAGAGGTCAGAAGACAACCTCGGTGTTGTTTCTTAGGCACCATCTACTTAGCTTTGAAATAGGGTCTCTCACTGATGTGGAGCTTACCAAATAGGCTGGCTGTCCAATAAGCTCCAGGGATCTGCCCGTCTCTGCCCACCCCCATGCTGGACTACTATCACACCTATCTGTTTGTTTATTTGTTTGTTTGGTTTAGTTTGGTTTGGTTTTTCGGGACAGGGTTTGCCTATTTAGCACCGGCTCTCATGGACCAGGCTGTTCTGTAGACCAGGCTGGCCTCAGACACAGATATCCAATTGCCTCTGCTTCCCAAGTGCTGGGATTAATGATGTGTGCCACCATGCCCCCCAAATCACCCCCCTTTTTTTGTCTTGTTTTTTTGTTTTTAAAACATGGCTTCTAAGGAGTGAACTCAGGTCCTGTGCTTTCAGGACAGGATTTTACTACCTGACCGATACTCTTATTAATCCCCATGAAGAAGCGTAGACTTGCCATTCAAAGGGTGCAGAGGTCCTGATGACTAATTATCAACCAACAGGCTGTTTGGCTTGCAGAAACTGCTGGCTTTTGGGCTAGACAGTTTTGAGACTATATTTTAACACAGTTATGGAGCAGTATTTTAATGTTGCCTCTAGGGGGCAGTCATAGACCACAAATTGATGTCCTATCTTTTATAAACATCTTGCACAGATATCCGGAAATAAATGGAGTAATAAAAGCAGATGATCTACTTGGTTCATGCAAGCTGTAAGTTATAAAGAATTTTGAGATATACTCAAGATCTGTTTGCCACCAAAGTCCAGTTTAACAATATGCAAATGTCTCACCTTCCCCCTCCTTCTTCCTCCATTCTCTTCCTTCCCCAAAAGCAGATACCACAGTGTTAATTGTACTGCCCTCTGAAACACCCTGCTAGACTAAAGCGTGGTCCTTCCATAACTGCAGAAGTAATTGACGTACAACAGAACCTCATATGAAAAAGGTTACCATTCATCTACTCAAGTTACTCACAGGCAATCGTGACCAATGGAAGGTGACTTAACTACTCATGTGCCAAGTATTCCACTTATGACAAGAAATGATAGAAATATTGGCTAAGGCCTTGACATTGCAGACAGAAAATCGCACTGAAATTTTGAGCCTGGATAGATGATAAAGACAGCAAGAAAAGGATATCAAGTTTCTTGGAAACAGCGATCCAGGAGCTTGGAAGGAGAACCAAGGAAAGGTGTCAATGATCAAAAGCTCAAGCGTAACTAAGGAGGCCTGAAGCTCAACCTCCAAGAGGCTTCTCAGCCCCTGCCTAGTCATTTTAACTGAACAGGATTGAGTTGGTCTGCAGAATGGAAAGCTGCCAACTGTTGCAGGACCCACAGGAAGCACACGTGGCCAAGTGTAAGAAAGGATGCTGGGTGATGTTCATAAACTCAGATAACCCAAAGGAAGGGGTCCAGCCCCCTCTACCTCGTCAACCAGATCCTATCCCACTAATGGGGAGCCTGCTTGCAAGTCACAATGGGACCGGCTGGTTTGAGCTAATAAGTGGCACTAATAATAATTAGCTCAGCACTGCTAATTTTAGCTCAGCACATTGCATTTGTCACATATTTAACTTCCGAAACTCAACAAAATATAGGCTTGGAAATAGCCAAGAGGTGAAGATGGCACGGACGCTTACAAGGTCCTCCAGAGGCTTCAATTCCCAGCAACCATGTGGTGGCTCACAACCACCTGTAATGGGATCCGATGCCCTCTTCTGATTTGTCTCAAAACAGCTACAGTGTACTCACACATATAAAATACTTACAAAACAAAACAAAAAACAATGTTGCCACTTGTCATTTCTCGGCTTAGATAAACTTTCAGATTCAATTCCTGTTGTTTGTTAAGACAGGGTCTTTCTACATAGCCCTGGCTGTCCTGGAACTCACTATATAGTCTAGGCTGACCTCAAACTCACAGAGATCTGCCTGTCTTCACAACCATCTCTAACTCCAGTTATGAAGGATCTGATATCTTCTTCTGGTTTCTATAGGCACTACCTGCATATGGTACACAAGTATACATGCGTGCAGAATGCTCACACACATAAAATAAAAGTAAAGGCTAATTTAAACAAAGAATGCCAAACTTAATAAAGATTTAATGTGCAGCTCACAAAACCCAAAATTCATAAGAAAGAGTAAAGACATGTCTAGGAATATCCAAGATAATTCTGAGGAAAAAGAGAATAAAATATAAGACACCAAGGTATACACAATGGGAATTTGCAACCTCCTCCCTTGGGGTTGCTTTTCACTGCTGTTTCAAATACCAGAGAAATCAACTTAAAGAGAAAATATTGTGACTCACAGCATTAGAGGTTCCAGCCATGGTCACTTGGCCCTACCAACTCAGGTCTACGGGAAGGCAGAACACGGTGGCAGGAGACACGTGGGAGAACGAAACTGCTCATATTATGCTGGCCAGGAAGTAGAAAAAATTAGCCTTTATTTTTATTTTTATGTGTGCAGGTGTTCTGCATGTATGTATATCTGTGTACCGTATGCATGTAGTGCCTGCAAAGGTCAGAAGAAGATATCAGATCCTTCAAACCCATGAGTCCCTAAACAACGTTACTCTAGTCATGAGATGAAGTTGTTCAAGACCCAGTCACCTCCCAGAGACTTCATCTTTGAACACTGCTGCTTTAGGGACCAAGCCTTCAGCACACCAGCATTCTCCCAAACCACGATGATCTGGTATCTTGCTCTTGTCTTCAGACTTCTCTTGGGTGTTCTTGCTGTCTTTCTGGCTAACAAAATAGAACAAACATTCACTCCTTCAGACAAGAGCATTGAATCTTCACCGCAAAAGGGAAACAGAAAGTTTCAATACTCATTTGGGAGACGTTTCATATCACCCTCTTCTCTGGTGTGTTAATTGTGCTGGCTAGTCTGATGTCAACTTGACACAGAACTAGAACTATCTGAAGAGAGGGAAACTTAATTGAGAAAATGTATCCATAAAATCCTGCTGTAAAACATTTTCTTAATTAGTTACTGGTGAGAGATCCATCCCATTGTGGGTGGTGCCATCCCTGGGCTGGTGATCCTGGGTTTTATAAGAAGCAAGTTGAGCAAAACAGGGGAAGCAAGCCAGTAAGCAGCATCCCTCCATGGTGTCTGCATCAGCTCCTGCCTCCAGGTTTCTGCCCTGTTTGAGCTCCTATTCTGACTTCCTTCAGTGATGGACTACAACATGAAAGTTTAAGCCCAATAAAGCTTTCTTCCCCAACTTGCTGTTTGGTCATGGTGTTTTGTTACAGTAGTAGAAACTAGATAAGACATTAATTATCTGTCAAATTTGGTAATAATCCCAAATAAACATATAGTCAGCCCTCCTCTCTCTGACAAGACTCAAATTCAACATGTAGCCAAGGATGACCTTGAACTTCTGATCCTCCTGTTTCCATCTCCAAATCCCAAGGAAAGTTTGGATTACAGCCATGGGCCACTGTGGGAAGTTTATTGATGTTGGGATTGAATGCAGAGCTGCGTAACCGGCAACCACTTTACCACCGAAGCACCTTTGTCTTCCTATAAGCAATCTAGCCCATTCAAAAGAAAATGTTCCACACCACGGAGAACATTACTGTCATAATGATTAAGTGGGACACCACTTTGTCCCCCAGGGAACTTTGAGTAGGCACATTGTCCAATCAATCTACAGGTGATCATTTGATTGGGATGTCACAGATTGCTAGCATCCAAATTTCTATGATCATGGAGTTCAGCATTGATTTTCAGCCAAGAATATAATCAATTCAATGTCGCCTCTCTCAAATCCCCTCTTTAAAGCTCTGTTTTCTGTGTCTACTTCTGGCACTGATTCTAGCCATCAGGACACAATCAACAGACAGAATTTTACCAGTAATTGAACAGGGAGAATTCAATATAAATAATTGCTAACTATGTCTCTGAGCCCATAAAGGGTTTGGGTTGCATGGGGTTGAGATGACTGGGGATCAAGAATGGCAGCTGGTAGCTCTGTTATCTCTGAGAAGACTGATAGACAAGCTGGCTTTCTTTGCTGCTGCTTCAGGAGACACTGCTATTGCCAGAAAGTAGACTAGAAGTATTTTTAGAGGTGGTCATAGGAACTGTGAGCACAGCTAGGCCTGCAGAATTTTGCCTATAATTCCAGCACTCAGTAGGCTGAGACAGCAGTATCTCATGAGTTTCTAGTCAGCCTGGGCTACACAGTAAGTTCAAGGCTGGGCTGGGGTACAGAGCAAGATTGTCTCAAATAGAAAGAGAAAGTTGAATTCAGCAGCAGTTTTTTATTGCTGTGATAAAATGTCGTGACCGAGGTATAGCAGGAAGGGTTTCTTTGGGTTTATAGCTCCTCATCACCTTGAGAAGCATGGGAGTGGACGTGACCGCAGGAACAACTGAGAACTCACATCTTGAACCTTAAGCAAGAAGTTAACTGGGAGTGGTATATTTTCTCCAAAAGGATCACACTTTCTAAACCTCCCCAAACAGTGCCACCAACTGGGGACCAAGTAGTCAAATGGCAGAACCTATGGGGGACATTCACATTTAAACCAGGAGGAGCTGGGAGGACAGAGGGATGCTCTTGTGACCTGTTAGGGAGGCATGGGAAGTTCACAGAGGAACAACAGAGGAAGTTGTTCTACCTGGGAGAAGAATCCTAGAGCCGTATGTGTCTTCAGGCAGAGGACTTACTGGAATAAACTGCCAGAGCCACAGAGGGAAGGCTTCCAGCCTCTCAGGGAGAGTTGTCAATTATGAGAGGTAGGGAGGAGGGAAGGTGTTGGGCCCTAAGGTAGGATGGCCTCCCCTGACTTACAGACGTTGTCCTTTCTTATATTTCTGGCCCAAACAGGTATTTCAAAGGTCCCAAGGCCATTCCTGCATCAGGGACATCTCAAAGAACAAGGGTCCTAGTTCATATGTAATGAGACAGTTGTCTTTTATCGTTTTCTGTTTGGATCCCAGGAGAAAGGAGGATGAGATTGGTTCTTGTGAGACCTTCCAAAGGGGAAAGAAAGACTTCGGGGCCTTGTGGCCAGATCTGTCAGGTTCTTCATAGCAGCTAGAGGACCTGTAATCTAGCAGATGTGAGTCACCACCCCCGTCCTTGTATACTCTCACACTGTAAATGTATGTCTTCTGATTGTCCTCAGTTGATACTCTTGGGGCCTTCCTGACTGTGATGAGTTATTGCCACCATCAGCTTGGTTGGACTGAGAGCCACCTTGTAGACTGGTAACGTACACTCACGGTAGAGGAAGGAGGAAGGAGGCCACAGAACCAAGATGTGCTCTTCCTACTGCTGCCAAAGCAGGCAGACAGCAGATTCCAGCTTCGCCAGCCATTCAATGTGGCTCACACCAGGAACTCTCCAGGGTGTCCAGGCTATCCGCCCCAAAATGGAGCTGTATCACCCATGTTCACGCTCTGGCACTTCCAGCCATGGGCAGTGACAGCTTCTCACTCTAATCTTCATATTTGGACTATCCAGCCTCCCATGATGCCAGTCAATCTAAAATACCTGCTATGTCCATGCCTGTGTTTATGCTCACTATCACTTATTAATTACATATAGTAATGAGGTCCATTATGATACTCTTGTACGTGCACATATTATATTTTGATCATATTCACTCCCTGTGGCCCTCTCTAGACCCCCCTCCCACAGAGCCTCTTCCTCTTAACAACTGGCCTCTTTCTAATTTAATGTAAATATCTAAAAGTATTTATTCAGTGACCCAGTGAGTTTCACTAGGAGTGTTGCTTACAGGTTATTTACAGGAGTATGGGTACACCACTGAAGAAATTGCTTCTCCCTTCCCATTAAATGCCTATAAGTCTTCAGGGAGAGTGAGTCTCAGAGACTCCACCTCTCCATTCAGGGTATTGACAGGCCCACCCTTGTGAGGCTGTGTGATGCTGGGCAGGAGTCAATGTTTCACACCCCTGCACCCCCACCTTGGACATGTAGATTTCTTTCTCTCTCTCTCTCTCTCTCTCTCTCTCTCTCTCTCTCTCTCTCTCTCTCTCATGTTTCTTGAGTCTTCCAGGGATGATACAAGTGCTCCAGTTATGACTGAGCACTAAACAGTCTCTCAGCACTTTGATCAGGTCTGAGTCTTTCTCTGAGTTACCACTGCCTACAGTGGGGTGAGGCTTCTCTGACCAAAGCTGGCTCTGTTTCTTTAGAGAATCCACCTAGATGACAGCCCTCCCTAGAATATATCTTTCATGTGCATATAAGTTAAACAAAGCAATGTTTATAATCCCAACTCCAGCACTATTAGGCTTCAGGGATGGGAGTCTTTCTATCTGCTGTAGTCACAAAGGCCAAGTTCCAGACACCTAAGGGGAGCCCCTGTACCCCCAAAGTCTGCTGAGATTATTCAAACCAGCTACTCTTAAGACTGATACAACCCTGCCTTGCTCGGTTCTCCTAGCGAACAATACTGTACCGTGTTCGCCTGGGTGCTCCTGGGCTCCCAGCTGATCTCTGCTTCTCCGTGTGCTCCCAGCCCAGCTCTGCAGTGCCAAGCCTCACGTTTCCAGAAACCTGGGAGACGCTTCTCTTTTCCTCACAGTTATTTTTGTGTTTTCCCACTGTCTCTGATCCAAATAGTCCCACTCAGCATCCTCCGTTGACAGAGCCTATCAGGAAGCCGATCTGCAGAGCACAAATGTGGTTCCTAGAGTCCAGCCCCAGCCTCACAAGCAGATTATGGGGGCAGAGGGGGGGCAGAAGGATAACAGCTTAATCACCGGCACAGTGCTCAAGTCAGATAAGGCCCAACCTATTAAGGCGCTTATAGTGCAGGGCAAACCATTTATGACTCAAACGTAGCAGAGCAGAAAATGCATCTCAAAGGCATGCCACACTCGAGAACACCATGTATAGGAAGGCTAGCAGAGACAGGCACGGAGTAGGGAGGGTAGAGGATGTTGACAATGGGGCTATTAGAGAGGACTGTCCTACAGACACCTGGCAAGAAGATGAGGGAATCCGTTGTGTGGTATCTTACAGCTATGTGGATGTCAGGGAGCAGAGCCTTAGGGTAGAGGAGGGGAAATAGAAAGACCCTGAGATGAGGCAAGTATCAATTCTCAAGAACGGCAAAGAGGCTGGGTAATGCTGATTTTATTGCTAACATAGCCTAGCTATGGTACTCAGCTGTTTGGTTAAACAGTAGTCTAGCTGCTGCTATTGTATTACTTGGGGGTCTGGTCAATAGTTCTATCAGTAAACCTTGAGTAAAGCAGATTGTCTTCCATAGTGTGGGTTGGTCTCATTCAGTCAGTTGATGGCCCTCAGATTACGATTCCCTGAGGAAGAAAGAATTCTGCCTCTAGACCCCAGTGTAGAAATCCTGCTTGTCTTCCCAGTCTTCCTACTCCACAAGAATGCAACGCCAACTCCTCCTGCCTGACCTGTCAGTCAGCCTGTCTTGGACTCTGCTGACTCCTGGTCACAGGAACCACCTCCCACCAAGGCTGTGTCCCTGTGCATGTCCCAACACATCCCATCGGTTCTGTGTCTCTGAAATATATTAAGATAAGCCTGCAAGAACCGGCCTGTGGTGGCGCATCGCTGTAGTGCTTGCGCTCTGTCACTAGAGCGCTCTGTCTGTCCCGAGTTCGAGTCCGCTGTCCTTCAGCAGGGGTGGGGGGGGGGGAAGATAAGCCTTCGAGATCCATGAAAGGAGGCTGCAAGAACAGGTTTTGCTTTTGAAAGATCAATGCCTGTTTAGACTGTTGTGGAAGTAGGCAACCCACTTCCAAGGCTGTTCTCAATCTCCAGGCAAGTGACAGCAACTGTCACAAGAGATGTGAACGCTGACCGCCCTCTCCCCCCTCTGCCCTCAAGACAGACTCTGACTATGTAGCCCCAGCTGACCTGGAACTCACTATGTAGGTCAGGCTGGCTTTGAACACAGAGATCTACCTGCCTCTGCCTCCTCAGTTTTTAAATGTTATTTTATGTGTATGGTGTTTTGCCTGCATGTGTGTTTGTGAACCATAGGCATGCCTGGTACCAGCACAGGATAGACCTTCTTCCAACCTTTGGTAACAGTGTCAAGCAACCACGTGGATACTGATAATCGAACTCAGGACCTCTGGAAGAGCAGCCAGTGCTCTTAACAACTGAGCCATCTCTCCAGCCCCAGCTGTTGTCTCTTTATCCCAGGCATCTGTCTTTAGACTCTGGATCTTTTAAGGAAAGCATTCCTACACACACTACAAATATTATAATGCACAAACAACAAAGCTAACACGGGTAGGTGGGACTCTAGTTACTGGCCAGACCGCTGTCCTTTTCCCATGTATTCCACAAGCTATTCTTCCTAAATAAGATAAAATAGAAAGCTGAAGTGAAGGTTGGCTTGTTACGGCACTGACAAGTGAGTAATTCTGGATAAAGATAAACCGATGGCTTCTTACAGCAATGAGCAATGCAGTGCGTGCCGACAGCCGCAACGTGGGCGAAGCAGCAGAGGCTGCTGTTGTTTCTCAGGGGTGGCTATTTTGGGAGGCTCATTTATCAATGGTCACGATGGTGCTCTAATGAGTTTATAACTTGTAAAGAGTTCCTTTTGTTCTTCCTTGCAGTTACTATGTGCACTAGCCAGGGA
This sequence comes from Mastomys natalensis, assembly GCA_021653895.1. Taxonomy (NCBI): domain Eukaryota; kingdom Metazoa; phylum Chordata; class Mammalia; order Rodentia; family Muridae; genus Mastomys; species Mastomys natalensis. The sequence goes on along the minus strand of JAJTUV010002837.1, from coordinate 27,720 downwards.
GCACATCAGTATTTTGATATCTCATCGTTTCTATCTTCCTCCAGCCCTGCTTCCCACGGTGACAGGCACTGTGGGGTTATGGGGGAGGTTGTCAGAGCTAGGATTTTTTGCATCAAAAATTGTATTACATTTATTTATTCCTTTGTGTGCATGTGTGCCATGGAACGCATGTAGAGGTGAGAGAACAACCTGAAGGAGTTGTTTCCTCCTTCTGCAGTGAGGAATGGAACTCAGGTCACCAGGCGTGGTGGTAGCAGCCTTTACTATTGAGCCATCTCACTAACCCAGCATGGAGAGGTCTCTCCTCACCTGCAGATTCTCCTCTCAGAATGCAAGTTTGACTAGCTCCAACTTTTGTTGTATTTATTTTTATTATTATTAGTAGTAGTATATTTTTGTATAGTATGGTGTTTGTTTGAGACAAGTTCTCACCTGTAGCTATAGTTGTCTTGAAAGTTGCTATGCTGTCCTCAAACTCAGAGATCTTTCTGCCTCTGCCTCCTAAGTTCTGGGATCCAGCATTTTTAATGAATCTTTTGTTTGTTTGCTTTTGTCTTAGATTTAGTTTTTACTCTATGCATATGCCTGCATGTGTGTATGTATACCACATGCCTCCCTGGTGCCCCTGGAGACCAAACAATAGTACTAGGTTCCCTGGAACTGGAGTTACAGATGGTTGGGAGCCACCTGTTGTAGGTTCTGTTCTTGATTATCTTTCCATTGTTGTGACAAAATACTATGACAAAAGCAATTTTATAAAAGAAAGTGTTTAATTGGGCCTATGGTTTCAGAGCTTTAGAGTCCATGATGTCAGAGCAAAGGTGTAGTGACAGGAGTATCTGAGAACACACATCTTGACCTGAAAGGAGTAATACAGTTCAGAGGTCTGGATTGTGTTTGTTTTCCCTGCCAGTAAAAGAATTAAAAGGCAGGAAAAAAAAAATCTCAAGGATAGCAAGTAGCAGGGGAGAAACCTCAGACTCCGCAGACAGGAGCAGTCAGAACCAGCAGTAGAAAGGAATTTATTAGGGGCCAGGAAACACACACACGCCACAGACACTCAGAGAAAAAAGACTCTGCAGAGCAGAAGGGGGTTCAGGAAGCCAAAAAATCCAGTCTCTACTCAAGGGCTCTGTTTTTTAAGAAGTGTCTGAAGAGTTTTCCTCCTCTAATTTAGGGTTGATTAATTGGAAAATAGCAAAGATGGCTGGTGGCTCATAATTATTGTGGAGCATGTCCTGATCTAGCCTGGGACTTACTGAGACAGTCCGTTGGCAGAGGGACTGCTGGTGAGAGACAAAAGCATCCAGGGTCTTTGTTTTAAGCTCCCAGGCTTTTGTTAAATAAGGAGGGTGAGGAAGAAGTCAGCCATCTTGAAAACTTGCTACTTTTATTACTCAGGCCCAGCCCCTCCTCCTGTCTATCAGGGAGTCTAACTGATAGTCTCTCAGCAGGTGGCCAAGAGAGAGATAACCTGGGAATGTCATAAATTGTTTGAAACCTCGAAATTTGCCCCCAGTAGCACAGCTCCTCCAACAACGCCACACAGCCTAATCCTTCCCAAACAGCTCCACCACATGGCAAGACCCAGGAAACACACATGAATATGTGTGCATTTCTGCTGGCCTCTCCCATTCTCCTTAGGAAGCCACTGGGATCCAATCGTTGGGGAATCCTCATCAGAGACCTTATATAACCTTAATCACCTCCCAAAGCCCTACTTGTAAACATCAGGCAGATTCAATCTCTACCCTCCTACTAGCTCACAATGAGGATTAAATTTCAACATATGAACCCTTGGGGACACACTCAAACTAAAGCAATATCCATTAATAGAAGAATGATTAAATGAATCACAAGCAAGTTAGTTCAGAATGTGTGTGTGTGTAAGGGGGTATGGAATGTATGTGTGTGGTGTGTGTGTGTGTGTGTGGTATGCGTGTATATGTATGTGTACAATATGTATGCATGATACATATATGTATGGTGTATGTGTGTGTGTGGTGCGATATGCATGTGAAGGTGTGTGTGTATGTATGTGGTGTGTGTATATATGTGTGTGTACGGTATGTATGTGTGGTATATATGTGTGTGGTGTATGTGTGTGTGCAGTATGTATGTGTGATATATATGTGTGTGGTGTGTGTGTATATGTGCGCGTGTGGTGTGGTATGTATGTGTGTGTGTATGTGTAATTGGTGTTTGTGGTCTGTGTGGTATGTGGTCTCTGTGTGTGGTATGTATAACATTATGTGGTGTGTGTGGTGTGTATGTGGTATTTGTTTGTGGTATGTGTGCGGTATGTGTGTAATATGTGTATGGGGTGGTGGTGTGTGTGAGTGTGTGTGTGTGTAGTGTGTGTATAGTGTGTGTATAGTGTGTATGGTATGTGTATGGTATGTGGAGGGGTAGGAGGCTTGCAAGTGAAATAATGACAAAAAGAAATAAAGATGTCAAGCTTACCTGAGGATGCCCCTGTAGAAGCTATGGGTTCAGATCTCATTATGAAGTATAAACTGGTTTCAGACTTGTAATCCTCCTGCCTTAGCCTCCAGATGCTACAATTATAGGGTGCACCACCACACTTCAGTCATGAATTACTCTTGTAACTAAGGAGCATTGAAAGAAATCTAGACATGGTGCTTCATGCTTGCAATCCCAGAACTCAGAAGGCTGGGGAGAAGGACTGCAGTGGGTTTGGGATCAGCCTGGACTATCTGGTGTATTTTAGAATAGCCTGGGCTAGAGACTCTGACTCAATAACAAAACAAAGGGTTGGAGAGATGGTTCAGTGATTAAGAGCACATGCTGGTTTTGCAGAGGTCTGGGCATCAGTTTCCAGCCCCAAATGGTGCTCACAACCAACTCTAATTCCAGTCTGGGGATTTTGATGTCCTTCTCTGGCTTCTCAGAGCATTGCATGCATGCAGTGTATACATTCGAGCAGGAAAACAAACAAACAAACAAACAAAACCCCTCAAACACATAAAGAAATAGATCTTTTTCAAAGAGAAAAAGAGAGACTTTAAATTTTTAAAAAACATTTAAATGTTAAAAAAGAATACTAAGCTGGGGTTGGGGGTGGCTTAGCAGTAGCTAAAGAGTTTGCTGAGCAAACATGAGGGCCTGAGTTGGTTCCCTAGCCTAAGTAAAGCGCTGGGTCTGCGGCTGTGTGCCTGTAATCTCAGCACTGAGAGGAGGTGACAAGAGGAACCTTGGTGGTGGTGGTGGTGTCTCTGGCTGGACAGTCTAGCGAATCCATGATCTGCAGGTTCAGGGAGAGAGCCTGGAGAGCGATGAGGGAAGACATCTGATTTGATTTCTGGCCTCTGATATCCATGTACAGGCATGCATACACACACTCACCCCCCAAATACCAAACTGTATCAAAGCTGTGGTGAGACCTGCAGTCTCCGAGGCTCCGCAGAGCAATTTGATGTCTTCTGTTCCTAGGAACTGATTACACTTGGGCAGGGAAAGTAGACGAGTGGCTGGGATTCATACAGGGAAGTAAATGAATGTTGCTGTTCACTCCTGTTTGAATATTGAATTTTAACCATGATGATATATTTCAAATAGTTCATAGAAATATTTTATATTTCTAGACTTTGTACTGAGGACAAATCACAGACATTAGCTAATGTCTAGGCATAAGAATGTTCTTTGCACTATGATTTATTTTTTTGGAAAACTGTAAGCAAAACCTCAAAATCTAACAAGAGCCAAAATCCAAATGAATACAGTGCATGGATAAGGGGCGGGGAGGACGGCTCAGTCAGCAAAACGAGCTGGGCAGATCTGGACCTAAGTCGGGCTTCAGACTCCAGTGGTGCAGGTTGTAACCCCCGCACGGGGGGGTGGGGAGAAGATTTGGGGCTACAAAACCCGCCCGCTTAGTGGAATCAGTGGTTTTTTGATTGAGTAAGAGGCCTCAACTCAAAATTAAAAGGTGTACCCTTTTAAACCAGCATTGAGAGGCAGGGCATTGCACCTTTGGTTCAAGACCTTGGTTACAGAGGAGTTTTAGGACAGCCCGGAAAACCCCGGAAACCCTGTCTTGAATAAACCAAACAAAAAACAAAAAATAAGATGCAGGAGAAAAAGGCAGGCAGACCCCTGAGTTTGAGGCCAACCTGGGATAACGGGATTTCCAAGGCAGCCAAGGCTATTATGTGAGGGCCTTGTTCAAAAAAAAAAAAAAAAAAGATGGGATTGATTGATTTAGGGAATTTTTTTCCAGCAACTGGGTTCTGGCAAGGGATCATCCGGGCTCAAAATGTTTTAAAAAACTTTAAAGATTTCCTTTTTTCCCCTTGGGCATTTTCCCAAATTCCCTTTAGCCAAAAGGGAGCCGTCAAAATTTTTGATATCCCCACCCTTTTAAAAATCTTCCCTCCACCCCCTGCTTCCACGGTGACAGGCCATTGTGGGTTATGGGGGGGGTTGTCAGAGCTAGGAATTTTTTGCATAAAAAAATTTAATTCCCAATTTTTTTATTCCTTTGTGTGTTTTTGGCCCATGGAACGCATGAAAAAGGTAAAAACCCAACCTAAAAGGAGTTTAGTTCTCTTCCCTTTCGGGCTTTTAGGAATGGAAACTCCGGGGCCCCAAAAGGCCCCGTGGGGTTGAAAGGCAGCCTTTTTATAACCCCCATCTCACAAACCCCATCATGGAGAGGTCTCCCCCCAACCCCCCAAAGATTTTTCCCCCCCAGAATGAAAGGGTTTGACTACCCCCCAACTTTTTGTTGTTATTTATTTTTTTTATTAAGAAGTAGTAATATTTTTTATTTTGGTGCCCGGGGGTTTTTTGAGACAAGTTCCCCAACCGGGTACAAATAGTTGTTTTTAAAGTTCCCAATGCTGTCCCCCCCAAACTCAGAGATTTTTCTTTCTCCCCTTCTGCCTCCTAATTCTGGGACCCCCAGCTTTTTTAAAATAATTTTTTTTGTTTGTTTGCTTTTTTTTTAATTTAGTTTTACTCTATAAATAGCCTGCATGTTGTATGTATCCCACACCCCCGGGTGCCCCGGAGACCAAAACAATAACAAAAGACCCCGGGAACGGGAGTCCCGAGGGTTGGGGAGCCCCTGTTTTGGGTTTCTGTTTTTTGGGTTATCTTTCCATTTTTGTAAACAAAATACAAGACAAAAGCAATTTTATAAAAAAAAGGTTCTTTTAAAAAGGGGCCTAGGTTTTTCAACTTTAGAGCCCATGATGTCAAGAAAAAGATTAGGGAAGGAAACCCTTCTGAGAACCAAAATTTTGGACCTGAAAGGAGAAAATTACAGCCCCGGGGTCGGATTTTGTTTTTTCCCCCCTCCCAAAAAAAATTTAAAAAGGGGAAAGGAAAAAAACTCTTAAAGGGGAAATTGGGCAATAGAAAGGGGAAAAAATTTCATACCCCCCCGCAGACAAAGCATAAACCAGAAAGTAAAAAAGGATTTTTTTGGGGGCCGGGAAACACACACATCCCCCACAACATTTCCAGAGAAAAAAGACTCGGGCAGGGGGAAAAAGGGGGGTTCAGGGCCAAAAAAAACCAGTCTCTACTAAAGGGGTCTGTTTTTTTTAAAATTTCCCAAGTTTTTTTTCCCCCTCTAATTTAGGGGGTTTAAATTTGGGGAAAAAACAAAGAGGGGTTGGGTTGGTTTTTCCTTTTTTAAAATTTTTGGGGGAAAAATGCCTGATCAGCCTAAAGACTTCCGGGAGACAGCCCCTTTGCGGGGAGAAAGAGGGGAGAGACAAAAGCAATCCGGGGCCTTGTTTTAAACCCCCAGGCTTTTGTTAAATAAAGGAGGGTAAAGGGAAGAAGCCCCGCCATCCCGAAAAATTTCAACTTTTAATTACCAAAACCCAGCCCCCCCTTTCCTGCCCTATCGGGGAAACCTAACGATAGTCTCCAGAAAGGGGGCCAAGAGAGAGAACCCGGGGAAAAGTCATAAATTGTTTGAAACCTCAAATTTTGGCCCCCAGAAAGCACAGCTCCTCCAACAAGAGCCCACACACCCCAAACCCTTTCCCCCAAAAACCCCCCCGAAGGGCCCAAAACCCGGGAAAACAAAACATGAATAGTGTGCTTTTTCTGCGGGCCCTCCCATTCTTCTTAGGAACCATTTGGGAAACCAAAAACCCTTTGGGGGAACCCCTCATCAGAGCCCCTTTTTATAAAACCCCTTAATCCCCTTCCCAAAAGGGCCCTACTTGTAAACATCGGGCCCGTTTCCCAATCTCTCCCCTCCTACTACCCCAAAATTGGGATTAAATTTCAACATATGCCCCCCCCTTGGGGGAAAAACACCAAACTAAAGAAATTATCCATTAATAAAAAATGTTTTAAAATAAATCCAAGAAAGTTTAGTTCAGAATGTGGTGGGGGTTGGTAAGGGGGTGGGGAATGTATTTTGTGGGGTGTGCGTGTGTGGTGGGGTGTGGTAAGCGTGTAATCATGTTACAATATGTATGCAGAAACATATAGAAAGTGAAAGGGGTGGGGGGTGGCCAAATCAAAAGGGGTGGTGTGTTAAAAAAAGGGGTTGTGAAATAAAGTGTTGAACGGTATGTATGGGGGTATATTTTTGTAGGGGTATGTGAAAATGGGGCATTTATGGGGTTGGATATATATGGGTTGGGGTGTTGTAATAGGTGCGGGGTTGTGGTGGTATTGTTTTTTATATATGTGTGTGTGGTGCAAATATGTAAAAAAGGTTTTGGTGTTATGTATTTGGGGTTTTTTGTATATTTTTTGGGGGAACAAATGTTGTGTGGTAATAGGGGGGTGGGGTTTTTTGGGGTTTTTTGGGAAAAATGTATGTGTATATTTTTTAATTTTTGGGGTTGTGTGAAAAATACCCCCGTTGGGGGGGGGTATGTTGTGTGTTGTGTATGGTAAATTTTTTGGTTTTTGGGCCCTGGTGGTAGGGGGTCCCTTTAGGTTTTTAACTTTTTTTTTGGGTGTGGGGGGTTATTTTTTTTTTTTTGGGGTTGTGTGCTGAAATGTTTTTAAATTTTAAAAAATGGGTGGGGGTTTGTGAGGTGTGGGGGTTTTTTTTAAAAGGGGGATTATGTGAAGGGTTTTGGGGGGGGAAAGGGGGTTTAAAAAAAAAAATAAAAAAAAAAAGAAATAAAGAGGGTCAAAAAAACCTGAGGTTGCCCCTTAGAAGCTATGGGGTTCAGATTTTTTTTAAATGAAGTATAAATTTTTTTCAGATTTGTAATCCCCTGCCTTAGCCTCCAATGCTAAAATTTTAAGGGGGGTGCCCCCCCCCCACACTTCATGGGGGAATTTTTTTTTTAACTAAGGAGCATTGAAAGAAATCTAGACGGGTTTTGGGGGTTTTTGGGGAAAACCCAAAAAACTAAAAAAGGGCGGCCCCGGAAAACGGGGGGGGTTTTGGGTCACCTGGACATCTGGAAAAATTTTAGAATAGCCGGGGCGGGAGATTCTGACTAAAAAAAAAAAACCCAAAGGGGTTTTGGAGGGGGGGGTTCAAAAAATTTAAGAGCACACGGCCCCCGGTTTTTGCAGAGGGGGGGGGCCCCATTTTCCCCCCCCCCCAAAAAAGGGTTCCCCCCAAAACCCCCCCCCAAAATTTTCCAGGGGGGGGAAAATTTTTGGACCCCCTTTTTCCTGGCTCTCAAGCATTGCATGCATCATTTTTATACATTCGGGGGGAAAACAAACAAAAAAAAAAAAAAAACCCCTCAAACACAAAAAAAAAAAACCCCCTTTTTCCCCAAAGAGAAAAAAGATTTTTTAAAAATTTTTTAAAAAAATTTTTTTAAAATTTTTAAAAAAAAGAAACTAAGCGGGGGGGGGGGGGGGGGCTTAGCATTTTAAAAATTTTTTGGGGCTAAAAAACCCCGGGGGGCCCCGGGGTTGGGGTTCCCCCTAGCCTAAGTAAAGGGGGGGGGTTTTGCGGCGGGGGGGCCCTTTTAATCCAGCACGAAGGGGAAAGTGAAAAAAAAGGAAAACCCGGGGGGGGGTGGGGGGGTGCCCCTCTGGCGGGGAAAACCCTAGCAACCCATTAAACCTGCAGGAAAAAAGGGAGAGAGCCTGAAAGCAAAAAAAAGGGGAAAAACCCATCTTTTTTGAATTTCTGGCCTAAAAACCCCCAAAAAGGGGAACAAAAAGGAAAAAAAACATTTTTCCCCCCCCCAAAAACCCAAAACCCTGAAAAAAAGGGGAAGTGTAACCGCAGCCCTAAAAAGGCTCCGCAAGCAATTTGTTCTTTTTTTCCCCTGGGAACTTTTTAAACATTTGGGGGGGGAAAAAAAAGAACAGTGGCCTGGGATTCATACAGGGAAGTAAATGGGGGGTTTGTTTTTCACAACCCTTTTTAAATTTTTTGAATTTTAACCATAAAAAAATATTTTTTTTTTCACTTTTAAAAATTCAAAAAAAAGAAATTTTTTATTTTTTTTTTTAAACTTTTTAACAAGAAAACCCCAAAAATTAAAACCCTTCTACATAAGGGGTTTTTGGGGGGGGGGAATTTAGTAAAAAGGGATTTTAAGCAATAACCTCAAAAATTCTAAAAAAGGGGCAAACCCAAAAACACTCAAAAAGGGGAGCGGGAGAAAAATTTTTCCAGCCCCCAAATTATTTGGGGGAATAAAAACCCCCAAGTCAACCCCTCAAAAAATCAAGGGCCCCCTTTAACCCAGTTTTTAAAGGAGAAAAAGGGTTTTTGGAGTTCCCCCAAACCCCCGGGGGTTTTAAAGGGAACAGGGGGTCCAAAAAAAGGCCTTTTTTCAAAACTAAAAAACCCAAAAAACCCAAAACTTGAGAGAAAAAAAACCCCCCCCCGGGATTCAACCCCCCGGGGGAAAAAAGTTTTTGGGGGGGGCCGGGCCAACAAAAAACCACATTTAAAAAAACAAAAAAAAAAACAAAAAAACCAAAAAAAAAGGGGGGCCAGGAAAAAAGGAGGGACCTCGGGGGTTAAAAACCCAACCTGGATTCACGGGAAAATGCCAACACCAAAAACCCTTTATTAAAACCTTTTAAAAAAAAAAAAAGAGGAAATTTTTTGTTAAAAAAGGTTTTTAAAACCCAAAAGGGGGAAAAAATTCTAAAAGGGAAAATCCGAAATTGGGGGGCCCTTTTTGCCAGCTAAAACAAACATCTTTTGACATTTTTAATCCGCAAAACAATTGGGTAATTTTTAAAAAAGGAAAAATTTTAAAAAGGTTCTTTAAGGGCAAAGAAACCCAAAATTTAAAAAGGGATCTGCAGAAGTGCAGAGATTGGATTGAAATTTCTTTTGGAAAAAAACCCCAAGAAAGAGCAATTTAACGTAAAAAGGAGCAAAAGGAAAGAAATTTGGACAGTCAGTTTGGAAAAATTTTTGGAAAACAGCCAGCCTGATTCCCCCCTTTTTCTCCCCCAAAAAATTTTTAAAAAAACCCGAAAGAAACCAAGCCAAAAAAAGGGGGTTTTTGAGAGTTTGATCCAGCCAGGGGAAAAAACCAGCCACCCCAAAATTCCCCCGGACAACTAAAAAGGGATTTTTTTTTTCCAAGGGGGTAACTTCAAACCCCAAAAATTAAATCTTTTTGAAAAAAATTCGTAACAACTGTAATAACACAAATTACCCAAAAAACCCCGGGGGCCCCCCTAAAAACCAAAAAACCCCCCTTTTAAAAAAACCCCGGCCCCAAAACCCATTTGCTAATCCCACACAAAACACACCAAAAAATAAAAAAAAATAAAAAAAGGGTTTTTAAAAAAAAAAAATTTTTTAATATTAAAATAAAATTTTTTTGGGGGAAAGGATGACAAAAATGAAAGGGGGAAGAAAAAATTAAAAAAATTTTTAAAAAACCAAAAGGGGAAAAAAGGCTTCCCATAAACCCCCCTTGGGCCCGCACTCGGAGGGAAGCTGACATATAAAATATAAGCCCCACCAGTGCCCCATCGAAATTGAAAGCCCTACCGATTTAAGCATATCGACAGACAACCAATGTTGAATGTGACATGACCAGGTTTTAACCATTTTCTGTGGTTAATCTTTAAAAATCCTTACAGTAGTCCGTAATAAGACACTATATTAGAATATTTCTAATGCTGAAAAATAGGATCAGAGGGCCTAAAGTGGAACATGCTGTTTGACCAACTGATCCTTGATTTCAGGTACTATTCTAATCTCCCAGCCACAATACAGTGTGTGGCAACCCTATGTATATACTATGACATCTAAACAGTCAGGACAAAAACCACTCTCCTATTTGGGGTACAACCTTTTAGCTTTCCCTTGGCCACAACACATGTATCTAAGTGCCCTTGCCCTCTGGCCCTATTTGTTTGTCAATCATACCATCCCTGGTCTTTACAGCAAAGAGCCCTTCTCAGGAGGCCATAAGCACCTAGAGGCGAATGCCTCACATGGGTCCGACAGTCTCAGACCACCCTAAGTTTCCAGAATGGACTATCCTCTGTTCTGGTCTTAGGACTTTCTAGTCCCACAGTCTATCACAAACTCTTCCAGGAAGGTGATAACTATCCCACCTACCTACCTTCGGAAACTGCCCATTTAGTTTGAAAGAGCCCTGTGGTCTGAAGGATGTCATGTGCTCTCGAGGGTCTCCATCTGGGATATTCTGATTCTATGCTCAAGTGACATGAGAGTAATAACAGTAACAGTGTTCTTCTGTGCCTCTCCTGCCCTTGCTGAACTAAAATGCTGTGAAGAGGAACCCTTTTTGTCAACACCTGGCTCTTTCCCCAACCTTTTAAAACCCTTTAGGGCCACTCAAAACCCCTTCAAAATGACCCCACAGTCCCCTCTGCTGGCAACTGTTTTTCACTGCAGGCTCCCTCTGACCTTGAATGGACTCTATGAATTGAGATGCCTCTGGCTGCAAGCCACAGCAACTAGCTCTGGCTATCTTAAGGGGAAAAGGGCAGGGTGGAGGGGTGGGGTGGTGGAGGAAGAAGACAGACAGGGACAGAAGAGGTGGGGCAGCCAGGGATAGATGGGTTCAGAAGGCGCTAAGGGGTACTCAGGGACTAAAAAAAGGGGTTTTAAACAGTTAAAAACTTACTTACAGAGATGACAGTGTACCAGTCCCACCCACATCTAGAGTTATGTGACAGTGTCTATTGTCAACATCCTTATCCAGTGACAACTCAACAAAGAGTCCCTGTGTCTCTCACAAAGTTTCAGACTATCAGGATGTCCTGGCTAGCTTGCACCTGCTGGACCCTGTGTACTGGTCAGAACTCCATAGGGCCATGGAAGTACTTAGTCAAGGATGCTGTTCCCACTTGAACAGCCGAAATGGCGCTGGCAAAGATGGTGGAAGACACTGATCAATCCTAAGCAGTGTCCTACAGTTCCACACCTCTACCAAGCTGGAGGAAGGAAAGTAGAAACTCCACTAGTAGTTCATGACACCGTAGGTGGCTCCGTAGCACACTCAGTGATACTGAAGCTTCTCTGGGTAACCATCAGTGTGGATGTTCGTGAGACTCAGCCCTCCTCCTAAAACTAACCCAATTCCCTCTTACTCTCATCTCGGTGAAGCCCCAGTGAAGGTACTATTCAGCCATTCTCTCGATACTGATGGCATGTGAACACAGCTACATTCTTCTGCAGATGACCAACTAGCACATGACATGGTTCTTAATAGGGTCCCAGTGAGCTCATAGCTCCTATCTTTAGTCTCCATACTCCTAGAAGGGCCATACTGCCTGTTAAGACTGAAGACTTCCAACCCACTCTGTAAGTAACTACATCCGTGGGCACATCTGCAAGGGCAGGGGTGGGATGAGGTGTGAAGAAAAGTTGGGGACAACAGATGTGGTGGGAGTGTCAGAATGGGGGCTGTGTCCTTGAATGGCCAGTGTGATGGTTAGTTACTCTCGATTGTCGGTATGCCTGGATTAGAGTCACATGGCAGACACAGTACCTGTGGTTCAGCTGAGCTACAACTGGGAAGTGAATTACACTGCTCTTTGTGAGAATATGCCAAAACATCATGAACTAGTCCTTTGATGTCTCTCATTTTAGACTTTTGTTGCTGTGACAATTACCCAAGAGAAACAATTAAAGGAGAAATTTATTTCATGATCTCAAAAGTCCAAGATTGACTGAATCTATCGCTTTGACCCTAAATCCAGGGAGAACATTCTGGCAGTAAAAGCATGTGACAGAGGCATGCCTGCGTTAGCTAGTTTTTCCTTGCTCCCCTTTCCTTTTATTTCATCCAGAGTCTCAGCCTGTTATATGGTATCTCCACATTCAACACATCCCTCTTCGCAAAATGACTGGAAGCCTTATCAGCTGAGTCACTGTTAGTTATAGCAATGAGTGACACTGGCAGGGCATGGATGACAGGGGCGGGACACCTTTATTTCTTTTCACAGCAATGAAAGGAGAAAGAGCTGACACAGCAGCAAAAACACCAAGGTGGATGCAGGTTCCCTGAACTCTCGCAGTAGTGAGACTGCAGTGGACTGCTGGCACTCCAATATAGCCCCAGCACATGGCATTCTCGGACTGTAGTTCTGGTTGTGGCAGCAGCAGCAGCAGCAGCAACCGCTGCCTCCAAACATCTACACTGCAGTCTCAACAAGAGTGTAAACTCCCAGGTACCTGTAGGGCAGTAGCAATGCTGTCTCTAAGGTGGCGGTAGCCAGAGCTGCACTTACAAAGGTAATGTGTGGGCTCTGAGAGCATCTTTGTTTGTTTGCTTGTTTGTTTGTTTTGCCCCTCCAGTGTCTTAGGGTCATATGTTTCTGGGTAACCTCAGGATCTGCACTTCCTCCCCAGTTCTTTTAACACTTATATCCAGTGTAACTTATATCCCTAGTTATTACATTCCATCTCAAAATTCTAGAATGGATTTTGGGTTTTTAGGGTTTTTTTGTGTTTCTCTTTATTTGTTTTGGAATGCAAGAGGAAGTGAGGAGCTGCTTCCCCCAGCAAAGCCTTTAGTGGCAGCTCTGCCTCTTCCTCCCTCTCCCATTTTCGCTGGCTAGAGACCCTGGGGGATGGTACAACTACAAGAGATCAGGAGCCAAGATCCGTAAATCCCCAACTGAGTGGAGAACCATTTATCAACCTGACATTGACCGTAGACTGCACACAAATAAGAATTAAATTAATCTACGCCTCTGGATCATGCTAACATGGGCTATTTGTTATAGTGGCTGAGCCTCTGCTGGGATGACAACCAGGATTAATACATTCATGGGAGTATAGTGCTTCCTAATGGCAGGCTCTGCTAAGCACTTTATCCTCATTGAATCTTCATGCAGCAAGTGGCTCCCATTCATTAGGGACTAGGACACAAAATGGCAGGGAGATTAAGTACCGTGTCCAAGGTTGGGTTGACTTGAAAGCACTCGTGCTTGGAGGTCTTTCTGCCTGTCTCCACTCTGCTTTACTCTGCTCTGCAGGGGACTGTTTGAATTGCATACCCCAGCTTTGCACTCTTGACTATCCCTTAGGTTTAGCCAGTAGGAGACAAGGAGGAGCAAGGCACATGGGACTGAGGGCATGGAGGTTTTATTCCACCCACTCCAAGTTCCCTATCAGACTCGTATAGAACTGGCTGTGTTGCTGGGCGGTGGTGGCACATGCCTTTAATCCCAGCACTTGGGAGGCAGAGGCAGGGGATCTCTGAGTTCGAGGCCAGCCTGGTCTACAGAGTGAGTTCCAGGACCAGCCAGGGCTACACAGAGAAACCCTGTCTCAAAAAACCAAAAAAAAAAAAAAAAAAAAAAAAAAAAAAAAAAAAAAAACGAACTGGCTGTGTTCCTTTGCCAAAGGCCACAGCTCCTATTGGAAAGCCATCTGGGATGGCAGCAGCTCAGTGGTAATGGTTTCTCCACTGTCTTAGTTCTAGGAGTGATTGACAATATTTTACTTTCTCCCTACCATGTGCACCTGTGTAAAGAGTTGCCCACTGACTTATCTTCACTGGTCCATGCCATGGATGGTGTTGATTGTCACCTCACAGACTCTAGATCAGCAGTTCTCAACCTTTGGGTCTCGAGTCCTTCTAGGGGGGGTCAAATGAACCTTTCACAGGGGTCGACTAAGACCATCAGAAAACACAGATATTTACATTACAACCCATAAAAATAGCAAAATTACAGTTATAAAGTATCAATGAAAATAATTTTCTGGTTAGGGGTCACCACAACATGAGGAACTGTATTAAAGGAAGCGTTAGGAATTCACCTTGGAGCACGCTTCCAGGCACACCTAGGCATGGACTGTTTACATTAGGTTAACCTTTGGGCACGTCTGAGAAGGTTTTTTCTTGATAAAGTAAACTGAAGTGGGGTAGCACCATTCCATGGGCGGGGTCCTGGAATTCATAAAGAGGAAGAAGTTAGCAGAATAAAGCATTCAATGCTCTCGCTTTCTGACTACATATGCAGTGGGATGAGATTCCTCAAGCTGCAGCCATTCCCTACCCTGTACTGTGAACCACGATAAACCTTTTATCTTTTCTTTTTAAACTTTATTTCATTATTATGTTCTTATGTGCATTGATGTTTTGCCTGCATGCATGTCTGTGTGAGGGTGTGTCAGATTCCCTGGACCTAGAGTTACAAATTGTTGTGAGCTGCCATGTGGGTGCTGGGAATTGAACCTTGATCCTTCAGAAGGAGCCAGTGCGCTTAACCACTGAGCCACCTCTGCAGCCCCACCTTTTCTCTCTTAAGTTGCTTTCATTAGTGTTTTATCACAGCGGTGAGAAGCAACTGGCAGATCCCTTTTGAGTGCTTTTGCAGTTAGCATCTGGATAGTACAGCATGTCTGTGTTTTTAGAAACGTCGGGGACCCCTGTTGTTCTGCTACTCATTTCTTCCTTGGAAGGAGCACCCACCTTTCTGACTCGGGACACCTGCTGTGGGGAGAATTGACTCTGTTCTGGGTTGTAGAGTTAAGCAAGGCTTCAGCCTGGCCAATCAGAGCGACGCATCCCTGGGGTAGGCAAGGCTTCAGCCTGGCCAATCAGAGCGACGCATCCCTGGGCCTTCAGTAATGGGCTCTGAGGTTAGCACCGGTCCCAGTCAGGATGCTGAGAGACAACACTGGGAAAGAGATGCAAGATGCTGGTAGATATTGTATCTATATGTTGATTCCAAGAAGGAAGGCGATCCTCAGGAGACAAAGCCAAGTCGCAGTTAAATATTATTCATATTGAATAAGCCCCTGGGTTCAGCAATCCCTGAGTCCAATCTACTCCTGGTTTTTTCGTTTTCCCACCCTGAGCTATTACAGCCCCCTTTTGCCTACCCCATGGTTTTCTGTCACTTGCAACCTAGCATGATAACTTAAAAAGAAATATATCAAACTCATATATGTTCTTTGAAAGAAAACAGAAACCACCTCTATCTAATCGATAATGTGTTTTGCAGAAGGAAGAGTTACAAGAAATTAAAAGGCAGAAAGTGCAGGTTTGGGAAAGGATGTGCTATGGTGGTTCCCGGAGATTCAGATAACAGGAGTGAATAGACATGGCTGTAGGGCACTGCTCTCATGGAATAAGCCAATACTGACCAATGGCTACCCAAAGACATTGCTGGAGATTCACGTTAGTTTGGAAGCAGGTGGGGATGCTATGGGCGATAGGGGTAGGGACACAGAGAAGGACGAGACACAGAATGATTGATTTACTTGAGAAATTAAAAACAAAGTCATGCTTAGCAAATGTGGGAAGGGAAGGAACTCAGCTCTTCTGACCTCATTTTCTCTCAGACACAAAAGAGACAGTGAAATATCTAGGACCCAGGGAATTCCAGCTGTCACCAGGTTGCACTAGGCACGGTGGAGAAAACCCAGGGTATCAGAGAGACATCATCCATCACATGGGCACCATTCAGGACCAAAAGGGAGAGGAAAAATGACGGCTCTTTAGTGAAGCCGATGGAAGAGACCAGTGCTCTCTCCTCACTGGATCCTTACAGGCTCCACAGCCCATTTGAGAGCTTCCTATGCAGCCACACTGTTCTTCCACACAGCGTGCTGTGCCCTCCTCCTTCCTCACAGAACAGTGTCTGCCAACGTGCAAGGCTGAGAACAGCAGAGCCATGGCAAAGCCCCAGAATGTTTCTCTCTCTCTGTCTCTCTCTCTCTTTCTCTCTCTCTCTCACTCTCCTCTGCTTCTCTCTGTCCTCTCTCTGTGTACTTGTTTGTGTACGTGTACAGGTGTGTGTACACGGCTATGTTTTTGCATGTAGAGGTCAGAAGTCAATGATGAATGCCCAAATGCTCTCTTTAGATAATCTTGACCTTTTTTTTTTTTTTTTTAAGATTCTTATATTATTGTTGCTGTTGTCATCAATGACAAGATCTCATTATGTAGCTCTGGCTGGCCCAGAACATGTTGTGTAGACTAAGCTGGCAACAGACTCAGAAATCCACCTATCTCTGTTTCCTGAGTGCTGGGATGACAGGTGTGAGCCACCATGGTCAGAGATTTTTATTATATTTAATTATGGGTGGGTGTGTAAGTATGTGCACATGAGTAGCTGTGGCTACAGAGGAATATGAAGGTACAGGCAGTTTGTAATGTCACCTGAAATAGACACTGGGAACCAAACTCAGGCCCCTTAGATGAGAGTGAGCAAGTTCTTAATCGATGAACTATCTCTGGTCCCGTCTATCTATCTATCTATCTATCTATCTATCTATCTATCTATCTATCATCTCTCACTGGCCCAGAGCTAGCTGAGGGGCCTTGGGCAGTCAGTCAGTGAGTCTCAGGGACCCACTTGTCTCTGCCTCCCAGCACTGAGATCACAGACATATGCCACCCACCTGGGCGTTTACACTTTACTGATTGATTCATCCTCGAAGTTCTAAGTTTCAGATTTAAATCTGGTTGGTCTGCAGCTGCTTAACAGTAGACTCCAACCCAGCAAGGGATCGCACTCTAGGTACACAGGATAGCCAGTGGTGATAAGGGGGGATCTGAACTGAAACAAAGGTTGGAACCTAATTTTGTTGCTAATGAGCTAATGTCTAGCTTCCCCACACCTTTGAGCTTCCAATGAAGTAATGATACCTGGGCTGAAAGCCTGTTGCCTAGGTACTGGTATAGTTCAAGTGGTTGTGGAAAACATCAAAATACTTCCAAGTCAATTAGTAAAGAGACAGCCAGAGCCTTGGGCATCCTGCACACTTACGTCTCCCTTGCCTGTCCTTGCTTGATCTAATAAATCATGTTAACTCTTGGCAGAACAGGGATGAGACCTTAATCGCACTCGAAGGCCAGCAGCCATCACTGTTGGTTGTCTTAGCTAGGGTTTCTATTGCTGGACCAAAACAAAACAGAAACAAAAACAGCCCAGAGAGAAAAAGTTTATTTCAGTTTGCAGCTCTCAGGTCACACTCTGTCACTAAGTAAGGCCAAGGCAGGAACCTGGAAGCAGGAACTGAAGCAGAAGCCATGCAGGAGCTCTCCTTACCATCTTGCTCCCCAAGGCTTGCTCAGTCTACTTTCTTATACCACCCAGGACCTCCTGCCTGGGCACAGCCCCACCAACAGCAAGTTGGATTTCCCACAGCAATCAAGGAAATGCTCCTAAAAGCTTACCAAGAGGCCAATATGGTGGGTGCAATTTTCAATTGCGGTTCCTTCTTCCCAAAAGACTCCAGTTTGTGTTAAGTCAATAAAACACAGCCAGCACACTGGTCATCTTAAGAACCTAAGTGAGCTGTGGTTTTTAATATCAGCCCTGAGTGGTCATCTTTGGGATTGAGATGCCCTGGATAAAGAATAGCAGAGTCTGGCACACAGTGAAGCAACTCAGTACATGTCAGCTGTTACATTTTAAACATCAAAACTCAGGGGACATGAGTTCAGGGTCGAGCGCAGTGGTGTGGGACTGGCAGTTTAGGAACAGCATGGGTCCTGAGATGGTTTCAGGGCAAGACTGTCCTAGGCGGTCTGATCCAGGAAATGTGTACAGTCCAGACAACCATATACTGGCCCGTTCACAGCTGAAAAGGACTTGCTATTGCCAGCTCTGCTGTGATGCTGGGACGTCTCATTTCTCTAAGACTTGGAAGCTTTCCCTAGTAGACATTGCCTTTCAGAAAGAAAATTCTAAGTTTGTATTATGCTTGGACATGAAATATCTCCCAAAAGGGTTATAAATTGAAGGCTTGTTCCATAATGCCATGTTTAGAGGTAGTGTGTGTGTGTGTGTGTATGTGTGTGTGTGCCTGATTGCATGTATGTGCACCATGTATGTACAGTGCCTCAGGAGACCAGAAGAGGGGTCAGTTCCCCTGGAACTGGAGTTACGGGTAGTTGTGAGCTGTCACGTGGGTGCTGGAAACTGAACCTAGGTTGATTGGAATAACAGCCAGTGCTCTCAATTACTTGAGCCATCTTGCCAGCCCAGGGACAGATTCTTAACTGAATGGACTCTTGAGAGAAGATGGGAATTGTGGAAGAACACCCCTGGGAAAGTGCCTTTGAAGTGTAGATCTAGTCCCCACCTCCCACCTCTCTCTGCTTCTTGGCTGCTGTGATGTGATCAGTGTGTTCCATCCTGCACTGGATCCCACTATGTTCAGATTTGTCCAGAGCAATGGGGACAAGTAGCCATGGGCTGAAACATCCAGCCAAACTAAACACCACTCCTCCTTTGAAGTTGTTTATGTCAATTGTTTTGTCTTGGCAATAAATTAAAACAAAACAAAACAAACCTAGGTTGTGCTGGGCAGTGGTGGCACACGCCTTTAATCCCAGCACTTGGGAGGCTGAGGCAGGAGGATCTCTGTGAGTTTGAGGCCAGCCTGGTCTACAGAACAAGTTCCAGGATAGCCAGGCTACACAGAGAAATTCTGTCTTAGAAACACCACCAAACAAGCAAAAAACCAAAAGTAGGTTGCTTCTCTTAGGGACTTGAAGTTAGGAGGAACAGGGCTGTGTGATAGCATTATGGGCTATGGTTTGGATTTAAAATGTTCCACAGAAGCTTGTGTGTTGCAGATGTGGTCCCCATGCAGTCATGCTCACAGGTGGAGGATGAGCGGCTCTAACCTCATGGGCGATCCATCCATTCTCGGACTCAAGCCTGGTGGGTTTCTGAGGCAAGACTTTGTTGAAGAGTGAGCATCCTCGTGATGCTCCCTGGCTCCCAGGCACCAAGCATCTTTGCTTTACCATGACCCACACCATAGTGGTTCATGGGGGATGTGTGTCAAGACACACAGTGACAACCTTAACTTCAAACAAGCCAAAACTGTAATTTGGTGGTGGTGACTGGTTTTGTTTGTGCCAGGTAACTCTGAGAACTCATTATGAAAACCAAGCCAACTTCACAGCTATCCTCCTGCCTCTCTGCCTCCTGAGTGCTGTGATTACAGGTGTGGCTCACCACCTGTCTTTAACACTCTCTTTTCATTCTAACCAAAGCATGACTTTTCCAGTGTGGTGTACAGAAGCAACTCTAGCACAGGTTCTTTTACCTTTGTCATAATTCCATGGATTTGTTCTTTCTGTAGCTCTTCACTATTGACATATATTTGCCTCACTAAATCAAGAACTCCCATTTTTCACTTACAGGAAGACTTTTACGGCTTCTCTTTGATACGCCCAAACTGCCAGTATTACTGTGTTGGGGCTATTAAGTAAAGCTTACTCACTTAAACATACTCACGAGCATAGCTGATCTCAGTGACTAAGGGGCAGATGGTGTATACAGAGTGGATACGCTGGACAGGAGGACAGTCCAACAGGACAGAAGGCTCGAAAGGAATGGCAGAAGATTTCATTATGGTAATTGGGACAGCCCACCACTTAAAACTTATGGATTCTGTATTTCTGAAATTTTCCATTTGGTGTTTTGAGGCTGTGGTTGATTTCAGGTAGTGGAAATTATAGAAACTAAGACTACAAATGAGGATGTACTGCTGTGAAATTCTAGCACAAAGTAAGCTTTCAACAAAGTAAGCTATTGTTAGGGGCTCTGGAGTCCAAGGAAAGCCCTCGGATTCATGTCCCTATAATTCTAAAACAATGGTACTTTCTTCATTCTCCTGCTCAAGTCTTTCACTACTCCACTGAGTCTCTGGTACCAGCTCCCACATCTTACAGACTGAGAGGTCGTGGGTGAAAGAGGGCTTGCTTGAGATCATACGAGGGTCCTAGAAACAACCAGACTTTGTTTTAGGTTTTCAGGTATCACTTCCAGCACACCACACTTCTCACTTCCCTGCACATTGGATTATAATTCACTGTAACTGAGCACTCTTGCATACTACTCGAGGGCTTAAAGCACAGAAGGTACCTAGGCTTTTAAGGAACTTCACGAGTCACCAACTAAAGATGCCAGGGATATATCTCCTCTTGGGCTCAAATCATGGAGCTTCCAGCCCTGTGCTACAGCCCCAGAGAGAAGGCATACCCAACTGCTAGAACGAACAGCACAACGGCTTAAGAGGAAATGGATAGCTCATTAGGAAGACGCAAGTCCCACTGGTTTCCCTTCAGTGTGCTTGGTTTGGGAGTTTCTAAGACCAAATCTCCAAAGCCGGTTCTTTGCTGGGGGTAGGCCTGTCCCTACCTCTCAAAACAGAGCTCATCTCCACCATTTGCTGCCTGGACAGAAATCCGGCCTCTTCAGCATCTGCAATCCCATTTAACCAATCCCCCACACATCCCGCCTCCACTTTTGGTAGATCCCTTGAAGTCCCTCCTCCGCACGTGGCCCAACCCAGGGATCTCTGCTCCCCATTCTCCCCGAGTTTGCCGTTAGAGAGCTCTTTTCCACCACCTTGGGTTGTGAGCTCTCAGACACCAGTACATCCGTGGCGACTGAGCGGGCTGTGGCGAGACCCCAAGTGCGGGAAGGAGGTGTTTTCGCCTCCCTGAAACCTTCCAGACCCGTTCAGTGTAAACCGCCTCCGGTTTGTGTCAACATCCGAGGCCGGAGACTGGCGGCGGCTGGGAACCGGCTCCATCCAAGCGACGGGAATGCGGGAGGGTGGGGAATGGAACGATGCTTGGCGTACCTAAAGGCTCCTTCTGGAGCCTTTGAGAACCAACGAGTCTTTTTAGGGGTCCTCGAGAAGTAAGCATAGAGCCTGAGAGATCTGACTTAGGGTTGTAGGGGTGGCTGGCGGGAGCCCACGCCCTCATGTGTCTAGGTAGAGGATACTTCCACATCCACCCAGCTCGTGCTGCACCCACCCCCTCTGCTACACGGCGGGAGAGGAGTGGGTGTGGAGGGGCACTGGTGCAAAGGCCTGAGTTCTTGACCACCCAATCTTCCCTTCTCCACCTTGCCACTCCACAGCTCCTTGTTGATCCCTCCAGGTTCGGGCGGGACAAGGGACGGAGTCGAATCTTGTGAATCACCCCCTATCTTACCCCCACCCCCGCTGGGGCCCAGGAAGAGAAGGCTTAGAGATTCGACTATGGTTCTTCTGTTCCCATAGCAACGGTGCGGTTGTTTTTTGCGAATCTACTTTAATCATCGGTACTTTTTGCTCCAAACTGTGACCCAGGCTCTGAGCCTCAGGGTTGAGGAACAGATGGGGGTACAGCCCTCTACAATCCTGGCGACTCGAGGAAGGTCAGCGCGGGCGGGCAGGAGGGCGGGCGGGCAGGCGGGGCTCGCTCTTGTGGTAGCCTAGACTCACAGGCCACCCCAACCCCACCTGAAACCCCGCCTGTCACTCGGTGCCAGCTGAACCAATCGATGTCCAAAGTTGCTCAGAGGAGGCGGGCCTTATGCAAATCGTGTCGCCTTCGAGAAGCAAATAGTGATACAAGAACTGGGGAGGCGGCTCCGACGCGGACCCTACAGAGCCCAGCGTCCATCTGATAGCCAGCTTCGTCCCCGTGGCCGCCCAGGCTCGGAGCCATCCAGCGACTGGGAGAGCAGCCTCAGGTAATGAGGGTGGGGCCCGGCCCTCGAAGCAACCTCGCGGGGCGGAGGCCTTGAGCCCCTCCTCCTCCGCCCTCCCCTCCCTTCCTCATCTGCTCAGATCCATCTTTTTGACCCTGGGTCTGTCATAGGTGGACAACCATCTGGAGAGCCCGCCTTGGGCAGGGACTTTCACTTCAAGCAGGGTCTCCAGTTCACGGAGGAGGTACGGCTGCCTCCTTACCCCCAGCTCAGGTAAGACCAACCATTCCTCTGGCTCCAGTGCAAACACACACACACACACACACACACACACACATACACAACACACACATATTTGGGGGGTGTGGTGTCACTGGTGTTAGAAGAGATGCTCCAGTCACCCTGTCTTCTCTTGCCTCTAAAGACGGTGGTTTGCCAAGCCTCATGGAAACCTCTACTTGGAGGTAGCCCTCACCAACACCAATAGTTCACTGTCATTCACATCTCAGGGTCCTGTTCCCAAAAAGACCTCGATAGCAAATTTATTCTCTGACTACATTATCTCTGCCCCTTATGCTGACAGCTCACAGTATACCTAAGGGAAGGATGAAGACAACCCCTCCCCAGTGTCATATTCCAGGCACATTCAGCATCTCTCTCTAGTAGCCCCAAGCTAGACTGAGGTCCCACACTCTGCCTCCTTTATCTTGCCTGGAGCATAAACCAGGAATGCTCTCCCAGGAGACCACCCCCATAGCTCTAGTCTTTATACATCATCACCCCTCACACAGAAAGGCACCAGGTCTCTCTCTGTAACCCGTTCTTCTCTGTCCCTTTTATGCCTGTTGCTCCCTCTCTCGGCTTCCTGTTGTTTGTAGAGATGAAGTCAAAGACCCATGTGGAATCAGTGTCTCCTTTCCCTGCGTCTGGCCGTGGAAGCAGAAGAGTGTAAAGCTTGCCTTTGCCTAAATCTCTGCTTGACTTTAGCCAAGTCTTTTCCCTCTCAGCTTCTGCATGAGATGGGCAAAGGGCAGGGCAGAGGAGGGTTCGATGAGACGGTCTTGAGTAACCTTCCAGTTCTGACATAATCTGGTTCCACAACTGATTACAGGAGAACAAAGCCCTGTTTAAACCATTAGATGTTTCTCAGAGGAGACCTGAGAGGCCCCAGTCATCAGTGTAGGGACATCCTTTTCACTCAGGCCAAGGCTCAGGCTACTCACTCCTACATATCCTGCAGGCCCATTCTCTTAGGGGTCTTTTCCAGACCACCAGACCACCCAGGCATGAAAGCACCAAAGTGAAGGTGGTCAACACAGCTCACCTTGAATGAGTTACTTTTGCCTTTTATTATGAAGGGAAGGAACACGACCTGGCTTTTATTGCCATTGCTGCTGCCTGTAGAAGAGCAAAGGGAGGAGAGGGAAAGAGAAAATCTCCTGACCAGGGAACTGTTGTCACCATGGCAACCGCCTCAGCACCAGCTCCTCTGAAGCTAGGCGAGGGTGTGGGATTATTGCCTCCTTCAGTCCCTCCTACTTTTTACTGCCACCTCTCCACTTGAACCCCCAACCCCAAATCCTCTAGAAGAAGCTCTGAGCACAAGGGGATGGGGCAGAGATTTTTGAGCAAGGAGTACCTCCTCAACTGAAGGACAGCCCTCCAGAAGCTTCCACTTCAACAGAACACGCACCTAGCTAGGCACTGGTCTTTGCTTTGCAGCTAATGGGTTCCAGTTGACCTTAGGTGAACCTGACTCTGGGTTCTATTGTCTCTGAAGCAGGCTTGATAGGAGACCACAGACAAACAAAACAGTGTGACACAGTACCAAGAGGAAGGGCATGTTGCTCTTCTCTCTTAATCTAAGTGACATTCACCGAGCATGACTATATCCTAGGCTCTGCTTTCAAGCTTCTGCAGGATGCTCGTGTGCAAGCACAGGGAGGAAACTTCCAGAAGACAGACTTAGAAATGATAAGAAACAGGCACCTTTTCCCCTGTCCAGGATGCTCAGAAATAGTCTAAGTCCTGTTGGAAGAGGGAAAGCTTACTTTAGGGCAGACAGATCTGGGGACTCTCCCATAGAGTCCTAGATCATTAGATAAGGGTCAGCAGACAGTGTGTGGGTGAGGGTTCACACCATAGCCTCATGGGTTCTGCCTGTGCCCACAGCACTGAGTTCATGCTGCTGCCTGACCACTGCTCACCTTGGAAAGGGCTGATTGCAAGGAAGAAGTGTCAGTGAAGGAATGAAGGTAGCGTGTGTCAGCCCAGAGAAGGGTGAAGGCAGAGAAACTATTTAAGCGCATAGGTGAGGTGGGGTCTAGCTGAGAGATGCCTGGCTCAGGAGGAGGATGGATGATGGGTAGAGCAGCGGAGGGTGAAGATCAACAGGTGGGCAGCCTGAACCAAGATTCTAGATGGTTTTTGGACATGAGTGTATAGGTATAGCTATCTCTACCCTCACCTTGAGATGAGATTCTAGAAGATTTTGGAGTTTCAGAGGGTCACCTATACCATGCATTGTAACTATGGAAAAT
This sequence comes from Mastomys natalensis, assembly GCA_021653895.1. Taxonomy (NCBI): domain Eukaryota; kingdom Metazoa; phylum Chordata; class Mammalia; order Rodentia; family Muridae; genus Mastomys; species Mastomys natalensis. Next base: position 3,349 of record JAJTUV010002837.1, on the reverse strand, counting down.
CATCCCTTGGAAGAGAGGTATTGGAAGGATAGACCTTCATGTGGGGTAGGTAAGCCCCGTGACCATGGGCCAACACAAGACCCGATGGCAAGATGGACCTGAAGAAAAGGGGGAAAATCTGAAATAATCCATAGGTTCCCTTTTCCTTCTCCTTGAACCCCAGACCCAGGGGTGAGAGAGAGGCAGGGGAGGGGGAATCAGTTGTTAAATTGAGGGTGAATCTGTTCGTAGTCAAGGTGCTTATGGGTACCCACTAGGATGAATATATAGTTTCTGGTGGTCAGAGACTATGGGCTGCAGGCAAAATGATCCCACTGAGATCACAGGATCAGAGGTGTTTTTCCAGGAGGCCAATGGGGAAGGAGAAGGTCTGTGCTGAGAAAGAACAGCCATGATGTAGAGAGGATGAGAGGACGGCTCATGCAGGTGGTAGGGATCCAACCTGGATTCTCATTGGAACCTCTCCACTGACTGTTCTCGGCCTATTTTGCATTTCTGACAATCTAAGAGGGAGATGTTTTCTGACCCTCAGTGGGTCAAGAAGGCAGGGCACAGATAAGGACCCTGAAGACAGAAGGGTGGGGAAGGTACCACAGGAGAGAGAAGGGGAGCAGAAGGTGAGGACCACACAGACACCATGACACACAGAGACGTGTGTGCGCTGACAGATTTGCAGCCTCATCCGTTGACACCCTCCTACACATAGACCCAGCCCCTCATGCAGAAACTCAGGCACATCCTACAAGAACCAAGGGGAAGAGGTTTTGCCTCCCCCATCAGACACCGTTGTTCTCCTGTTCTTCAACTTCTTTATGTATGCCTTGAGCTTATGTAGTCTTTAGGGGAGGAAGCAGCTGAGGATGGTCCCTCGATTCCACCTATGGGTGGTCTAGAAGCACCCTTGACTCTGGCCCTGGTGCAGTCCTAAGCTCCTGAGGATAGCATACTTCTCCCTCCCAGGCTTCTCCTGTAGAATCCCTCATCTTCTGGGGCTGGGGGGTTAGGTAGTAGCTAGAGAAGGGTTTTGCCACCTTCACTGCTCTTGATCTCACAGCACAGAAGAGGACCCTGAGGTTCAGAGATATCCTGTAACTAACTTGCGGACCATATGCCTTGATTTCTGTGTTCATCTCACTTCTGTGTTCAGCTCAGTCAGCAAGAGCTAACAGCACTCTCTCCTTAGGACCCTTCAGTCCATCCACCTCTCCAGTTGAATTTATGCCAAGCCCCTCTTCATACTGCTCCCTCCTCTCCTCTTCAAGTCATCTTTTCTTAAAGATCTGTTTTTCTTATTTGTAATGCTGTGTAGGCATGTGTTTCTGCCTGAGGGCATGTGCACATGAATGCAGGTGCCCTTGGAGGCCAGAGGTGTCAGATGCCCTGGAGCTGGAGTTGCAGATAGTTGTACTTGGCATGGGTGCTGGGAACCAAATTTGTGTCCTATGGAGGAGCAGCAAGTTCTCTTAATCACTAAACCATCTTTCCAGCCTCAAGTCTTCTTGCACATTGCAGCCAAAGGAAAATTAAAAAAAAAAAAAAAATCTCTAGCCTTCCAGGGCCTGGCATATTGTAAGCACCCCATGCCCCATGTTGTGGAATGAATGTTAGCTTGCAAACCTTTGCTTTAAAACTTCCAGGTTGGCATGGATCGAAGGCCTTTATAGGCCATCGTCTATCTCTAGAAACTTCTTATGAGCTATGAAGCTGGCTTATCTTGCCTTTATCTTCATATCAAGCCCAGGCCCTCGACAAATGCTCAGGGAGTGAATGGGTTAATGAAAAGCAATTTTAATCAGGGTCATGTCTGCTCCAGGCTGGGACTTCTATTTGTACACGGGAAGGAAGGAGAGATGCTTCCTGTGTGGGGCTCCCAAGAAGGCCTGGAGGAAGAGCTTGGGAAGTGGTTCCTGGGGGACATTGGTAGGAGAGAAGCCTCCCCAGGAGGGAGGGTGCTGAACACAGACAGCCCTTGCTAGCTGGAAGTTAAGTTGAAATGTTACACTATGGACCTAGGGAACTATGAATGATGGGAAGGTAAGGATGAAGATTGAGCTATATTCTACCTCCTCGCCCCCAGACATTGAGGGGGATCAGCTGGAAAGACTGGATATGTCCTTACAGGAGAGGTCTGCTCTGGGTTACAGGGTGTTGTAAGAGAGGGAGTCTCTTGTGGGGAGACAGAGCCCACTATTCAGAGAGTGATCTCTATATGAGAAGAGGTGAGGGGAGACTGAGCATCCTGACGGGAGGTGGAGCTCTCTAAATGGATAGCCAGGGAAATGAGGAGGGACAGATGCTGACCTTAAGAAGAAGGGCTCCTTGTGGGGCAGGGAGTGTGAAGAAGGGTCTAAGTTGGATGAGGTTGGAGAGCCACTTTGCCCAGATGTTGAAAGAGTTCTCTGTCCTCCAGGCCCACCATGGGGAAGAACAACAGCAAGCTGGCCCCCGAGGTGCTGGAAGACCTGGTCCAGAACACGGAGTTCAGCGAGCAGGAGCTAAAACAGTGGTACAAGGGCTTCCTGAAGGACTGCCCCAGCGGCATCCTCAACCTGGAGGAGTTCCAGCAACTCTACATCAAGGTGCTGGGTGGGGCGTGGCGTAGCGGGTGGACAGGGTGGGGCGCGGCTTAGCGGGTTGGACAGGGTGGAGCGTGGCGTAGTTGGGTGGACACGTACCGGGGATCTGAGAGCTGCAGACCTCAGCAGGTTGGGGAAGCGGGGAGGGTGAAGTTGTTGTTGTGCCCCAATAACCCGCACCCCTGCCTCAGTTCTTCCCTTATGGAGACGCCTCCAAGTTTGCACAGCACGCTTTCCGCACCTTCGACAAGAACGGCGATGGCACCATCGACTTCCGGGAGTTCATCTGTGCCCTTTCTGTCACTTCCCGTGGCAGCTTCGAGCAGAAGCTCAACTGGGCCTTTGAGATGTACGATCTGGACGGCGATGGGCGCATCACACGACTGGAGATGCTGGAGATCATCGAGGTGCGGCTGGGCCAGGGTGGGCGAGCCTCAGGAGTCTCCAGCGTTCCTCCACCACAGTTCGCTGGCCTCTTGTCTAGTGTTTAACCTATGGGATAGATGGTGATACCCCATTTTCCCAGATGAACCAAAGGTAGCATGTGGTAGCCATCAGTGAATCAAATCTAGGGCAGCCAAATTAATTCATTTGGCTTTTAAGGAATAAGTATTGAGATTTGGATAGATGGCTCAGCATGTAAAGGTGCTTGCTACCTACGTTTGCCCCTGAGACCCCACATGGTAGAAGGAGAGAACCAATCTCTACATGTTGTCTTCTGTAGATACACCATGATTCTTGCTCTGGTGCTTGTACACACAAACACACACACA
>JAJTUV010002836.1:0-96791 GCA_021653895.1 Mastomys natalensis | reverse complement strand
GCCTAGTGCTGTCTCACCACAACTGGAGTAACTCCAAAGATGCTCAATTTCTTCTTAGAATCCAAGACAGGAAGCTGTCAGGAGCAGACGGGTCTCTAATCAAAATGAACATTAAAAACAGAAATGTTTGTAACATCAATTCTGTGGACTTCTGACATTTTGAAAACCAACTATCCATGTAAGGCAATCTGGGCTGTTGTCTATTAACTCCTCTCAGCTATTTCTAAATAAAATATAGAAAACGCCCTAACAATAAACTCAGAGCCATGAACTTGCTATAGGCCCTTAACTCACAAGCTAACCAATTCAAATAAGTTTAAAAAGTTTGAGAAGGACTGAGTCTAAGCCTTGTATTCCTAAATGTGTTATATAGGCACAATGCCTATGAGAGTACAACGTTAATCTCACTTCTATATCAATACAAAACTGTTACCAATGAAAACCTTAAATTTGAAATCAAAGTAAATTTGTACCATTTAAGAAATTGTAACTTCAGCTTAATAACAATTATACAGATTTCTACCAATAGGTTATGGATATGCAATAAATCCTAGCTATTCCTCTCTGTTCCAACAAAACCACTACTTTTCCCTAGAAAGACAGCCCAATATTAACCACCTTAGTCCCCAAGCCCAGCCAATAGGGGCACTGACTCTTCATTAACTTCTTCAAGCTGATTACAGCTTGAACAGTGAATAGGAGTGGAAAGTAAAATGTCTTCAGTGCATCATGAATTCCAGACATCAGGGTTTGACATTGCCGTATTAAAAAACACAATCAAACTCATTTGAGAGTGGTGTCATACAACTAAAAGCTGGACAAACCTTAAATGAAAAATTCAAAGTTTCTCAATAAGACATTGAATACAGAGTTGGTATCTTTTTATTTTCTGTGTACCTCTATATCAGTGTTTTTGTAGTTTTAGCATATGCATAGATTATGGTATATGAATTCTGTAGGCATAGTCAGAGCAATCACATTAATCTAAAATGGATTGACAAAAACGGGTCTTCAAATTTGGCGAAAAAATACTAATCAAAAGATATTGGAAGGACAAAAAATGAGAAGCAGAAGAACTTAAAAAGATCCAGAGATAACTTCCCAATAAGATTGAATACAAGAAAAATCACACTTCCAACCCAGACATATGGCATGAGGCCAAAATCCAACAAGAGATATAGAATTGTGACCATGGAGCATGTACAGCTGTGTTGAGGAACCTGACAAGCCACCCATACCAGAATTTGATCCGAATTTCTGTCAAAAGAAATGATGGACAAAGAGTGAGCCAGATGAAGGAAAGGGCTCAGGACTCTCACAGGATTGAGCATATGCAGATCCAAACAGACAACAATGGCTAGTCAAACCACATGACAGAGCCTGACGACTCCACTCGAGACTCTCCAGGCGACCAAACACAGAAAAATTACTTACAGACCACGAGAGTCCTCACCCATGAAGTATTAGCGAAGGAGAAGGCCTTATGGAAGGATTGCAACCAAGGAAGACAACTTCCTAGAGGATCCCTCGCGCCCCCCAGCCCAGGGCAAAAGCAAGCAAATTATGGAGAGGACCATACCAGCCATAGTTTGCAGGTGTTTGGCCTACCTGCTCAATGAGAAGGGCTGTGAGGCTTGAGTAGAAGGGGGCTTACGGGGAGGTAGAGTGGGTGGGTGTTTGAGCACCCTCATAGAGGCAAGGGGAGGGAGGATAGGAAAGGGAGGCTTACAGAGGGGAAACCTGGAAAGGAGACAACATTTGAAATGTAAATAAATAAAATAACCAATAAAAGAAAAAAAAGAAAAAAGAAATGACCATTTTCATAAAAAAGAAATCTATTTTTATTAATATTTATTTCTTTTATTTTAAGTATATGAGTGCCCATATCTATTGTCACACAGTGTTAGCAAAGGCCAGAAAAGAACATTGGGTCCCCTGTAACTGAAGTTATGTATAGCTTTGAGCTACCATCTGGGTACTAGGACTTTTACCCAGGTCATCAGCAAGAGTAGCAAGAATTTTTAACTGCTGACCCATTTCTCCAGCCCCCAACTTCAGTCAAATATTAATTATGAAAATAATTTAATCTGAATTAAATTTTACAAAAAATTAGTCAGTGAAAGTTATGCATGAAGCTGAATATAGTACTTAGTTCTTCTTTACATGGATGCTTGAGGATGCAGCCTCAGATCCTCATGCTTACGTAGCAAACACACCTGTCCCCATAGAATTCTATTTTCAAAACTGAAAATATGGACATATTTTGAGGCTGTTTAGAAAAACATAAATATTGCAAAGATTTTTGGCTTTTTAAAAGAAAATAGGGCAATAATATTCTCGACTGTGGATAAAGCTAATATAAATAAGGTTAAGATAAAACACACAATAAAATTAAATTATACATGTATACAGAACTCCAGATACATGCTAATCACTTTTAAAAACAGAGATATGACCATTAAATAAATTTTTCACTTAGTGGAGTAGTGATGATAACATTAAAACATGTTGGGGGTGGGAGACTTGAGTGGCGTGAGTATGACATATGGCAAAAGAACAGTGTCAAAAGTTAAACCTAAAAAACGTTAAATTTATGATATATATTCCAGCCTTATTTGGCATCAATGGGAGGGGAAGCACTTGGTCCTGTGAAGGCTTAATGCCCCAGCATAGGGGAATGCTAGGACAATGAGGCAGGAAGGGGTAGGTAGATCAGTGAGCACATTCTTAGAAGCAGAGGTAGGGGAGATGGGTCAGGGGGGTTGTGTAGGGGAAACTGGGAAGGGGGATAACATTTGAAATGTAAATAAAGAAAATAACAATGAAAATAAGAAGAAAAGAAAAGAAAAAGAAAAAGAAGTTAAATTTAGCAGATTTCAATTCAGCACAACAAAAGAAAAATAATTAAATAGCACAAAGTACTAAAATAATGTAGAATGCTCTAGCCACAGCAGTTATACTACAACAAAAAATAGATTATGTCTTAGAGAAAAATGACTAATGTCTGAGTCCAGAGTTTGCCCTATTTGCACATTTTGCAGCTTTATACCTGAGATTGGGTAAGGATTTAGCAGCTATGATTAACTAAGACTTTGACTACATGTTAATAGAGTGTATTCTTTTATTAGGTTGCACCTACTTTAGGCATTAAGCTAGGGTATAGTCCATTATGTACAGAGCAACTCAAGAGCAGATGCTGTGACTTGGAGTTGACAATGAGCTTTGGTGACCAAGAAATAGTGGGATATGAAATAGAGTTAATAAGTTAGTAAGTATAATAGGAACACAAAATTCTAACAGGTAAGAAACAGCTAGTGTCTATAAAAACTATACCTGATTGTATGTTCTAAAAACAGACTGCCTTTCCTAATCATATTTCTTTTTTTGCCTTAGAGACTAATGTATTTCAAAATTATTATCTACTTAAAATATTTTACCTAAAAGAATTCATAATTAGCTTTCAATATTTAAGTAGTACATTAGAAATGGAATGTGTATAAATATCAGAAATAAAAATCACTTCTAATTTACTGTTTTCATGTTGGGTCAGAAAGCCAGACATTCCTGGACATTTTTACTTGTTTTTATTTTGAATAATTTCATACATGCATACAATGTATTATGCTAGTGTATATTCCCATTGCCCTCTTGCGTTCCTTTCCAATACTTCTGAATTTGTTCCTTATAACTAGTCTCCTTTCTGTGTGTGGGTATGGGGGAGTATCTTTGTGTCCGTGTGTCTGTGTGTAAGTGTGCATACATGTAGGTCTTGTACAGATAGTCAGTCATTGCATCTCAACCATTATAATGCCCATGTCATTTCCAGAAGACAGAGCTTCACAGCATTTCTCCATAATCTCTGGATCTTATACTCTAAAGCAGACTCATAAATGGCCAAATGCTGAAAGTAAGTAATTGCTCTGTGCTAAGCATTAAAGGGGACATCTGTAAGACATGCTCACAGGCCCATGGAAGATTTCTGAATATATTGAATTGATAGAGTCCGACTCTTGCATTTTTAATTCTATATTCTGAACATTACAAAGGCAACTAAGATAAAGTTTCTTTGAACTTTAAGTTGGCTTATTTTAGGAGAGTTGCTAAAACAAGTTTCCATTCACTCCTCATTCTACTTCCCTAGTTATATGTGATTAGCATATAATAAAACTATAAAAATATAACATAAAATCAAGAGACTGACTTTATTGAAATGCTTAACTAAAATAAATGTTTCAAATAGATTCCACTAGTTCTCAAATAAAAGTCAATTTCCTGCACCAAGTTTTCATGTTACAGTCCACTGTTTTTCTTTTTCCTTACTCTTTGACTCAATTCTTCAGTCATCTCTTAACTCCCATTTTATGATGTTGACATTTAAGTACAATCTTTGTATTATTTTGCTGAGAATTTCATATTCATATAAGCTGTATTTTAATCATATTTAATATCACACTCCTTCCGCAATTCCTTCAATATCCATACTGACATTTTTGAAGAATACTTACCAGTTATTCAGTCCTTCAGTGCTGATTGAACTTATGTTTTTATGTAATTGGAATAGCAATGTACACTTAACACAATTACAAAAGAACTGTGTTCTAGGCACATCATACCAAAGTGTTTATGGTATTACTATGGCTTATTACTAATGATCTAAATTCTATTCACAGAGTTAAGCTGATGCTTGACACTCCCTCTGCACTGTAAAGTTTCTATCCCCTTTAACAAATCCAAATACTTGGAAAGATAGCTTGAGGCAATTAAAATTGTGTTCCCTCTCAAATTTTAATTCATACATTTTATATCTTTACCTGTAACTGTTTTTATGGTATTTCCCTCATCTTTGTTTTCAATTTTGTTGTTTCCAATTCATTAACTGAAATTTCACTAGAAGAATTTATCTTTGCTCTATTATATTTTAGATAATTGATAGGAGTCAGTGTAAGGATGTTAATTTAATTGTAGTGCTTAAAATTTAATATTATCATTGTGTAATTTGTTGCTCAAATGGTCTGTGGGGTTTTGTTGTCATTATTTTGAGCAACTCTGTCTTTCAAATTACTTCCATTATTTATTTTTGATACTAAAAGATATCCCAGAGTATTTTCCTCTCTGACTCTGTAAATAACCGTGAAACAGCATGACGAAATAAATGGAAGTAGAGTTTACTGATTTGAAACATTGATGGAAAGAACATGTGCCAAAGAATGCAATTTCTACAATGAGTAAATAGCTCATTATGAGATGGCAACTTTTTCTCTAATTATTTAAAATGCCTTCTCCAAACACTGAACACTTTCCTTCCTGCATTCAAGACAGTCAGGAAAGTTTATACTTTAGCAATGCTCATATATGCATTGATAAACCTGGAAGTAAATTAAAAAAACTAATTTCTAGATAAATAAGAAGAGTGTATAATTTTGTTGATGGTGGTTTACACAGCAAATGTACATATAAATTTATATTCTTTTTTAACTCACCTTTTCATAAATAGTCTGCTTGTAATTTTTTTTCTTTCTGAAGGCCCAGGGATCATTTCCCAATGGTCCTCAACCTTTTTATTCTCTAATTCAGCCACAAAAGGATCTAATTTGGACCAAAGATAGAAGTGGCTCTGCCTGAGGTAGGAGGGCATTGGTGATGGCTGGACTTAGTGATTTTTTTGTCTTTATGGGTCAGCTACTGTCCATCGTTGATGGCATAGTTTCACACACATTTGTTTCATGTGTTTTTATTGACAAATACAAATAGATAAAATATTACTTGAAAGACATTGTCAAATGTAGAAAAGTTTAAATGACAAACAATTAGAGCTTAAATTTGTAAAATAGGTCAAATTGTCTATTTTGCTATGTCATTCTTCTTTCCCAAGAACTCTATTTTGTTAGTGTCTCTCCTTATGGAATCTAGAACCAGTTCTCTTCATGTCTTATCTAAAGATTGTTTAGACTTTGTACTCTGCCATGTGAAGAAACAGAAGTAAATGTGTAAGTGATATAATTTATTATGGAGATAATTTTTCTTTGTCAGAAGAGAATTGTGACATTTTTTGGAAATGTTTAGAAAATTTCTTTCTTGACTTCTTAGCTACATATAAAACATCATCTTATGACTTTCTAAAAGGCAATTATTTCTTGACAAACAAAATTTATTGTACCAAGCTTTATTATTTGGTCACATATATAACTATATGTAACCATACACAAATATCACTATATATCACTATAGATAACCATTTATCACTAGTTATTATAAAAGATTTTATGTTAGTAAATATTTGAAATATATTTTTCTTGTAGAAAGATAAATTATTGCTTAATCTAATAGATAATATCACTTATTAATACAAATTATTTGACTAATGGCACACATATGTAATCTTGGCACTCAGGAGGCAGAGGCAGGAGGATTGCCACAAGTTGAAAAGTAACCAGAGTTGCACAGCAAGATCATCTTAAATGATCAGCAAAAAACTGATTTGCTCTCATTTTTTAATCTTTCATTCAATGCACTCAAGAATCCCATTGCAAACAGGAACTTACAGTAGCCATGCATGCCCGCACTGAGTCTACCCATGAATAATACCCATCAACAGTAAATTTCAGAAGGCTATACCCCTCACTGCTAAACCAGTTGCTGTTGATAGTTTCTGGAAGAGGGAAGATTGATGACTTCAGCAGTGAACACACTGAGAATCCCACAAGACTTCAATGGACAGTTCCAATCCCATAATCACACAGATGACCTTGGTTAAATTAAAATATTCACAAAATGAAAGCAAAGCGATGAATTTATGAAAGTGACTAGTAGAGCTAAGGGGAGGGAGGTTGATAGGAATAGGAGAGAGATAAGAGAATGGCAAAGAAATAGTAAGAATGCATTATATACATTTATGAAACTAAAAACATAATTTATGTAACATACAGATTGTGTATACTATATTTAGGAATATGTGCACATAACAATAACTAATGAAAAAGAGGTCATGTATTTTAAAAAGAGTAATCAAGGGTGTATGGAAGGCTTTAGAGGAAGAATAGAGAAGGAAAAAATATATGTGATTGTGTTATATATCTCAAAAATAAAAGAAAAAATTTAAAATTCAAGAAAAAAAGAATAATTTCAAAAGTTCTGTTCTGTCAAAAATAATCAAATAACAAAAACTTTCTTTAGTAAATGTAATTGTGATTTCCTGAATAGTCATCTTTTCATACAATTTTACTTATTTGTTTTGTGTGGAGGTGGTTAGGAAGCATGATTGCCATAGCATATGCATGGAGTTGGGTAACTTGAAATCAGTTCACTCAGTCCACCATGTGTGTTAGATTCAGATTGTCAAGTTCAGCGATACACATTCCTACCCACTAAGACATCTCTCCAGCACTGATTGATTACTTCTTAACTTAGACATTTTAGTTCTAACTAATAATTATATTATCAAATTAGAAAATAAAAGTTGATGTCTTTGAGGTATATATGACTGTAATAAAATAATAATAATAATTTTCATGGAGAAAAAGTATCATTACTGATTGATAAAAGTAAAATATCAAGTTTGGCAATTGATAAAAGTAAAATATCAAGTTTGGCAATATGGTATCATTTAATAAGATGATTTTACAATTAACATTTATATGACTATAAAGCTTTGTGTGAAATTTGTACATAATTTTAATGTTCTAAATTGATATTCATACACAAACAAAATATAGACGCTAATATAGTCAAATGTGGTTATCAAAATTTGAATTATCAGATAAGTTTATTTTCTTGACACCAAAATTCAGATTATTTTTATAACAGCAATTTTAAGCCAGCAGTATAGATCTATAAAGCATATTAGCCATTAAAATGAAATAGTTGTCATGTATGAAATCATCCACAAATTTTAAAATTAACTAAAAAGTAGTTATGATTTTTTTAACAACATAAAATTTTTTTAAAAAACATTTTTCCAAAAGTTTAAACTGCCCATTTATAATATTCAACACTGAAATTTACTGATACATTCAATTACATAGTATGTTTTCTGACTTGGAAAAACTTGCTTTGCTTTATCATACAAAATAATTTCAATTTCTACCTTCATAAACACAATATTTGTTACTATTAATAACTTATAGTTACAAAAATAATATATTAGTCTTTGTGATGAAAAATGGTAATATTAGAAGAACTTTTAAATTTTCTTGCATAGAAAAAGCATATCTTCTAAATATGTCCTCACATTTGTTGATAGAAAATACTTTATAATTATGAAGAATTGCATTATTAAAATAGTTAATTATTTAAACATAAGTTTTATTAATTTTAACAAAAGTAGTGTTACAAGTTTAAAAATAAATTAAAAATATATTTTGCATGAAAAAATTGACAGTATCCATATAATTTTCCACATTTTATAAGAGAGGAAAAGGGATTGCAACTAGATCCTGTTATAATTCACTTAGTTTTAAAGAATTAAGTATATATTTTGAAGTAACTAGAAAATAATTTTGCTTCATGATCCATGACATGTTTTACTAAATGAGATTTAAATAAAAAACATTATTCTTTATGGTTTGTTAGAAAACAATGTATGTATTGCTAAACTTGAAGTAACATTATAAGGAACTTATAGGGCAGGATTTTCAGTAAACATAAAACATTGGCTGATCAATATGACCATATTAGATGTTCAGGACATTCACTAAGTCCTTAACATAACACAGTCTTATTGTAACACAGGAAGAGTGGCTGATATGAATTCTGAACTCTATTAAGAAATGAGATCAAATTGGACAAGTAATACCACCAAGTCTGACAGCCAGTTTCATCCTCAGGACCCACAAAGGGGATAGAACCAACACCCACAAGTTTGTGTCATAGTCTGATCACCCCACTTGCACCATGACACATGATCCATTACCATGATACAAAATTAAATAAGTAAATATGTAGTAGAAGCTGTTGTTTTATCTTTTAAATGGAGTAAACTCAAAATATTTGAGCTTCAGTAGGCACATAATGATATTTAAAATAATAAGGTAACAATAAACATAAAGTACAAATTAAGAAAGAGATGGGAACAGCCAAGCTCAGGTTTTGTTAAATTATTTTTGAGATTTTGATGTAATTAAAACTTTTTTCTCTCTCCCTTTCTCCCTTCAGATGCTCACATACACCTTTTTCCTTCCTATTTCAAGTTCATGGCCTCTTTTTTTCACTAATTGTTATTACATATGTGTGTGTGTGTGTGTGTGTGTGTGTGTGTGTGTGTGTGGTATGTATAAGTGTATGTGTATGTGTATATGTATGTATTTATATAAATATATGTTCCTAAATACAACAAGTTTAGATTTGATATAATAATTCATGTTTTGGATTATATTTATCTGTTGACTAATGAATAGATTGAAATGCTAACTTTAAAGTAAGCAAATTTTTTCTACAACTTCATCAGTATGTATTCATTGTACAAGATTATGACTTTCATAACAGCATTTTCATTCAGCTGTAGTATATATTTAACTATATTTATACTCCTTTGCCTCTCGGAGTCACTTTCATTTCCCCTTCTACTATTATGTCACATACATACATGCATATTTCTTTACAAATCTATGAAAATATGACAGGTGTGAACCACTCCAGAGAATAAAATCAGAACAGAAAATAAGGAATCATCAGCCAGTTAGAAAATATATGCTGATATAATTTAAATGAAATATCACCCAATCTCCAAGTATGGAGACGAATTAATAATCAAGGGCTTTTATTGTTCTAGTGTAATTAACTTTCAAAGCGAAAGATATAGAAAAAGATTCAAAGTTTAAAACAATTGTTTTTAGTTGTGGATTCTGATTTTATATTGAAACCAAATTAAATTCCACTTCAACATTTTGTTATTGTTATTCTCTATTTTGACTTGCCTAAAGTTAATGATGGCAAACCACTCATCAGTGACAATGTTCATTCTTCTTGGATTGACAAATGACATCAGTCTTCAAGCTGTGCTTTTTCTCTTTCTGCTCTTAACTTATATCTTAAGTGTTATGGGAAACTCAACCATCATTCTCTTGACTCTGCTGGATTATCGCCTCCAGACGCCTATGTATTTCTTCCTCCGAAATTTTGCATTTTTGGAGATATCTTTTACCTCTGTCTTTGTTCCCAAAATGCTAATCAATATTGGAACTGGAGACAAGACTATTTCCTTTGCTGGTTGCTTCACACAGTATTTTTTTGCAATCCTTCTGGGAGCAACCGAATTTTACCTCTTAGCGGTGATGTCCTATGACCGCTATGTCGCCATTTGCAGACCCCTACATTACACAACTGTCATGAGCAGGAGACTTTGCTTCCAACTAGTTTTAAGTTCCTGGTTATCTGGTTTAATAGTTGTTGCTGTGCCACATGCAATGACTGTTCAGTTGCCTTTCTGTGCATCCAACATCATCAATCATTATTGCTGTGACTACACTATATTGCTGCATTTATCATGTTCAGACACACACTTCATAGAAGTGATCCAGTTCCTCCTGGCTACTGTGACCCTCATCTTCACCTTGCTGCTGGTGATTCTCTCCTACACACACATCATCAAGACCATTTTGAGGATCCCCTCTGCTCAACAGAGAAGGAAAGCTTTTTCTACATGTTCCTCTCACATGATAGTGGTCTCACTTTCTTATGGAAGCTGTATTTTCATGTATATAAATCCTTCTTTTAAAGATGCAGCTAATTTTAATAAGAGAGTAGCTGTTTTAAATACCTCTGTTGCACCTCTGTTAAACCCATTCATCTACACTCTTAGAAACAAGCAAGTGAAAATAGCCTTCAAAGATGTGCTAAGCAAGATTATAACTTTCTTTAAAAAGTAAAACTCTCTGTAGTAATAAAGGTTTATAACATTACAATGGCACATACCTATATCACTCATTTATTAAATTAAACCATTTTTTCTTCTATCAAGATAGTATGTGTGTTCCTGTGTAACCTCTATTGTTTTTAGTTAGCTCTCACCTAAAATTTAAATTATTAGTATTTTATGGACATGGATGCTTTTCTGTACATATATGTAGACAGTATGTAGATCTTCGTGTATACACAAACAGTAGGAAAACTAGAAACATTAAACATACATGCTTGTCTCTTCAAAGGGATAGATACATAACCTATTTTCTGCTCAGGAGGCTGGGAACCGATGTGATTAATAGCCTGGTGACCTGTATGTGTGGCCAAGACATGCTGACTCCTCCAGGCCTTGATTTTGACTTTGTCTGCCTCAGTCAATATATAGTCCTATCCTCTCCCACCCAGATCTTTATCATAAGTTTGTTTATCTTGAGCCTGTTTCCTCAGATAACCTATAGTATCTATCCTTATGTAAGATTTCAATTGTACTTTAAAAAGAGTTTCAATGTAGTCATGTCTTAGACTTTTTTGTGTAAATATAATTGAGTTAATTATCATGAGTAAACTACTTTTCCTAATTGTGGTTTGTTTAAATATGGCTAAAATGTATAATTTGTGGTCAGACTCTTAAAGATTAAGCCAACACCTTATGCCAACACTGGTTACTGAGTAATGTTGAACCAAGCTTTATCTAGTGTGGATTATGTATACTTGGTACAAACTGAGGCCAGAAGAGGACATCAGATTCTCTAGAACTGGAATAAAAGATGGTTTGTGAGATATCATATGGATGCTGGAAATTGAACATCAGTCCTCTGCAAAAGCAGACAGTTCTCTTAAATACTGAACCATCTTTCTATCTAAGACCTCAGTTTTTTTTAAATTAATTAATTAATTTAATTATTTAAATCACACCGTAATTTACTTATTCATGCAGGGGTTATAAACACAAAAAGGCAGGATGTGGGGAAGGGAATGACACTGGAGCATAGGTGTTCAGGGGCAGTACGGATACCATTCAGAACAGGGTATCAGCTGGGTGAAGGTTCAGGTGACAGGTCACTATGACTCTGCCTATGATTCACTTGTCCTTATCTAAGTTGGTACTGTCCATCAAGGCTGCCTATTTATAAGATCTATGACTACTCAGGCTGGTAAGTTTCCACAGAAGCTGCCTGTTTACAATAGCTTATAGCCTGCTGTTTCAGTGTTTTTCCACAGAGACCCAAGACTTTGTGTTAGCATGTATGTATGTCAGGACTATTGCTGATTTTAGGCCTATGGCTGATTTTAGGCCTTCATTGTATAAGCAGGGTTGCCACTGACATCTCCTCCCTTCTCTAAATATAGAAGGACCTTGGCGATTCTAATCTTGCAAAGGTGGGGATAGAGGCCTTACCTCCAATAATTGAAGGGGACCTTGTAATGGCTCCAGTCTTCCTGTCGTTGTCCAGTGAGGCATGAGGGCCATACCCATCCCGATGTCTTTTCCTAGAGAGGGGATACTTTTGACATCAACCCCTATGCAGTCAGGCTTGTCCCTCAGGGACCCCAGAGAGATATTTTTAGTTTTTATTTATATTCCTTTGCAGTGCTTAGCCTCGCAGCCTAAGCAAGAATTCTCAGTTTTAAAGGAAATGCCTGAATTAAAGTTAGGATTGAGACTATGATTTTTAATGATTTGTTATTTTAATGAGTTAAAAAATTCTTATACATTGCTATGTAATTCTGAATGTATCTATACCTGCAACAATTAAATTCACATATTAATAAATTTCAGTTGTTAACAAAATCTTAAATGACATACTGTTGGCTTTATTTCCTGTACTAAAATTCAGACTTAAATTGAGTTTTTGTACAAAAGCCACTTATTAGAACTTGAATATGATTGGTATTTGAGTTAAGGACAATCTAGAAAAGAGAAAATCATATGATTTTGTCAATACTGATAGAAAATGCTACATAATATTTATAAACAGATTATGCTCCTTGAGATAATACATAAAAAAGGTGGAGGAATTATTTAGAAAGCAGCTAGAAATATGACTTCCATCAAATTTTTGAGTGTTTTTTATCCTGATTATTGCTTAATTCACATCTAAGAAATTGTGAAATGAAATAATAGTAATTGTTAAGTCATGATGCTAATTTTCTGTAAGTGAGAGGACTTTATCGTAAATAAAAGCTTTAATTAATAAATATCTTTTCCTTATAATAATAATATTTGATAAATAGTGGAACAGGTTTACAGCAGGGATGCTAGATAGTTTAATATTTCATAAATATTTCTATTCCTATCCTTTAAATATATATGCAGAGACTTGGGAGATGAGAGAATCTTCAACATACAGACCACTAGTTTCACCAGCCCCATTTCTTGAAGATGTTTTCTTTTTTCCACTGTTACATTTTTGGCTTCTTTGTCAAAAATCAAATTTCCAAAGGTGTATGGGTTTACTTCTGGGTCTTTGATTCCATTCTATTGATCGACCTGTCTGTCTCTGTACCAATCCCATGTGGTTTTTATCACTATTGCTTTGTAGTACAGCTTGAGGTCAATTGTTGGTTCCCGGATTTTACTGTTTTATTAACTGAGTTTGTGATTAACTATTGTTATCATTCTAAATGAAACACAAATTTTCCCATAAGTTTTAAAACATTCTATTTATATTTTAATTACTTTCATGACTAGTTATATAGTATAAGGAAACTTAAACATCATTTAACAATTGAAGCAACACTTTACTACAGGAAAACTTAACTGAGAAAGGTAAAATTTCCAAACGTAGACCAGATAAACTTTGTGCATTGGTTTTAGAAATCAACCACATCTAATGGCTGAAAAAAATGTTTCAGTTTCAAAGATGCTGAGGGAAAAAAAATAAGTGAATGTGACAGTATGTGTGATGTACTGGACTCTTCTAAGGGCATGTTTGCCCTTTTTGGAACTATGCTGAAGAAGGATTACAGAACATATGTGAAAGTATACAATTAATTTAATAAGAAAGTTCAGTCTTATGATAAGAAAATAATGTCAAATTAAAAATATCCAGGACAAAATTATTTAGCTGGAAAGAAATATGTATAGTTTCCAAATAAAATAATTTTGGATATAATTTATACTGATAAATTGAAAGAGAAATATAATGAAATTACTGAGGCAAAAGGATAATATTCAAATCTCATCTCATATACCCAATGCCAAGAATTGATTTTTAAATTAATATATCATATAAGAAATTGAAATGGACATAAAAGGAGTAATAATCACCATTGGTAGGGTCTTTGTTGGCAGTATTTATGATGAGGGTAGGAGCAAAAGCCTGCTCATTTTCATTGGCAATTCATGAAATGTTGTCTTTTATACTTTATCTTTTTATAAGTATATGCTTAAAGGTAGCAATATATCTACATAAATAATATTCTAGAAATATCTAATCATTTTACATACATAATTACTTAAAGTTATGATAGACCTCTTCTGAAAGGATTGCCTTATCAGGCGTCACTAGGAGGGAAGACCCTCAGTCCTGTGGAGGTTCGGTGACCCCAGGTAGGGGAATGCTAGGGTACTGAGGCAGGAGTGGATAGGCTGGTAGAGGGAACACCCTCATAGAGACAGGGGAATAGGGGACGGGATAGGGAGTTTGTAAAAGGGAAGCTAGGAAGGGGGATAACATTTGAAATGTAAATAAATAAAATAATCAATAAAAAAAGAAGTCTAATGAATAGCACATATTCCCAATTTGTAATTTAAAAACATGAACCTAAAAGAAATTGAAGAAAATTTTACTTGGTTGTGAATGGAGACCTTGTGTTCTGATATGAAACTTGGAGTGTTATTATTAATTTAAACATTTAATTTTAAATATTTAGTCACCAGTGGGAAAGGCAGCTATGAATTCCTACATGTTACATCTAATCTATTATCTATGAATAGACTTTGGAATGCCATTGTCTTTAGTTATATACACTTCAAAACCTACCAGGCTCCAGGGAAATAGTCATACTTGTCACAAAAAAAGGCAAACATGAATCTGAGAAAGAGATTTGTAGGAAGAAGAAAAAGTAAACAAGCATGGGAAGGAGATAATAAAGGGAGGAGAAAATAATGATCATTATATACTATATGCATGTATAAAATTGAACAATAGTGATAAAAACTGCATGGTATTGATGTAGAGACAGACACATTGATCAATGGAATAGAATTGAAGACCTAGAAGTAACTCTACACACTTATGGACACTTGATCTTTTTCAAAGAAGCCAAAAATATACAATGGAAAAAGGAAAGCATCTTCAATAAGTGATGCTGGTCTAACTGGCTGTATGTAGAAAAATGAAGATAGACCCACATTTGTCGCCTTGCACAAAGCTCAAGTCCAAGTGTCAAGGACCTCAACATAAAACCAGATACACTGAATCTAATAGAAGAGAAATAGGGAAAGAGTCTTGAACTCATTGGCACAGGGGGAATTTTTCTAAACAGAACTCCAGTGGCTCATGCTCTAAGATCAAGAATTGATAAATGGGGACTCATGAAACTAGAAAACTTCTGTAAGGAGAGGATAAATTCCAACTTCTGTAGGAGAAACTGGCAACCTACAGATTGGGAAAAAAATCTTCACTAACTCCACATCCAAAAAAGAGCTAATATCCAAAATATATAAAGAACTCAAGAAGCTAAGCACAAAAAATCCAAACAACCCAATAAAAATGGGATACAGAACTAAACAGAGAATTCACAACAGAGGAATCTTGAATGTCTGAGAAGCACCTAAAAAAAAAATGTTCAAAGTCTTAGTGATCAGAGAAATGCAAATCAAAACGACCCTGAGATTCCACCTTACACTCATTAGAATGGCTATGATCAAAAACTCAGGTGATAGCACATGTTGACGAGGACCTGGAGAAAGAAGAACACTCCTCCATTGCTGGTGGGGTTGCAAACTGGTACAACAACTCTGGAAATCAATCTGGAGGTTTCTGAGAAAATTGGAAATAGATCTACCTGAAGACCCAGCTATACCACTCTTGGGAATATACTCAAAAGAAGCCCCACCAAGCCACAGGGGCACATGTTCCACTATGTTCATAGAGGCCTTGTTTGTGATAGCCAGAAGCTAGAAACAACCCAGATGTCCCATGACAGAAGAATGGACACAGAAAATGTAGTTCATTTACACAATGGAATACTACTCAGCTATTAAGAATGAGGATATTCTGAGTTTTGCAGGCAAATGGATGGAACTAGGAAAATATCAGGATATTTTCCTAACTCAGACCCAAAAGAACATGCTTGGTATGTACTCACTAATAGGTGGATATTACTCTCCCCCCAAAAAGAGTACAGATACAGCCTACAGAACTCACAAAGGTCAACAAGCTGAAGGATCCAAGTAAGGATACCTCAACCTCACTTGGGAGGGAGAAGAAAGCAATTACAAGGGAGGAGGGAGGGAGGGACCTGAGTAGGAAAGAGGACAGGGAGGGGAAAAAGAAAACAGGATCATATATTTGGTGAGGCAAAAGGACTGAAGCCCTGAGGGCTAGCAGAAAGAATGGAAACAGGCAACTTCTAAAGGTAGGGGGTTAGGGGACCCTCCAGAATGCACCAGAGACCTGGGAGGTTAGATTGTCAGTACTTAAAGGGTAGGACCTTAGATGAAATGCCCTACAGTGGGGAGAGGGAACTTGTAGAGTCCACTTCCAAAAGAAAGATAAGGCATCAAGTGAGGGATTGCGTTGCCATCCCACAGTCAAAACTGTGACCCATAATTGTTCCTGTTTGAAAGAACTGCAGAGACAAAAATGGGGAAGACCCTGAGGAAAAGAAGGTCCAGCAACAGGCCCAAATTGGGATCCAGCTCAAGGGAGGTCCCAAGGCCTGACACTATTACTGAGGATACGAAATGTTCATAAAAAGGGACCTATAATGACTACCCTCTGAAAGACCCAACAAGCAGCTGAAACAGTCAAATGGAGATATGCACACTCAACCAATGGACAGAAGCTGCTGACTCTTGTGATTGAATTAGGAAAAAGCTGAAAGAAGCTGAGGAGGAGGGCAACCCTATAGGAGGACCAGCAGTCTCAATTAACCTCAACTCCCAAGGTCTCTCAGACAATGGACCACCAACCAGGCAGCATACACTAGCTGAGATGGGGCCCCCAACACATATACAGCAGAGGACTGCTGGGTCTGAGTTCAGTCAGAGAAGGTACACCTAACCCTCCAGAGACAAGAGGCCTCAGGGAATGGGGAGGTCTGGTGGGGTAGGAGGTTGGAGGTGTGAATATCCTCATGGAGGGGTGGGGAGGAGGTATGGGATTTGGGACAGCCAGAGGATGAACAGGGAGGTGGATAAAATCTGTAGTGAAAAACACAAGATTAAATAAAATTTAAAAAACAAATTTAATTAATAAATATACTTCATTGTAATTTTGGTAATGTGTTCAGGGTTACATACATTTATTATTATTTTTGTTTTGTTTTGTTTTCTAAAATATATTTTTGTGCTGGGTATCAAACAAATCCAGTATGCTTCAGAGTGCAAGGAATCTACAACTGAACTACACTCCTAACCTGTTTAGGTCCTGGTTATTTCATCAGAGGGTAGGCAAGATCTGTGTTTTTTCTTTTTATACACATATCAATGAAATTCTGGAATTGGTGCCTAGTGGACAATGTCATCTTTGGCCATTGCTCACGCTACCTATTGAGAGTGGGTAATAAAACAATAATACACAACACACACACACACACACACACACACATATAATATATAATATAATATATATATATATATATATATATATTCAGTTTCTATTTGCATATATGATATTACAGATCTTGGGAATCTAGAGATAATAACATAATAGATACAATAATCTACTTTGAAAGAGTATAGTATTTTATAAGAGAAACAGAAAGCACTAAAGAAAAATAACTGAAGAGATTGAATATGAAAATAAGTGTTCTAGACTAAAAAAAATTTGGTCCTTGGCCAATGTCATATGCCTGACAAGAAGCCCATTTCCTTGCCCTTGGCCCATGCCAGATTCTTGCCAAGCAGCCCCAAAGGCTCTCCGCCTCTCACGCTTTTTTATTTCATTAACAAGACTGAGCTTGTCTTAAGTCATTCTGACAAGAATGCCTTCCTTACCCATCATGGAATATGCATTATCAAAAGCAGTACACTTATATCTTAGGTTGGTAAGGCTCTGTGCAGAATCTTACCTGTCCTTGGCTTGCCAGCCTGTTCAGTTAATAACTCTGTCTGGTGGTCCATTTTCAGTTTCAAGCCATGTACTTTGGGTGCCAACATGTTGATGTTGTTAAAGACAAACTTTAAAGAAGTAATTTCAGGCAGGAATCTAGAACTTAGGCTAGAACAAAGAAGTAATTTCAGTCAGGAATCTAAATATTAGGCTAGAACACAGAAGGAATTTCAGACAGGAATCTAAATTTTAGGCTAGAACAAGGAAGTAGACTTCAGACATGAAAATGACTTTGGGCTAGGACAGGAAAGATGACTCAGATATTTTGGTCATCCTGATAAGCCCTTAGAAACATGGAAATGTTCACCAAATTTTGTTTATTGCCTTGTTTGTCTTTGACTATTTATGTTTATCTTGCTTGTTCCTTGACTATTTGCATCTATTGTATTGTTAGTCTCTCAACCTAGAAATGACCTTAATACTTGCATGTAATTAAAATGTTATAAAATCAAAAAGGAGAGGGATGGGATAGGGGTGTTCTAGGGAGGGGAAATGGGAAAAGGGTATGACATCTGAAATGTAAATAAAAAAAATATCCAATAATAAAAGGAATAAAAGCAAAACAAAAAATAAAAATAAATCTTGACTGTGTGAAGAAGAAAAGGCTGGAAAGAAGAAACATGACTCATCAAATATAGTCTTTCATCTTTTCTTTCATATGCCCACTGATGGTGTTTAAAAGGTTAAAAACTAATGGTTAGGTTAACTCCCTGCATAACTGTGTTAAGCAAACCACCCTGTCATCCAATAAGCAAAGAAAATTCCACTTTCCATGCTTAATATTTGAAATAACTTTCTAGTTCATTAAATCTGGCAAAAGAATCCATCTGTTGAAATTATGACTAGCAGAAGCCTTGAAAGGTCAGTGTCCTGGAGGAACAAGAGTTTAAGATTCTGGATGTTAGTTTTCCCTTTCCTCACCTGAGTGCTGCTCACATAGGAATATCAACTTGAGAAAAGTGACCAAGCTGAATAACTAGGGTACTAGCATGGATGCTTGTGTTTTATACTTTGTAGTAC
This sequence comes from Mastomys natalensis, assembly GCA_021653895.1. NCBI lineage: Eukaryota > Metazoa > Chordata > Mammalia > Rodentia > Muridae > Mastomys > Mastomys natalensis. Next base: position 77,592 of record JAJTUV010002836.1, on the reverse strand, counting down.
TTTCTTTTTTATTTTTGTAAATTTCTTTTATATGTTGTCTGTGATGTTTAAAATTATCTTTTGCCACAGATAATGTTCAAATATTTAGCAATGGAAATATTAAAATTTACATTCACATAACATAATTTCCTATTGTTTGAATGGTAACAGCCAGATGCAAGCATATTGTCTGTTGTCTGCATTCAAATATTTGGCACTGGCTTCATTTTTTTTTTCAACTAAAACTTTGTGATTCTGATGCTTAAATGTTAATGTCTCTATAGTTTTTCCTTTTTTATTGTCAATGCTGACATACCTTGATTTTTCAGATATTGCATCTGATTTCCTAAGTCAAAAGGGGGTACCTCAGAAGCTTAAGTAGGGAAGCACAATATAAGCTGTTTATTCATGAATCTTAACATAGAGTTTCAGTAATTCTTTCTCATATTTCCACACCATTCATTATTACCTATTATACTCATTATTATATATTATAACATAAAGCTACTCAAATATGATTATGGATTAAAAGCCTCCTTCACTCAATAAAATTATTTTAATATATTTTACTTGGTAGCATAATAGTCTCCAGAGTATTGACTTCTTCTCATGTTAATTTTTAAGTCTTTAAATCCTCCAGAGACAAGTTATTCAGTGTACAAAAGGATTATAGCACTTGCAATCTTAAAAACTACAAAACAAGCTAATATTTCTTCATATTGCCTGGAAGTATTTCATAGAAAAAAGTAATACTTTTGTTGCTTTCTTTTCCAACTTAATTCCAACTTAAACAAAATATATTTTATAAATAACCAAATAGTTTATGTCCCAATTTTTAAAAGGAATTGGAGAACATTGCTTCTTCAATAAGAAATTATGAAAAGTGAAGGTCGGTAAGACTTTTTGTCATGCTAAGACCTTTGCACTGAACATCCTGAGTATGTGTATCTGGTACCATGGCAGTTTTGGATAAGAAGTCAAGACAGGAATATGTGCTAAAGCTATCTATAATACACTGGATATGAAACATTCAGAAAATACCTCTATTCTGGGACTTACATAAAACAGTTTTGAAAATACAATTATCACAGAAAACACTAAGGTTTGGAAAACCATGGCTTTATTGTTGTCTTGTAAGTATTTCATCAAAGCAAGAAGAAGAAATTACTGTTGTAAAGATTGAAATAGCTTGGCATAAGACTTGAATTGATTTTTATGTCATGTGTATAATAATTTTTGAAGTTATACTATAGAAATCAGTTGTGATATGAGACCTGATATTTTATTTTTTATGAATCATGTTTTCAACAGACACTCTTCACAGAGTATTTGGTAAATAAAACTGTTACTAAGTGAGTGTTTTTTCACCTGATAATTATAGTTCATGTGCTTCTGTTATATACAGTGGTTGTGAATACTAAAAATGTGACAGGGAAAAAGGTTTATTCTGAACTTGAGAAGTTTTCTTTTTATATTTATCAAGCAGTTATACTAATTTAATACAAGTTTAAATTTTCGCACGCTTTCATTTCCTAAAAGTATTTCTTATCTCATTAATGAATTTCCTAATCATCCCTTGTTAGAGATGACCATGTGATAATTACTATTTTACTATCAACTGGCAAATACTTTGTTATGGGATTAAGAAGCACACTAATACTGTAGTTTGTAATACCTCTTTATTGTTTAAATTTAAATTCAAGCTAAACACTAGACATAAATAAAATTATCTCATATTTCTTTAAGAAAGTAAAAGTGAAAAATGTACAAAGGAGTACAGATATTAACATTGTACACCAACTATTATGGGCTAATGTATGGGCTAATTCTGATCTTTCTTCTGCCTGAGTTCTTCTTGTTTCCCTAAGCCTCCACCTGCTATTGACTATACTAGAATGTGGTTTTGTAAGCAGCTCAGACATAGAGAGATCATAATAAAAGGGTGAGTGTTACATTTGTGATATATAGTCATTGATAGCTGTAAATTATTCATGTTTGCTCTTGTATTGTAATGCTGTATAGTACATAACAATTCTTTTATGGCTAAAATGTTTCATTAGTTTAATAATTGTCTTTTCCTTTGCTGTTAATAGACAAAAAGGATTTATCTCTATTTACAGTATGACAGGATTGTAACTGCTGAGTCAAAAATATGTATTGCTCTTTAGCTATGATAGACATTGAGTTCCCAAAGTAGTTTCACTCAGTAAGACCTAAAGAGAGAGAAAGAGAGAAGGGGCAGAGAGGGGGTGGATTACTTTGCAACCTTTACAAATCTTGCTGTTTTCAGTGTTTTGACTATTCCTCATCTTCATATTCATATCTACAGATAGATATACTAATTGGCCTAAAAAAAATGTTAAACACTCTTTTGTGATGTATTTTAAAACAGTTTATTGAGGATTTCATATAATGAGTTTGATCATATTCACTTTCACTTTTCCAGTTCTTCGTGCTCCACCTTAATTCCTTTTCCATTTAACTTTGTATCTTTTGTATATCAAGGCATATTTGTGCTGTATGCGTGCCCTTCCACAGGAGAATGGTCTTTTTCTGAACATTACCATACTAGCTAATGGATCTCTCACAGAAAGAAGTCTTTATATGCCTTTAAGCTTTAAGCTGGTGGCTTCAAAGTTCAGAGTGTCTCACTCATGAGTACACTATGTTTATATGTACCGGATATTCAGACACATTTAAAAAATGAACAAATGAAGACTCAGAAAAAAGGATTCGAAGTTAAAAAGTAATAAAGTGAGCTTGGGAGAATAACTTACTTATCTACTAACCATTTAAAATTCCTAGATCTGTAATTTTTCACACTAGAAATGATATTTAAGATACGTATAAAAAGTTCTAATATGACTTATTATATCATCTAAAACTTTTAGAAGCATTTGAGGTAATTTTCCAGGTGATAAACATGAGTAAACTAAGATTTTTTTGGAAAAATAAGAGATTAAGAAAACTCAGAAAGTTACCGTAACTTTTAATTTTTTGACCCTAAATGAGAAAGACAACTTAGGAGGACTGTGACTAACATAGAGGACAGAGGCACACTGTGAGAGCGGGACAGCAGGCAGAGCAAAGACACTAACAAAACCATTGGATATATCCAACATTCTATCTTATATTATTCAGCCTTTCTCTGTGTTACTGCAAATATTCAGAAAAATGTGCAAAATAATTAATACAAACATTGAAAATGAAAATACACTCTATAACTACTAGAAGATATATCAGAGAAAAAAGAGTAACCGAGGCTAAGTGAGCTACTTACAGTTTTAATTTGTCCTCAAAATCAATATTAACAGGAAAATTGTAAAAGCATTAATAGTATAAAAATATAGATATCACAAAAAAATTAAGCAAACTCAAGTTCAGGATAAGCCAGAAGACAAAAGTAAAAATGGCTGTAAGGATGCAAAGCTCAGCATTTTTGGAAGCTTCATGAACTTTCTAAGATCCTACTGTATCTCAGCTAAAACAGTTAAGTTCACCATTGTTTCTTTTAAGAGTTTGCTGATAAAATCTTACACTAAAAATAGAAAGAATATAATAAATTCAGCCTTTTTGGTTAAACAATGAAGAATGGGTCACCAGATTAAAATAATGTAATAGAAGATATATATATTGGGAAGGTTTCAAGTTTAATACAGAAAATACAAATTTAAATATTATTATAATTTCGTGTATATTTGATTTTACATTTAAGTGATTGTCTATTGAATATATATTCCATTTGTAAAACTTAAGTTTATGGACTTTCAGTAAACTGAATAAGAACAAAAACAACCCCCCTCCTTGCATTTACTTAGTGAGTTACCAGGCTACTATTAGAGAATAGTGCTTGTTGAGGGTTATCCAGATGTGAATACTGGTGTGCTTATTATAAAGAGTTTCACTTATCTTAATCAGTTCTTTTTTCCTTCCTTTCTAATTTTTTCCCTATGTCAGACAATCAAATCTCAGCTATGAGGAACCATACAGCAGTGACAGTATTCATTCTTCTTGGATTAACAGATGATCTACAACTGCAAATGGTTATTTTCGTCCTTCTCTTTCTTACATACATGCTGAGTGTTACTGGAAACCTGACCATCATCACACTCACACTGCTGGATTCTCATCTCAAGACACCCATGTATTTCTTCCTACGAAACTTCTCATTTTTAGAAATTTCATTCACAACTGTCTGTATCCCCAAATTCCTTGTTAGTATGGCCACAGGGGATAAAACCATTTCGTATAATGAATGTGCAGCTCAACTATTTTTCACTATTCTCTTGGGGGCAACTGAATTTTTTCTTCTGGCTGCCATGTCCTATGATCGCTATGTGGCTATCTGCAAACCCCTACACTACATGACCATCATGAGCAGCAGAATTTGCAACCTGTTGGTCTTTGTTTCCTGGTTGTCTGGTTTTTTGATCATTTTTCCTCCCCTCCTCATGGGTCTCCAGCTTGACTTCTGTGCAGCCAACACTGTAGATCATTTCTTCTGTGATGTTTCTCCTATACTTCAGCTCTCCTGCACAGACACACACATAATAGAACTAATGATGCTTTTCTCTGCCATTTTGACACTCCTGGTTACACTGGTGTTAGTGAGCCTTTCCTACACAAACATCGTCAGGACTATTCTGAGAATCCCATCTTCTCAACAGAGAAGGAAAGCTTTTTCCACATGTTCTTCACACATGGTTGTGGTGTCCATTTCTTACGGCAGCTGCATCTTCATGTATGTGAAGCCATCTGCAAAAGAAAGAGTTGCTTTAAATAAAGGGATAGCTCTGCTCAGCACTTCAGTTGCACCAATGTTGAATCCCTTCATTTATACACTTAGAAACAAACAAGTAAAAGATGCTTTTAAGAACATTACAAAAAAGATGGAGCTTTTATCAATGAAGTAACTACTTAATGGCATTCCTGATTGATTTTTAATGCCAACAGGAAGAGTGGAGTGTATCAACAAACTCTTCCATTCATGTATTTAAAATTTAAAGCTTACTTGATTGAAGTGCTTCTGTGTCCCTAGTAATATCCAAATTCTGACTCTTACCCTATTTGGAATAGGTATACCAGTTTACCATATTGAGTTGGCATTATTATACAAAAATTAATAGCCACATTGGACTCAAAATATTAAATTTATTTTTCTGATTGTACATGGGTGACAGACTGTGATAAATGTGTAAGGTCTTATTTATGTGGCTTTGATTACATAAACAATAAAGTATTCTTTAAATTATAAAAAATAGATATTTATATGACTTTTTATATTTATATCTCTCAAAATTCTATTAAAAACAAAGTGACTTCTGAATGTCCATGATCTTTTCCATTGTTCTGGAACTTAGAGATTCAATTTCTTCTGTGTGTGTGTGTGTGTGTGTGTGTGTGTGTGTGTGTGTGTGTGTATGAGATCATGACATATTGTTACAGAATATAAGATACAATTTTCTTAAGCAGTGATCACAACACTTATTCTCATGATTTTCAAGGCTTCTCTAAATTTTTGAATTTTATCCTTAAAGCTTGTAAAATGGATATTAGCATGTTCATTTCTGAATAAAAAGAAAAAGATTTTGGATAATCTTTTCTTGACAAAAATGGAAAACAGATGTGTATACAAAAAACTAATTGATTGAATAGTGGTCTTTTTAATTCCTATGACCCTCTTACTTACTTTTAGCAAAATTGTGTAGTGATTCCTCTCTGAACTTGGAACACTTAGGAAATAAACAATTGCAAGTTCTATTGGGGGCATTAACTTTAGAGATTTAAAGATTATCATAGAGTATTAAAGGGTTTATCAAAGTTAATTTGTCTCTATTTAAGTAGTCAAATGTATTTTTAAATGTTATAGTGACCAATTATGTGAAAAGCAGAATGTGTTAGTTGTATCATGTTTCAGTGTGACCCAAAGAATGAATTTCCCCTAATAAGCTAATGTACTCATATTGATGAGATTTGGTGGGTATAGTATCTGACATTACTTTCAGACACAATTTCTTAGAGATAAACATTCTAAAGTAAATGGAGGAAAACCCAGCAGGCCTAAATACTGCACATAGGTCCCACAGAGATCAGCTGGGGACCCTAAAATAAATTTTGGAGTAGTAAAATTTTTTGATAATAAATTATTTCAAAAATTTTGTCCCAATATATCTCAAAGTAAGCATAATTTTCCATTTCCAAACAACTGGATGTGAATCTTACAAACTAAAGAGACAAAGTTTAAATATATACATCTACAGAAATATTACTGGGGTGTTAAGCATATTCAAGTTAGCTGTTAGTGCATGATGTCTCCATCAAACTGCTATATTTTATGAAGATTTTGTTTGGCCATGCATAATAACAAGTTAAATGGGTATCATATATTTTTTGCTGTTGAACTTGCTTTGAATTATGATTTAATTTATCATGCATGAAGATTTCTACTTTAAAAATTATAACTATCCTAAAAAATGGATTACTTGTTTGATTGATTTCTAATTTCTTGAGTTCTTTATATATTTTGGGTGTTAGCCCTTTGTTAGATGTAGGGTTTGTGAAATCTTTATCCATCCTGTAGGCTATGGATTTAATTTATTAGCAGTGTCCTTTGCCTAACAGATGCTTTTCAATTTCATGAGGTCCCATTTATTAAATATTGATGGATTCCATTGATAAATCTGTTTCTGTGCCAATACCATGCAGTTTTTATTACTCTTACACTGTGGTACAGCTTGAAACCAGGATGGTGATGCTTCCAGAAGTTCTTTTATTGTTCGGGATTGTTTTAGCTATCCTGGGTTTTATGTTTTTTCATATGAAATTGAGAATTGCTCTTTCAAGGTCTGTGAATAAATGTGTTAGAATTTTGATGACTATTGAATTGAATCTGTTGATTGCTTGTGGTAAGATGGCTATTTTTACTATGTTAGTACTCATGATCAATGAGCATGAGAGATTTTCCCATCTTCTTAGATCTTCTTCAATTTTCTTCTTCAGATACTTGAAGTTCTTATCATACAGGTCTTTCACTTATTTGGTTACAGTTACATTAAGATAGTTAATGTTTTTTGTGCCTATTGTGAAGGATGTTGTCTTCCTAATTTCTTTCTTAGACCATTTATCATTAGTATAAAGGAGGGCTACTAATTTGAATTAACTTTGTATCCATTTACTTCACTGATGGTGTTTATTAGCTGTTGGAGTTCTCTGGTAGAATTTCTGTGGCCATTTATAGTTACTAGCATAAAATCTTCAAATAGCATTATTTTGACTTATTTTCTAATTTGTATTCTTTTGACCCAACAAAGAAAGAGAACTTCAGACCGATCTCTCTTATGAATATCAATGCAAATATACTCAATAAAATTTTTGCAAACCGAATCCAAGAACACATCAAAACAATCATCCATCATGTTCAAGTAGGCTTTATCACAAGAATGCAGGGATGGTTCAACATATGGAAATCCATCAAGGTAATCCACTATATAAACCAATTCAAAGAAAAAACCACATGATAATCTCACTAGATACTGAGAAAGCATTTGACAAAATTCAACACCCCTTCATGGTAAAAGTCTTGGAAAGAACAGAAATGATGATTCTCGAACACCATTTTACTTCTCCTTAATAGAGTCCTTGCATACAGTTTCAGGGTGGGTTAGGGTCTGGCAGCTGATAACACCTATTGACTTGGTCTGACAGCTTGGAGATACCTCATTTACATGTGGAGAGCCTGAGGCACTGTTCCTGTGACTGATGGTCACTAGGTCATAGACCTCTCTGTAGGAGGGGCTGTGGAGGGCTGAAGCTGAATGAAAAGAACCAGGGCCTGCAGTCATCATACACAGGCAAGGTTGTGGATACCAGGAAGTGCATCCTGACAGGAGTCTCATATAACTGTCTCCTGAGAGGATCTGCCAGAGCCTGGCATATACAGAGGCAGATGCTCACAGCTAACCATTGAACTGATCATGGGGTCCCCAATGGAGGAGTCAGAGGGAAGCCTGAAGGAGTTGAAGGGGCTTGTGGCCCCCATGGGGAAAACGACAATACCAATCAACCAGAGGTCCCATGGTCTAAACAGCTATTCTGGGAACACACATGGAGGCACTCATGGCTCCAGTTGTATATATAGTGGAGGATGGTCTTGTCGGGCATAGGTGGGAAAGGAGATCCTTGGTCCCTGTGAAGGCTGGATGCCCCAGTGTGAGGGAATTTGAGGGCAGGGAGGTGGGAGTGGGCGGATGGTTTGGGGGGCACACTCTCATAGAAATAGGAGGAGGGAGGATGGAATAAGGGGATTCTGGAGGGGGGGAATTGAGAAAGGAGATAACATCTAAAATGTAGATAAATAAATTATCCAAAAATAAATTTAAAATACAAACAAATAAATTAAAAACAGGTAATGGAACTGGCTATTGCAGTTGAGCATTTGAAACATTTTGTCAACAATTTAATATTACTCATGTTACTGGGATTTCTTATAATCCTCAAAGACAAGAGACTGTAGAAGGGGCCCATGGAACTCGAGAACAATATCTTCATAAAATAAAAAAGGGGGAGGTATATCCTCATACACCACAAATTTATTTAAATCATGTTCTTTTTATTTTAAATATTTTAAAAAATTTGGATGTCAAGGAACTTTCTACTGAGTGTCTATGGCACTTACATCTAGGCATACTTATGCCTTGGTGAAAGGTAAGGATCCACTTCTGGCATATGGCATGATCCTGATCAGGTATTTAATATGGAGAAGAGAGCATGTTTGTGTTTTTTCTGCAGGATGCTGAAGGAGCTTGCTGGCTGCCAGAGTGATGGGTGAGACATGCTGATGCCTGGACAAAGAATGATGTTGACCTGTGAGTTTCCTGAGTGTCCTGACAATGGTGACTGGGAAGCTGTATTGGACATATGTTCCCTACCCATTATTGCTTGCCTATATTCCTGATGAGACAAGCTGCCTTGCCTCAATCTCTTAGACCTTGTGGAACAGAGAATCAAAAAGAGAAGTTATAATGACTGTTCTATTTTTCTTAAATGTGACCAGTTATTCGAACTCAATCATGGACTGGTCTAGAAATCAATCCAATATTGGAAATAACAGTCTTCATTTGGAAGGCTAGTTCTGGATATTTTCAGAGACATATTTAGAAGTTAAAAGCAGTTCTCTATATTATGTTAGCAAGAGATAAAATTGGGACAGGATCTGGATTTCAAACAAGTTTTAGTACATGACATATGTTAAGACTCTTTTAATTGTCAAGTTAAAATAACTTTTATTTCTTCTACAGTATTTAATGTAAGTTGCATTGATTGTACACTTTTTAATTGTGTTAGTGTGTTGAAACCTGGCATGTCTGTTACAGAAGTCTATCAACCATCTTTTGTTTTATTGCCCTGAGTATTACAGAACCTTGATATTCTGAAAAAAGCTTACAAGTACTGGAAGAAGTGAGTCAGGCTTTAAGCAGAAACAAGAGAGTAGTGGGCTTGATTATTGCTAGTATAACAGCTTTAATTACCTTAATTGCTAGCACCATTGCTTCTGCAATTGCTTTGACACAAGAAGTTAAGACAGATACATTTGTTAATCATTTAGAAAAATGTTATTAATGTATTGAGTACACAAGAGTATATAGCTAAGTGTTTGGAACAATGGATTGATGCTCTTTATCCTATTCAAATTATTGGGAGGAGGTTCAGAGTTTAAGAGTAAGGAGCCTCTAGTGTCATGCCAAATACCATTGGAGTCATGTTAGTTCTAAAATTTACAATGATAGTCATTATGATTAAGAAAAAGTTTAAAGACACTTGTATTTGGCATAATTCTAACACCTATCTGGATGTTTTAACTTTTCAGAGTGAGATTATGAATTTAAAGAATGGTGTTCTGCTGAGCGTTGATGCAGCAGATACTGCTGATAGAATCACCCATGGCCTGAGGTCAGTATTTCTATTTTCGTCAAGCTTCAAGAATGGCATATATAGCTTGATCATGCTAGCCCTTTTTGTCCTGGGAATACTTTTATTCCTGCCCATCATGTTAAAGTTTGTCTTTAACAACATTAGCATGTTGGCAGCCAAAGCACATGGCATGAAACTGAAAATGGACCCCCAAACAGAGTTATTAACTAAACAGACTGGTCTAGCCAAAGATGAGTAAGATTCTGCACAGAGCCTTACCAACCTAAGACATAAGTGTACTGGTTTTGATAATGCATATTCCATGACCGGTAAGGAAGGCATTCTTGTCAGCCACCTAAAAGCATGCCAAATCCTGACTAATAAGCTTACTTAAACTTCCTCTACTAAATGAATTGCTTTGTAATGTTTAATTTTATCCTCTTATAAAAGTCTTAGGATACACATAAAATGTAGGCCAGAAGATAACAATGTAACATAGACAATCTTTATAACAAATTTCAATATAGTACTGATTTTCTACCTTAAACCCCTTGAGTAGTCCTTAGTATTTTAAACATCCCAACATTATAATATCTTGAGATCCCACCAGAACCACTCATTAATTTATGCTCATAGAATTTTAGTCTTTGCTTTATATCTTTTCTCTAAATTGTCTTAAATTCTACCCATATAACAGAACTGTCAGCAGTTTGGTGACAAGGACACACAGTTCTATATAGCCATCTTCTTTAGCCTGAGAATTCTCCTTAGATGTTTAGGGACCTTTCCAATGAAATCCAGATTGGCTTCAATGATGAAAAAAACTTTCAGAACCTGCTAGGACCATAAAGTAGAGTTGAAAATATTTTTAAAGGTGTTTAAACATAGGCATACTTAAGATGGGAAAACACACAAACCCTCCAGAAGAAAGTAAAAAAAAATTCATGCTGGGCAGTATGCAATCTCAAGGGAAGAGTTGGAGAAAGTAATAGATACTTAAGGGTGGGAATAGTATTCTCTAAAACAGTAAGTAAGCCTTACTATTAGCCACATACTCAATTGATGATATACAGATTTCATCTCAAAAGACTTCTAAGAAATACCAAAATGTTCCTGCTAAGAATAACATACAAAATAACTCAGGAGATGCCTTGGATACTTTCGAATCTGATAAAGTAAAACCAGAAGCCACTTAGGTTACACATGGTATGTATCACATTTCCTTTCCTTATAATAAATGAAATTCCTAGAAAATTGTAGGCTTATTACTAGGAAGGGACAAAAGTCTTACACTTACTAATAGTGCTGGAATTCTGGATCTTATGCTGTCAAAAGCTTCACTAAGTTTCCAGAGTAAGAGGTTTCTTTATTCTTTATGTTCTTGAGATTGTTCCTACTATTCTATCCCATCTCAGTTCCAAAATTCTCAGAATCATACAGGGAGCTACACTCACATCAACAATTTTCAACTTGTTTTGGTTTTGTGAATCAACAATATCAAACATAAATTACTTAAAGTAATCAACATGTAGTTTAGTTCATGGTCAACTCTTTCATGCACTTGGTCATAATGTCATAGTGGCAGGACCATATGGGAGATAATTTTTTCAATTCATGATGGACAGGAAGTAGAGAAATATAGAAATATACCAGACATAGACACCCTCCAGAACCTGTCCTAAGGATGAAGGGAAGATCTTATTTCATTAGTTTTCCAAACTGCACAAGGTGAATACCAAGGCTTGAACACATGGATATATAGAAGGCATTTCAAATCATAACATTATTGTAATGAAAATGGTGTAGATACTTCTGATAACAACTTACTACTTTTTATTGGTGTAAATTGAGTCTTTCTGTATAAAAATAAAACCATAGCCTCATTAATTAACAATATTTTAAGAATGGATAATCATACCTATGCTAATGATCAGAAGCTTTATTCATAATGGACAAAATTAGTTAATACCATCCTAAAGAGATAAAGAGCAAAGCATAGATAGTATATCCATATACTAGGACTATTAGATAAATTTTAGAAATATAAGGCATAGATGAATTTGAAATATATATTTACTGAATAAAAGGAAGAAAGATTAAGCTGATGTATACTGATTGGAATTGATTCCATTTAAATAAAATTTTAGAAGACCTAATTTTACACAGAGGAAACTTATACACCGTGGTTTTAAGAATTTTGATAGAGGGTTTTAACAAATGTGAATTACTCTGAGTCACACATTTATTTTCTAGAATATTTTCAATATGACAATTTTTTTAACACACAATCTGTTCAGCAAAAAAAGTAGTAATGTCTATCTTACACATTTCTTTCTGATTCATGTACCCAGGTTCTGACCAATGGGAACAACTTCTGCACAAAGATATTTCTCAATTCATCTTTTTGGAAAGTGGTCAAGACTATAGCAGTAAATGATTGAGAAGATATTTTAAATTTAAGATTGCATCATAATTCTTTTGGGTAACTTTCTCCTAACTGCAAACTCATAGTATTCTGCTGGCATAAGACTGGATATAAGAGATCTTCTACTTGGCCTTGTCCCCCTTAGTTCCTCAGAGCACAGTGCTTGGAGGTGAGGTCTAGAGAGGGATATTTGGAAACAAGGGTGAAGCCTCAGGAGTTAATCAATACCTGTCTCACAGGAATGGATTAGTAACCATGGAAGTTTTCTCTCCTCCACATGAACTCACACTTTCTCCTGATTTTTGCCATGATTTGAAGGATAAAGCTTCAAATCAGACAATAAAAGGACAATGGATTTCAAGTTAAATAAAATTCTATAAAAATAAATTTGTTCATCATTTATCTGAATATTACTTTAAGAGTCCTGTGTGAGAAACCTATAAAAGGGTGTGTGTGTAAAGTTATAGCTTCATGAACCCTCTGGATTGTTAAAATTACAGGTAAAGAATATCTTTGTCTTAAAGTTATGGAGAGAAATTCATACGGAACCTAAGAACTCTCTTGAGACTTTTGGAGAGTTATGCTGCATAATACATATCAACTCACCACAAGCTAGAATCATTTGAGAGGAGAAAATCCTCAATTGAGAAAATTCCTCCATAAGATTGTTGTAGAGGAAATTATTTAAACCCCAAATTTGTTGGGGCAAATCTCCTATCCTAAGGAGACCAGTAAAGGAAGACACAACTCAATAATTATGGTATAAATTGCACGCCTGGATTGGGCAGATTTACCACTAAACTACTCTAATCCCTGGCTATGAGATCCCTTATAACTTGTGATTTATCCAGGCCACGTGGTTGTCCCCGTCGTTGGCTTCCTCCTGCTCTGCTTCCTCCTGCTCCTCCTCTGTTCTCCCTCTGCTTCTGCTCCCCCTGCGACTTCCTTCTCTTCTGCTTCTGCTCTGCCTTTTTTATCGGATTCTTCTCACTCTCTCCTCCCCTAAGCCTTTTTCTCCGCCTCCCCTTCTACTACCCAATCTCTGGCTCTAGTCTCATCCTCTGCAGCCCCTCCCAGAGGGTGGAACTAGGATCAAAATACAAGCCTGGGCTATCCACTGGGAACTAGGATCAAAATACAAGGCTGAGGCTATCCACAACATTGATTCAATCCTCCTCTGGAGCTCCTCTCAAGGGGGTGGAACTAGGATCAAAATACAAGGCTGAGGCTATCCACAACATAAGATCTAGCTGTAAGCAAGCCTATTGAGTACTTTCTTAATTAGTGACAGATTTGAGAAGGCCTAACCCGTTATAGATAGTACCACACTGGGCTGGTGGTGCTAGGTTCTGTAAGAAAGCAGGTTATGGTGGTTTGAATAAGCTTGGCCCATGGGAAGTGGCACTAATAGTAGGTGTGGCCTTGTTGTAAAAGGTGTGTTCTTGTTGGAGGAAGTATGTTTGGTCATGTTGTTTGATCACCATACTAACTCTGATTAAAACAAGAAATGTATTTCTCATGAACACCTAAGAGTTTACTTTTAACTGATTGATGGACATGAAAGTTCTCACCAACCATTCCAGTTACTTCCAAGCTACACATTTCTCCATTCAGTTTTTTTTCAAGCAAATCACTTCTCAATATATTCACCAGCTTATTCTTAGAGAAAAAGACTGCACATGACACATAACTTATGGTCTAAGTAGATTGATTAGATTAACTCTATTATCAACCTTATCAACCTTATTAAAGACATCTAACTGAATTGGTAGCCTTAAAATATACCAATGAACATGAGTGCTAATGAGAAGCTATCTAAGCATAATACAGACACATGAATAATTAGGTTAATTTAGGAACTTCACTAATAACTTCTTTCTTAAATGTTATAGCAGACACTGCTTAAAGTAACCTCTATTCAAGTCTCCTGAGATAGTCTAGTTTCTTAAAGTACATTTTGTTTTTTAAAATACAGATTATCTGGAGACTACATTTGGGTAAGATGAAAAGTATTACTTCCTTGGGAAATGATGTTATGAAGATCAAATTCTCATGAGAATTTTCATCATCTCTTTAAGTTTTGACTTAGGAATCGTGAGCATAAAAATTCCCTAAGATTAGGGTTAATTGATTTTTATATGAATGGCAGTGAGAGTAATACATAGAAAATGATTTCAATGCGTGGACCTCATCACTGCAGTAAAGAGAGGATTTAAACACAAAAAGCTGCCTGAAAAACATTTGCTAATGAAATCATCAAGATTGTCTTAATAGGTGAGGAAAACAAACCACATATTGTGGTTTAAAGTCAGGCACATTCAGAGCAGAGTGCAGTGCGTGTGTTGATATCAGCAACTTGGTGAAAACATTCATTATGGAAGTCAGGTTCAAGTATGTCTGTGACTGTGTCTCTGCTTCTTTATGGTATCTGAGCATCTGTATTTCTGATAAGTATTCATACCTTTTAGATTTTTTAACATCCTTATTTGGGATTCTAAAAGATAAAACTAACATTTTAGATTTTAAAATTATTTTCTGCTAGGTATATTTAATGTATTTTTGAAAATGTTTCCAAATTAAACGTTGATGTTTTAATCACCTTTACATTTTAATTCAAAGAAAATAAGATGATTGAGACTTTTTTTTTTTGTATTCTACATAAACCACTTTTATTAGAAGTCCAACCATATGATTGAGACTTTTTACTGTATTGATAATTTAGAACTAAATTCTTTTTCCATTCTAAATTAACCTGATATTCATAATGGGTGACACAATTCTTTAAAAGTTCAGTCATAAATTTGCCTTGAATACAAATTCTACCATTTATCAGAGTATTTTATGGAATTGTTGGTATGTCTGATTGAAGTTGGATAAATAAATGATCTTAAGTAATAATTTCTGTGGTTTAGATATATGAATTCCTATACTTTTAGACATTGTGGTAATCTGTGTAGACAAGGTAAACTTGTAAGAGAAACACTCATGACTCTCTGAATATGAGGGAATGTCCAATAAAAGTATTGATCTTCTTTACCCACGTTTGCTGACTGTGATGGAAAGCACAGTTCTGACAGAAGTCTCCTTATTGCTTCTAAGTAGATTAACGGTTTGCCCTGCTCTTTGCTTCAGTTCTCCTATCTTATTTTGTCCCATTTCTGTTTTGCATTTTAATACCTGTCATAGAATCCAAATGTTTCCTTTAAATATTTCTTGATATTATCTTAAATTTATTTTGTACTTGGATACCTTATTTTAGTTATTTGTGACCTCTCTTAGAAATAATATATATATTAGAGGTTGTTCCTAATTAGTATAATATCCTTATGGCATAAGATGTCATGCCCATAATGAAAATGAAAGTATCTATGTGTCTGATGATGAATATCCAAGGTAAGAAGTTTTTCAAGAGATATCATTATTTTTCATACCAGATGCTCAGTTTAGAAACTGCATAAATTTAAGCAATTTTATTTATTAATACTGCCATTTGATATATAACGCTACCTATGCCTACTTGTTAATAATCATTATTCATGGTTCCAGCTGTCTCTTTTTTTCTTTCCTTTCTGTTCCTTTCTTCTGCTCTCTACACAACCCCGTCTCTGGTCAAGTCCAGGGTTTCCTTTATTAGCCAAGCACTTTGGCAAATTAAACTTAACTGTATGTTAGCTTAAGATTTTAATATTTTGTGAGTGGAAAATTGCCAACTATAATTTGTCATGCTGTTTAATAATACACTATGTTTATTAATTTACCAAATAATGCTCTTCTTTTGTAGGTCATGCATTTATGCTGTCAATGTATTCATAACTCAGAAAAATGTAAGCATTAGAATTACTTAAGGAAAAATTTTTAATTTAAAAATTTATAATTGCTTTAGTTATTAATTTATATTTATTTATCTTTGAAAAAGTGTTCTTCAAGCTCATTTTCCCATCCCTAAAACTTCTATGCCTCAGACTTGTAAACAGCTGTAGTACTCCTACCTCATACAAGTCTATAAAACGGTATTTACACATTTCTCTTTTCTCTTGAATCTTGTATCTCCAGATTCATTTTTCTTGATACATGAAGCATAAGAACCCACAATGGAAACCAGAAGTAGTATGATAAACCTTTAATCCCTGCACCAAAATGCAGAGACAGGCAGATTCTTGTGCATTTGAGGCCAGCCTGGTCCACATAGTAAGTTTCAGGACACCCAGAGGTGAATAGCAAGACTTTTACTCCAACATACATTAATTAATTAATTAATTAATTAATTAATTAATTAACTGTCTTACTTCACACTTTGGTAATGTAAAATTCTTCCTACTGAGTTGGTATTGACAGACAAGGTTAACATAACACAAGGTAACAACAGAAACCAAAGCAATAGACATAGAAATAGAAAGTGTAAAAAAATATTACTCTAATGATTTGCTTTCAGTTTTGAAATTGGACATTGTTGTGGCAGTAGTGAGATGGATATCAGACATTTCAGTTAGATGAGCTGAATAACCTGGGATGTTCTCTCTCTCTCTCTCTCTCTCTCTCTCTCTCTCTCTCTCTCTCTCTCTCCCTCTCTCTCCCTCTCTCTCTCCCTTCTCCCCCACCTCTTTCTCTATATAGGCCACTATGTTTCAAGTGAATAATGTCACTGAATTTCTTTGAAAACATATAATACTGCATTCAATTGTACTTCTTTAAGTAAAAATGAAATATGACATGTCATCCTAAATTTGTTGTATTCCCAAGAAACAAACAACCTTTTTGGCTCCTAGCATCTATAATTTCCTGATAATTTAGTCACCTAAAAGAGATTAACAGATAAAAGTATAATATAGATTATTCTAGAGGAAAATTAAAAATTAATATTCTAATTTCTGTCAGGTACCTCTAAGCTATAAACTACTATTTTCTTAACATAGCCCTCCTTAGAGTTGTTGCTCCATCTGAAAACTAGCTTTTGCAATGTTTATGGTACTTCAACATGACCTATAACTAATACTGTTATGTAGTGATAGCCTTTTCCCCACCTATCTTTTTCATTTAGATATGCTAATAGTCAGAGAATCAAAATGAAGAATCATACAACTTTGACAATTTTCATCCTAGTAGGTTTGACAGATGACCCACAGTGGAAAGTTGTGTTGTTTGTCTTCCTGCTTCTTACCTATTTGCTCAGCATCACTGGCAATCTGACCATCATCACACTCACACTGGTGGATACTCACCTGAAGACACCTATGTATTTTTTCCTTCGGAATTTTTCCTTCTTAGAGATTTCCTACACTACTACATGCATTCCCAAATTGCTTGTTACTATGGCAACAGGGGACAAAACCATTTCTTATAACAATTGTGCCACTCAGGTGTTTTTGGCTTTTCTTCTCGGGGCATCAGAATTTTACCTGCTTGCAGCTATGTCTTATGATAGATATGTAGCCATCTGTAAGCCCCTATACTACATGACCATCATGAACAATAAAGTCTGTGCACAGCTGGTCCTCAGTTGTTGGCTTGCTAGCCTTTTTGTCGTTTTACCACCACTTTTGTCAGGCTTGAAACTTGACTTCTGTGATTCCAACATTATTGATCATTTCTACTGTGACACCACTCCAATTCTTCAGATTGCTTGCAAAGACACAACACTCCAGGAGACAATGGCATTTGTCTCAGCTTTGGTGACACTCTTACTCACATTGGTAATGGTGATCATATCCTACACCTACATTGCTATAACAATTCTAAAACTCCCTTCAACCAGCCAGAGGAAGAAGGCTTTCTCTACATGCTCTTCTCACATGATTGTGTTGTCCCTTTCATATGGCAGCTGCATCTTCATGTACGTTAAACCTTCATTCAAGCAGAGTGTATCTATTTCCAAGGGAATTTCTGTGCTCAATACCTCAGTAGCTCCACTTCTGAATCCTTTTATCTACACCTTGAGGAATCAGCAAGTGAAAAAGGCATTCATTAATACAGTACACAGGATTGCATCTTTCTTAAAGAAATGACTATACTATTTGATTATATGAAGGAAATGAAGAAAGGAGATTTAAATGACACTAATTATTCCTAAGATAAGTCTGGTTCAATTTTCTTTTTGTTTTGATTTGTTCATGTTTACACCTCCAAGAAAATAGAAGATTCTTTTATGTATCTGGGAGACATGGAATTAATCAAATATAACTTCACATTTACTAAGCCAGCATACTACCAATGAGTTATGATTCCAGCTTATATAAGTCAATATTTTTAAATCCAAATATTTTTCCTAAAGCTCATGTTGTCTCTCAAAGATAACTGAGAGATTCTGAGCTTATTTTTCCAATGTCCTTTTTGTCTTTTAAAATGTCTAGTTATGACTTAGAGATTGGTTCAATAGAGGGATTCCCTACATAAAAGGCCTGGTTTTGATCTCCAATTCCAACAATTAAAAATAAAAGAAAATTTAAACTTCAGTCAGTCAAGACTATAAAATATTGTTTCATTTTATAATTTATTCAATGCATTGTTTTATTGAAAGATAATTTACTCTATATTTGTGATAATATATAAGCAAACTAAAATTATCACTTAATATGAATTTCTATTTATTTCCTTTTGATTTATGTATTTTATTTGAAAAAAGGAAAAGCTACCAATGTGGCATACCAGGAAAGGCTCTTTTTTCCAATTCTTACTCCCTGGGCTTCATCCCTGGAATCACAAGTTTGAAGAACAAAACGACTTCTTCTACATATTTTCCTTGGCTCTTTATCATAGGTGCTCCTATGTCTCCCATATACAAATAGACACATAAACAAAATAAAAATTTTGAATTTATGTTTTATTTAAAAGAAAACTATATTTACTCATAATTGTGCTTTTTCATTTGAATATTCTTAAATATTCAACTTTGAATATGTATATATATTCATCTTTAAATATTATATATTTATTATTATAGTTGTAAAATTTTATGGAAAATGTTTATTTTTAAGACTACAGATACATTTATAATTTACAAATAGTTCTAGCCACATCTAAAAGAAAATCTGTTAGGCTTAATGCTTAATTTTGAGTATGGGTAACACAACATATAAATGAAGCTTTAAATATTTTAATTAGCCTGTAATGTTTTAGCTAGGGAGACATAATTTGTGATTATCTTATATTGTTTGAGCTGATGAGAGATTATTTGAGAATGATTACAATATTTTTAAATGCCATCTATGCAGGGATGGTTCAATATACAAAAATCCATCAATACAATCCAACATATAAAAAATGAAAATAAAAAAAAAACACAAATCATTTCATTAGAGAGTGAAAAGGCCTTTGACATAATCCAACACTCCTTCATATAAAAAGTCGTGGAGAGATCATGGGTACAAGGTCCATACCTAAATATAAAGGCAATATACAACAAGCCAATAGTCAAAATTAAATGGAGAGAAACTTAAAGCAATTGAACTAAAATCAGAGATAAGAAAAGGCTATTCACTGTCTCTGCATCTATTCAAGAGAGTTCTTGAAGTTCTTGCTAGAGCTATACAGCTTAAGGAGATCAAGGGTATACAAACTTGAAAGTATCATTATTCACAGATGATGTAATAGTATAAATAAGTGATCCTAAAAGTTCTTCCATAGAATTCCTGTAGCTGATAACCACTTTCAGCAAAGTGGCTAAATACACATTAACTCAAAAATAAATAAATAAGTAGTCTTCCTTTATTCAAACAATAAATGGACAAAGAAAGAAATTAGGGAACATCCTTCACAATAGCCACAGATGTTATAAACTATCTTGGTGTAACTCCAACCAAACAGGAGACATGTATGACAAGAATTTCAAGTTTCTGAAGAAAGAAATTGAGTATAATACCAGAAGATGGAAAGATTTTTCCATGCTCATGGATTGGCAGAATTAACATAATAAAAATGGCCACCTTATCAAAAGCAAACTATAGATTCAATGCAATTGCCATCAAAATTACATCACAATTCATCACAGACCTTGAAAGAGCAATTCTCTACTTCACATGGAAAAACAAAAAAAAACAAAATAGTACAGGATAACAATGCTATAATCAACAATCCCAAAGAAGCCAAAAATCAAGAAGGTTCCAAGGGAGAATAATTGAATCTTTCTCAGAAGGGGAAACAAAATAGATATCAGAGGTCCATGGAAGGGGGTAATTGGGTCGGTAGAGGAGATGTGCAGTGGAGTAGGGTAGGGGATGGAAATCATATGTAGAGAGTGCAGGGGAGAGAGAAGGGAGCTCAGTGGTGGGGGGTATAGGAACAATCTCTAAGATGTGCCAGAGACCTGGGATGGGGGGAGAGGTTCCAGGGTGTCTATGGGTGTGACTCCAAATGAGACTCCTAGCAGTGGGGATATGGATCCTGAAGTGGCCATTTCCTATAGCCAAGCAGGACCCCCAGTAGAAGGATAAGGACAGTAACCCATCTACAAAACCTTCAACCTAAAATATTTCCTTCCTACAAGATGTACAGGGACAAAGATGAGCTGAGACTGAGTGAACCAATGACTGCCCCAATTTGAAACCCATCCCTTGGGCAAGAACCAATCCTTGACATTCTTAATGATGCTCTGTTATGCTTTCAGAGAGGAACCTAGCATAACTGACCTGAGGGACTCCACTCAACAGCCAATAGAAAGAGATGCAGAGACCACACCCAAATATTAGATAGAGCTCAGAGAATCTTACTGAAGAGTTGGGAGAAGGATTGAGGGACCCTAACAGAACAGAGATTCCATAGGAAGACCTACACAGAGTCAACTAACCTGGATCTTTGAGGGCTCCAAGAGACTGAATCACCAACAAAAGAGCAAGCACTGGCTGGACCTAACCCCCTTGCATATATGTAGCTGATGTGCAGCTTAGTCTTCATGCTCATTCCTCAACAACAGAAGCAGGGGCTGCCTAATAGCCCAATTTTAAAATGGGATTCACAGCTAAACAGAGAATTCTCAACAGAGGAATCTTGGATGGACAAGAAGCACTTACAAAAATGTTCAATATCCTTAGTCATCAGGGAAATAAAAATCAAAATGACTCATATTCCACCTTACACCAATCAGAATGACTAAGATCAATAATTCAAGGGACACCAATGCTGGCAAGGATGTGGAGCAAGGGCAGAACTCCTCCATTGCTGGTAGGAATGCACACTGGTACACTGGAAATCAGTTTGGCAGTTTTGCAGAAAATTGGAAAAAGTTCTACCTCAAGACTCAACTATATCACTCTTGGGCACATACAAAAGATGCCCCACAATACAAAAAGGACACTTACTCAATATTTTTATAGCAGCTTTATTCATAATAGCCAGAAACTGGAAACAACCTAGATATCCCTCATATGATGAATAAAGAAAATGTGGTGTATCTACACATTGGAATGCTACTCAACTATTAGAAGCAAAGATATCATAAAATTTGCAGGCAAATGGATGGAACTAGAAAGTATTATCTTGAGTGAGGTATCCCAGACCCTGAAAGACACACATACTATGTATTCACTTATCAGTGGACATTAGCCATAAAACACAGAGCAACAATACTATAATAAACAGACCCAAAGACACTAAGTAATACGGAAGTCCCAAGGGAAGAGGCTTGAATCTCACATAGAAGAGGAAATAAAATAGACATTGGAGGTGGATAGAGGGAAGGAACTGGGTGAGAGAGGAGGTGAGGATGGGAATGGGGATAGGGGTCAGATGTGGGGAGAGTGGGGTGGGAGATAGCTGGGAAAATGGAAATCATTAGGGGCCATTTATAGGAGTAGCTGGAGACCTGAAATAGGGGAGGCTCCAGGGATTCTATGGAGCCACTCTAGCTGAGACTCTTAGAAACAGGGGATACGGAGACTTCAGTGGCCACCTCCTGTAGCCAGGTGGGACTCTCAGTAGAGGAAGGAGGCATCAACCGAACCATAAAACCTTCAACCCAAAATTTGTCCTGACTATAAGATACATAGGGATAAAGATGGAGCAGAGACTTAGGAAATAGCCAACCAATGACTGGCCCAACCTGAGACCCATCCCATGGGAGAGAGCCAACCCCTGATACTATTAATGATACTCTGCTATGCTTGCTGACAGAAGCCTAGCATCACTGTCTTCTGAGAGGCTTCATCAAACAGCTGCTAGAAACAGATGCAGAGATCTACAGCCAAACACCAGGCAGAATTCAGGGAATCTTGTAAAAGAGTAGAGGATAGAATTGAGAGAGCTAGAGGGTCAAAGGCACCACAAGGAGACATACAGAGTCAACTAACCTGGGCCAATGGGGGTTCACAGAGATTGAGCCACCAACCAAAGAGCTGACAGGAGCTGGATCACACCCCCTACACATTTGTAGCAGATGTACAACTTGGTCATCATGTAGGTCACCTAACAATTGGAGCTGGAGTTGTCTCTTACTCTGTTGCCTGCCATTGGTATCCCTTCCCCTAGATGGGCTGCCTAGTCATACTTCAGTGAGAGAGAATACAATTAGTTGTGTTTCAACTTGATGTCCTAGAGTAGGTGGCACCCGACGGGGCATACCTTCTCTAAGGAGAAAGGGAGGGGGTAATTTGGGAGGAGAATATGAAGATGGAACTAGTGGGGGACTGTGATCAGGATTTAAAAATGAATAAATAAGTAAAAATGAAAAATGTTGTCTATGTATTTACTAATTTTTTAATTTCTAAATTTATGTATTTACTTTACATCCCGATTGCAGCTCTCCTTCTTCTCCAAGTCCCTCATCACACAGTCTCTCTTCCTGTTCCCCACCCCCATTCTGTTCTTCTCTGAGAAGAGGTACACCACCCTGGGCACCAACGTACCCTGGAAGTCACTGCAGGACTAGGGGCACCCTCTTCCACTGAGGCCAAGCAAGACACACCAGTTAGGGGTATAGAATCCACACCCAGGCAACCAACTAAGGGACAGACTCTGCTTCAGTTGTTGGGGGATCGGCATAAATATCAATCTGAACGTCTGCTACAAATGTGCAGGGGACCTAGGTTCAGCCCATGCATGCTCTTTGGTTGGTAGTTTAGTCTCTGGGAGTCCCCCCCGTAAAGGGTCCAGGCTAGTTGATTCTGTTGGTCTTCTTGTGATTTGTGAAGTCTCTGTCCCCTCTGGTCCCTCATTCTTTTCACCAATTCTTCCACAAGACTCCCCAATCTACACGTAATGTTTGACTGTGGGTCTCTGCATCTGTTTCCATCAGCTGCTTGGTGGAGCATCTCAGAGGGCAATTATGCTAGGTTCTTGTCTGCAAGCGGAACAGGGTATCATTAAGTGTCAGGGATTGGTTCTTGCCCATAGGATGGGTTGTCCAATCCCTCAGTCTTTGATCCATCTTTGTCTCTACAGATCTTGTAAGCAGGATAAAATTTGGGGTCAAAGGTATGTAATATCTGTGTAGACAATAATCCATTTCATCTAGATTTTCCAGTTTCATTGAGTATAGGCTTTTGTTATAAGATCTGACGATTTTTTGGATTTTCTCAGTTTCTGTTGTCATGTTTCACTTTTCATTTTTGATTTTGTTGATTTGGATATTATCTATGTGCCCTTAGTTTGTGTATTTGCTTCTTTTTTTTTCTAGAGCTTTCAGGTGTGCTGTTAACTTGCTAGTGTAGGATCTCTCCTATTTCTTTATGAAGACACTTAGTGCTATGAATTTTCCACTTAACACTGGTTTCATTGTGTTCCATAAGTTTGTGTATGCTGTGTCTTCATTTTCATTGTATTTTAGAAAGCCTTGCTTTATTTCTTCCCTGGCCAAGTTATCATGAAGTAGACAGGTGTTCAATTTCCATGAATATGTGGGCTTTCTCTTGTTTGGTTGTTATTGATGTCTAGCCTTAGTCTGTGGTGATCAGATAGGATGCATTAGATTATTTCAATCTTCTTGTATCTGTTGAGGCTTGTTTTGTGTCATATTATATGGTCAATTTTGGAGAAGGTACCATGAGGTACTGAGAAGAATGCATATTTCTTTTTGTTTTAGGGTGAAATATTCTGTATGTATCAGAATATTTGGTTCATAACTTCTATGAGTTTCACTATGTCTCTGTTTAGTTTCTACTTCAATGTCCTGTCCATTGGTGATAGTGGGGAGCTGAAGTCCCTCACTATTATTGTGTAAGATTAAATGTGTATTTTGAGCTTTAGTAAAGTTTCTTTTATGAATGTGGCTTCCCTTGCATTTGGTGCATAGATGTTCAGAATTGAGACTACATCTTGGTGGATTTTTCCTTTGATGAATATAAAGTGTCCTTCCTTATCTCTTTTGATAACTTTTAGTTGAAAGTCTATTGTATATTAGAATGGCTACTTCAGATTGTTTCTTAGGACCACTTGCTTATAAAACTTTTTCCAGTTTTTTACCCTGAGGTAGTGTCTGTCTTTGTCACTGAGGTATGTTTCTTATATACAGCATAATGCTGGATCCTGCTTGCATATCCAGTCTTTAGCCTATGTGTTTTTATTGGAGAACTAAATACATTGATGTTGAGAGATATTAAAGACCAGTAGTTGTTAGTTCCTGTTATTTTTGTTGTTGGAGGTAGTAATATGTGTGTGTGTGTGTGTGTGTGTGTGTGTGTGTGTGTGTGATTCTTTTCTTTTGGGTTTGCTCTGGGATGTTTAATTTCTTGTGTTTTCTTGGATGTAGATACCCTCTTTGTGTTGGAGTTTTCCTTCTAGTATCTGCTATAGGGCTATATTGGTATAAAGATACTGTTTAAATTTGATTTTCTCATGGAATATCTTGGTTTTTCCATCTATAATGATTGAGCATTTTGCTAGGTATAGTAGACTAGGCTGGCATTTGTGTTCTCTAGGATCTCCATGACACTTGTCTAGAATCTTCTGGCTTTTAGAGTCTCTGTTGAGAAGCCTGGTATAATTCTGATAGGTCTATCTTTATGTTACTTGGCCTTTTCCCCTTTAATATTCTTTTTTTTTTGTTCTGTGCATTTATGTTGGGAGCCAACTCCTAGCAGAAAGCGGCTATCATCTTTGCAGCCATCTCAAGCCATATACCCTGACAAAAGACTTGTTTTCAACAGCCTACAACAGCTGAGCACACGCTGATTAACATCTTGGTTTTCTCACATATCTTGTTTTGCTGTTTAGTGCCCCCAGCTGCAAGGCGCACGTGGTCTCCACACTGCTAGTTAGGCGCATGTGATATCCACGCTGCAAGGCACATGACATAGTGCCTTCAGCTGTGCTTGTCCACAAGGGCAAGGAACGTGGTAAAGGGTATAAATACCCAGGATTTCCTTTCAATAAACGAGACTTGATCAGACCCTCTTTCTTGTCTCTATTCTGCACATCTCTTGCCCCTCTATCCCTACTCTTTCTCCTGCTAGACCTTGACCTGCAGAACGGAGCAGCAGAATGGGTTGGAATACATTTAGTGTTTTGATTATTATGTGACAGGAGGATTTTCTTTTCTGGTTCAATCGATGTGGTGTTCTGTAGGGCTCTTGTACTTTTATAGCAATCTCTTTCTGTAGGTAAGGGAAGTTTTCTTCTATGATTTCGTTGAAGATATTTTCTGGCCCTTTGACCTGGGAATTTTTGTTCTCTTTTATTCCTATTATTCCTATATTTGATCTTTTCATTGCATCCTAAGTTTCCTGGATATTTTTAATTAAGAGCTTTCTACACTTTGTATTTTCATTGACTATTTGTATTGGTCAAATCTTCTATGGTATCTTCTACACCTGAGATTCTCTTGTATCTCTTGTATTCTGTTTGAGGACCTGTAGCTCCTGATCTCTTTCCTTGGTTTTCCATCTCCAGGGTTGTCTTCATTTATGATTTCTTTATTGTTTCTATTTCCATTTTTAGGTCTTGGACCATTTTGTTCAATTCCTTTACCTGTTTGATTGTTTTTTCTGTATTTCTTTAAAGGATTTATTTGTTTCCTCTTTAAGGATTTCTACCCATTTGCCTGGGTTTTTCTGCATTTCTTTAAGTTAGCTATTTATATACTCTTTAGAGGCCTCCATTATCTTCATGAAATAGGATTTTAGGTCAACATCTTGTTTTTCAGGTGTGTCACATTATCTGGGGCTTGCTGTGGTGAGAGAACTGGGTACTGGTAGTGCAAAATTACATTAGTTTCTGTTGCTTATGTTCTTGGGTTTGCATCTTGCAATTTGGTTATCTCTGGTGTTAACTGGCCTAGGTGTTTCTGACTGGAGCCTGCCTACTTGGAGGTAAGTAAAGCTCTGTGACATAAGTTAGAGCAGCCTTCCTGGGAGGCAGACAGTGCTATCTCTGGTTAGGAGGGCACTTCTTTGTCCCTGCTTAGAGCAGGCCTCCTGAGTCCGTGATTAGAGCTGTCCTATTGTGTCCTTCTGTGACCTGGTTATGACAGACTTCCTGGGAGACAGCCAGGCTATGGGGTGTGGGAGAGGATCAGGCCCACTACTCTGCCTTGGCAGAGGTGCATAATGGAAGGAAATTGTATATATGTTTCTTATAACTTGATGGCCAAATGCTTCTTTATGTTAGGGAAATACTATACTACTATTTTGCTGAAAATATTTTCTGTGCCTTGGACCTCTCCTTCCTCTGTTCCTAATATTCAAAGATTTAGTCTTTTCATGGTGTCCCAGATTTTCTAGACATTTCGTGCCTGTCATTTGTTTGTTTGCTTGCTTGGGTATTTTTGTTTTGTTTTATTCTATATTTAGATTTAACAATTTTTTGGCCAAGTTATTTATTTCTTCTATTGTGTCTTCAATGACTGAGATTCTGTCTTATATTTCTTATATCATTGGTGATGCTTGCCTCTAACCTTCCTGTAGGAGTTTCTAGTTTTTTCCATTCCAGAATTTCCTCAATTTGTGTATTCTGTATTGATTCTATTTCACCTTCATGTCTTAGCTGTTTTCATAATTTCTTTTCAGTGTTTATTTTTGTTTTCACAAACTTCATTGAAAAGTTATTTAAATTCTTTTGAATGACATTGAATGTATTCTTAAGAGCTATTTTTAAACACTTTTCTTGTGCTTCAGCTTTTTTTTAATCTCTCAGTACCTGCCATAATTGGGTTGATGTGCTCTTGTGGAGATTGATTGTGTTTTTACGCAATCTATGCATCTATGTTTGGGATGATTGTAATTCTAGATGCTGATATAGGTAAATTTTTTTGGATGGAGTTGCCTTTCTTGGTTTTGTTGCTTTTTCTGTTTCTTGCTATATTGTGGTGACTGTGTGTTACCAGGTAGGGAATGCTTATGGGACCTTACCAGCTGTGGCCACTGGAAGTTCCAGGTAGAATGTATTTCTAGATAGTAGGTGCTGACAAGAAGTAATTGTGATGGGCTAACCTTGGGGCTTCTGAGAGGATATCTAAGAGGTTTATGGATTGAAGCTTGATTATCATTTACATAACAGCTAATATCCAGTTATAAGTGAATGCATACCATATCTGTGTTTCTAGGTCCTAGTAACCTCACTCAGGATGATTTATTTTCCTACTTGAAGTCATTTGCCTGAAAATTTCATGATGTCATTTTTTTAATAGCTGAGTAATATTTCATTGTGCCACATTTTATTATTCATTCTTCAGTTGAGGGACACCTAGGTTGTTTCCAGGTTCAGGTATTATGAATTTTGCTGAAGTGATCATAGTAGAGCAACTGTCCTTGTGGTAGGATGGAGTATCCCTTGGGTATGTCTCCAAGATTGGTATAGCTGGGTCTTGAGGTAGATCAATCAGATTCCTCATTTTCTGAGAAAGTACTACACAGATTTCCATAGTGGCTGTACAAGTTTGCACTCCCATTAACCATGGAGGAGTATTCCTCTTGCTTCACATTCTCACCAGCATGAGGTATCACTTGTCTTATTGATCTTAGCCATTCTGACAAGTGTAAAATAAAATCTCAAAGTAGTTTTGATTTGCATTTCCCTAATGGCTAAGGATGTGGAACATTTCTTTAAGCATTTCTCAGACATTTGAGATTCCTCTACTGAGAATACTGTTTTTAAAAGTACAGATTATCTGGGGAGTATTTGGATAACAAGAAAAGTGCTGACTCCTGGGGAAATATGGTCATTAATCTCAATTCTCATGAGAATTTTCATTATCTCTTTAAGTTTCAATTCAGGAAATGAACACATTAAAACTTCCTAAGATTAGGATTGATGCATTTCATATGAAAGTATGGGCAGTACATAGAAAATTATTCAATGCATGGACCACATAACTACATTAAGAAAAGAACTTAAACACAAACATCTCCCTGCAAAACAATTGCTACCAAAATTACAAGATTGTCTTAGTAGGTGAGGAAAGCATATGTTGTGGTTTAAAGTCAGGTGCATTCAGAGAAGAGTGCAGTGTCTTTGTTCCTATCAGCAACAGTGTAGTATAGAGTCTGGTTCAAGTACAATTATGCCTGCATCTCTATCTCTTTAGTGTGTGTGTGTGTGTGTGTGTGTGTGTGTGTGTGTGTGTGTGTTTGTGGTTTCAGATAAATGCTTATACTTTTTGACATTTTTACAAAGTTACTTGGGATTCATAAAGATTAAAAACATTTGCAAAAGTTAAAAAATATTTTCTATTTTGCATATTTAATTCAGTTTGAAATTTTTTCTATTAAACTATTGACATTTTTCAATCACCTTTAAACTTAAATTTGGAGAAAATAAGATGAATAAAGCTTTGACTATATTGATAATTGCAACAAAAACCTTTTTTCCATTTTAAATTAACCTGACACTCATAATGGATGATACAACTAAATGAAAGTTCATTCATAGATTTAACTTCAGTGTGAATTGTACTTTTTTACAGTAATTTCGGAATCAGTGGTATGTGTGATTGAAGTTAAAGAAGTTAAAATGAATGATCTTAAATAATAATACTCTCATTTCTGGTTTAGATATATGAATTTCTACTTTTTGCCATTGAGGTAATCTGTGTACACATGGGAAACTTGTAAGAGATGCCTTCATTACTCTCAATGTTTGGGAATGTCCAATAAAAGTGATGATCTTCTTTATCTACGTTTGTTAACTGTGATGTTATAGAAAGTTCTGATAGCAGAAGCCTCCTCATTACTTCTAAGCAGATTATAGGTTTACCCTGCACTTTGCTTCTGTTCTTCTAATTATTTAAAAATATTTTGTTCCAGTTTTGCTTCTCATTCTAAGACATGTCATAGAATCCAAACGTTTATGTGAACATTTCTTCATATTATTTGAAATAAGTTTTTTTGTACTTGTATGTCTTATTTTATTTATCTCCAACCTCTCCTAGGAATAACAAATACATTGGAGGCTTTAAATAATTACTATAATATCCATAAGGAAAAAATAATATCACAGAAAATCATGCCCTTCATAAAGATAAAATCATCTATGTGTCTGATGATGAGAATCTGAGGTAAGAAGTTTTCCCAAGAGATAGATATTACTTTTAATACTAGACATTCAACTTACTAGCTATGTAAATCTAAACAATTTTGTTTATCAATAGTGCCATTTCAATATATATGAGCATCTATATATACTTAATATCTTTCCTCATATTTCCCTTTTGCTTTCCCCCTGAAATTCTATCTCACCATCAAACCTAGAATCTTAGATATAATAGTCAAGATATACTAGTCTTACACTGAGCTATATCCTCTATTTCTATCTTTTCTTTTTTGGGAGAGGGTTAGAAAACATGGTGTTTCTTTATTTTCAATGAATTTACTATAAATTTTAAATTTCTTGATGCATTGATTCCCATTTTTCATATTAAGAATAAAAAGGAGACAATTAAAGACCAGTTTTTAGGCTAACTTTCTGTTTTTCTAGTTAAATGTCTTGAATAATATCATAGTTGGAGCTGAGAAGATAACTATATAGAAGAATGAGAAAGCACATGATACTGAACTCTGATGTCCATACTCAAATACATACATAAGCAAATTTTTAAATTTTTCATTAGCCAAATGTTAACTAGAAAGTTTAATATTACTATGAGGTAAATACATGTCAACTAAATTTTGAGCCATGCTATTTGATACTATGTTTTTTATTTTACCAAATATACTTCCTTTTTTGCAGATCACGTATTCATATTGCCAATCTCTACATAAGATGAACCATAAAAATGTAAGCTTTAGAAATATACAAAAAGAAGTTTAAATATTTAAAATTTGTCTTATATATGTGTGCATGTATATCTTTAAATGTTTCCACTTCAAGTTCATTTTCCCATCTTTAAATATCTTATATCTCAGATTCCACCCAGCTTTTTTTATCATCCCACCTAATAGAACTTCCTAAAAACTGTATTTACATATTTCTCATTGACTATGTTCTTAACTCAACATTCACTTTCTTGATACTAGAGTCTTAAGAAACCACAATGGTTTACTGTAGACACTAATGATGTCAAACTGTTAGTAATGGAGTGGTATTGGAAGAAAAGATCAACAATATATAGACTGACAATAAACATCAAAGCAATGAAAATTGTTATAGAAACTGTAAATAGACTCTCTCCAATAATTCAATATAATAGAAACTATAAAAATTGTCCCCATTATTCATTTTCAATTTTGAAATTGTATATTGATCTTGAAAACATGGAGAACAAAAATCACATATTTCAGATAGATTGTTTTAATAAACTAGAAAGGTATATTGGCCCTGGAGAAGATATTCTCTCTCTCTCTCTCTCTCTCTCTCTCTCTCTCTCTCTCTCTTTCTCTCTTCTTTCTACCTTCCCTCTTTTTCAATATAGACTGAAGTTTCAAGCAACTAATATCATTGTCTCTGGATTTCTATGAAAACATTTAATACTGTATTCAGTATTAAACTTCTTTAGTGAAAATAAAATATCACATGTCATCCTAACTGTTGTATACTCAAGAAACAAAACACCCTTTCTGTCTCCCAGTGTCTTTAATTTCCTGATAATATTAATCACCTAAAAGAGATTAACTGAATACAGATTATTCTAGAAGAAAATTAGAAATTAATATTCTAATTTCTGTCAGCTACCTCTAAGCTATAAACTACTCTTTTCTTTTTTGTTTTTATTTATTTTACTTTTTATTATTAATCATTTCATTCATTTACATCTCAAATGATATCCCACTTCCTGGTTACCCCTCCACCAACCTCCCATCCCACATTCGCCCTTCCCTTTGCCTATATGAGGGTGCTCCCCAATTCACACTTTCCCTCCCCACCACTCCAGTATCCCCCTATGCTGGGGTATCAAACCCCCCCCAGGACCAAGGGCTTCACTTCCCATTGCTGTCAAGCAAGGCCATCCTCTGCTACATATGTATCTGGAGCTATGGATCCCTCCAGGTACACTCCTTGGTTGGTGGTCTAGTCTCTGGGAGAACTAGGTGGTCAGGCCAGCCTATGCTGTTCTTCCAATGGGGCTGCAATTCCCCTCCACTCCTTCAGTCCTTCCAGCTCCCCAAACAGGTTTCCTGAGCTCAATCTGATGGTTAGCTCCAAGCATCCACATCTGCATTGATTAGTTTCTGAACAGACCTCCCAAGGAACTACCACACCAGGTTCCTGTCAGCAAGCACCTTTAGAACACACAACAATGTTGACTTTGGTGTCTGCAGACATAATGGATCCCCAGGTGGGGCAGTCCCCAGTTGACCCTTCCTTCAGTCTCTGTTCCATTTTTTGTCCTTGTTCTTCCTTTGGACAGGAACATTTTTGGATTAAAAACTTTGAGATGGGTGGGTGGCCCCAACCCTTGACCAGTGGCAGTGCCTAACTACTGGAGGTGGTCTCTATAGATTCTATCTCCCACTTCTCTGCTCATTTTGGCTAGTCATCTCTGTTGGGTTCTGGGAGCCTCACGTTTCCCTGGTGTCTGGGAATTTTCAGTGTCTATCCCCAGGTCCTCATTCCCCCCAGCTACATATTTTTGTTCAATTTCTAGACCCTCTGTACCTTTCTCATATATGTTCATATAAGAGATGATGAACAAATGATACCATTATATAAGTTATTCATAATTAGAATTATAAGTCAATATTTTTTATTTCTGTCCATATACCATGAAGCTATAAAAAATCTTTTTTTTTTTTTTCTGGTACAGCCCTCTTTGGAGATGTTGCTCTTTTTGAGAACTAGCTTTTGAAATGGTGATGGTACTTCAGCATTATGTATCATTATTATAGTTCATTATTATAACCTTCTCCACACTTTATTTAGACCACATAACAGTCAAAGGGTCACAATGAAGAACCATACAAGGGTGACAGTTTTCATCCTAGCAGGTTTGACTGATGACCCACAGTGGAAAGTTGTATTATTCGTCTTCCTGCTTCTTACCTATCTGCTCAGTATCACTGGGAATCTGACCATCATCACACTCACACTGGTGGATACTCATTTGAAGACACCCATGTATTTTTTCCTTCGGAATTTTTCTTTCTTAGAGTTTTCCTACACTACTACATGCATTCCAAAATTGCTTGTTACTATGGCAACAGGAGACAAAACCATTTCTTATGGTAATTGTGTGACTCAAGTGTTTTTTGCTTTCTTATTTGGAGCATCAGAATTTTATTTGCTGGCAGCCATGTCCTATGACAGATATGTAGCCATCTGCAAGCCCCTGCATTATATGACCATCATGAACAATAAAGTCTGTGCACAGCTGGTCCTCAGTTGTTGGCTTGCTGGCTTTTTTGTCATCTTTCCACCACTCGTGTTAGGCTTAGACCTTGATTTCTGTGCTTCCAACATTGTTGATCATTTCTACTGTGACACAACTCCACTCCTTCAGCTTTCTTGCACAGACACACAGCTCCTGGAGACAATGGGATTTGTCTCAGCTTTGGTGACACTCTTACTCACACTGGTAATGGTGATCATATCCTACACCTACATTGCTATGACAATTCTAAAAATCCCTTCAACCAGCCAGAGGAAGAAGGCTTTCTCTACATGCTCTTCTCACATGATTGTAATATCCCTCTCATATGGCAGCTGCATCTTCATGTACGTTAAACCTTCAGTAAAGCAGAGAGTATCTATTTCCAAGGGAATTTCTGTGCTCAATACCTCAGTGGCTCCACTTCTGAATCCTTTTATCTACACCTTGAGGAATCAGCAAGTGAAAAAGGCATTCATTAATACAATCCACAGGATTGCATCTTTCTTAAAGAAATGACTATACTATTTCATTATATGAAGGAAATGAAGAAAGGAGATTTAAATGACACTAATTATTCCTAAGATAAGTCTGGTTCACTTTCCTTATTTTGTTTTGTTATTCATTTTATATCTCCAAGAAAATTTTGCTCTAAAGAAGGTAATTTTATGTTTTGGGGAGCATGGATTTAATTAAACTTAGGGCTTTATACATGCTAAAGCAACACAGTACTATTGAGCTTTGATCTCACCTGTACATAATCCAAAAATCTAAAGACATTTTTTTTCCTAAATGTAACCTTCCTCTTTTTTCTAAGTGAGAAATAAGAGAAAATGGCATTACTTTTTTAACATCTCTTTGCTAAAGAGATGTTATAGTTATGATTTAGAATTTGACTCAGTTGTAGAGGAATTGCCCAACATAAATTTACCTGGTTTTGATCCCTTACACTACAAACTACAAAAAATGAATTTTAAAAATCCAATTAGTCAAAACTATGAAATTTTGTTTTATTTTATGTTATACTTAGTGTATTGTTTAATGGGAACATTATTATGCTACTCTGTGTTTGTAAATATTTGTATAAAGCTGAGGTATTATTTAATATTTATTTTTATTTACATTCTTCTAATTTTTAAAGTGTATTTCATTCATAGAAATTGATAACTAGCAAAATGGCTTACCAATTTAGCAGTAGTTGCTAATCCTTACTACTTGAGTTTTGTCCCTGTGCACACAGGGCAAATTGACAGAACCGACTTCACAAAAAATATCTGATCTCCTTCAAAGGTAGTGCTACTTTTTCTTATACACACATAGATTCAGAGACAAAGTAAATAAATAAAATTTAATAATTTTCAAGATAAAAAGACAATTGTGGCAGAGTTTATCCTTTATTGTGGTTGCTCATCTTGAAATATATATACATATATATACATATATGGTAATTGTTTAAAATATTTTATGGAAAATACTTATTTAAGACTAATGTTCTATTTATATTTGACAAATATTTCTAGATGTATATAAATGGAACTGTGGAAGTCTTATTGTTCACTTTTAATCTTAGTAATACAATAGATATTGATGCTTGCAAAATTTTGAGTAACTTACTATACTCTTTGAGATCATGAAAGATAATTTGTGAATGATTACTAAATAAAAACAATGCTAATTCTATCACTTATTTTTAAACTTGCTTTTGTGATGTATATTTCAGACATAACTTTTTGATACACATAAACAAATGAACAAAGAGAGAAATATATATATATTGTAGATGCTCCATTCAACTTGTAAAACAAAAAAGTTTCAAAATCAAGTCCTCCACTTAAGGGGAATTTTTAACATTAATCAACATCAAATGGGGACTCCAAAGTTAATTTGTGTGTAGTTATCAAAATTTCAAAAAGTAAATATAATGGACAATAATACTTTTGCAGATATACATCGTATTCTGTGAGCTGCTTTATAAATACATGTAGTTTTGTGATTTACTTTTCACACTGCAGTTTTTGAAATGTAAATCCTTTTTAATTTTTAAAATTTTTTATTCAAAAGCCAATAATAATTGTTTTGTTTGAAAATTGGAATGTTTAAACACAAACACAGCTTCTGAAAGAATTTTTTTAAAAAAAATACACACTTTTCCTTCTTGAACAAAGAACAATGGAGTGGGGTGGAGTCGTAAGATTAATTTAGGAAGTAAGATGACTTCAGGACAGTAGGTATGATCTTGTTCTTAAAGAAGAGTTCATGGAGTATTATTACTGTACTTCATAACTTACACATGTTATGTTTTAAATACACATTTACTCCTTCAAAACTAAGATTTGGAACAGTCTTATCAAATTTTGTAAAATTTCAAAAACACCTAGTGTTCCTGAAATTTAGATCTGTGTTGTTCTAAGTAAGATCTTAGTATATTATGACTAGTTTTTTTAATGGTATTTCCTCCTGGTTGTTTGTGAGATATGACATTAATATCTATTTAAGTTCAAAGTTCAGAAATCTATGTCTGTATCTCTAGCTGAGAACATCTAGATTGAAAACTAACATGAAAAGTCTGTAGAATATTACTCAGCATGCTTTTACTAAGTATTTCACAGTATTTACTATTTACTTTCCTAACATAGTTTTCAGCAGTCTTGATGAATAACTTTTTCTTGGTAGTCTTGCTTTCTCACATTATGAAAGTACAGGTTTACACAAATAGATAACATGATAATATAGTAAATTACATTTGAAATGTTCTGATCTGATTTGGTTGTTGATTCCAATAGATAATCATAGAGGCAGCAATGCTATTTGAGGAGAAGTAGAAAAATAGATGTTCAGCTGTTTGGAAGGCAGCTGAGAGAAAAGAGTAGCACTGATCCATGTTGACATGAATCAGTAGAATGAAAAGAAATGATAAACTCTCATAAACTGAAGGTAGGTCATGGGTAGAAATCTTCATGCATACTGGTCTGTTATTTAGGAATCTTACTAGTAAAGTCTTCTGAGGGTGTCTGTGCTAGTCTAAACTGTATAAAGACAAGTTCTGCTGATTTCCCTGTCTCCCATGGTGCATAGAGCTATCATTCTGATGGGAAATATTGAGGCAGTGGCTGTGGTACTCATTCCCTGCATGATACTACTCATCCCTTGCCTAGTTTTGTTCCACATTAGAGAAGATCTGTACCCCATAGCAGTCACACCACAGTCCTATCAGTACAGGTCCCATCCACAAAACCACAACATGGTTGGTATGAATCTGGAGGGTTTTTTTCTTTTCTTGTGGAATAAAGAGTAAGCCCTTTTGTCTTGTGAATCTTGTTTGGGGGAAAAATGTCCATATTGCTATCAGTTGGTGCCTTGCCCAAATTATTGCATATCCTATAGCCCAATGGTTTTTCTGACTCCTTCCCAAGAGATTTTGTTTTAAAACCAGCTTTTGACTATTTTGAGGATGAAATATGACTCTGGACATGGATAGAGACATGACTGGAACTACTCTGTCTAAAACCACTAAAATAGAATATACTAGCACATGGCTTATTCTCAAGAGTATAAAGAACATAACCCCTTAAATTTATCAGAAAAAGTGAGATGATAGTAGGACATGAGCATATTGAAATCTTATCAGAGGAACTATATCGAATGATTTTAGACCATCCTAGATCAAAAAAAAAAAAAAAAAAAGGATTTACTTCCCTGATTTGACTTCATAAAGAAGTGAATATCTCACATTGAAATAGTAATGTGCCCCATCAGCTTGTCCAATGATTACCCAAATGCAGAACAAACAAGAAGAGGATTCTTGACTTCCATAAGAATATCATTCCCTCCAATGACTTTGCCTATTTTGAGCCAGTTTGCAGATTGAGAAATCATGAATGGATGGATAGGAAAGTGCCCCCCAGGAAGGACATTGATAAAATGCCTGAATTTTACTTTTAGCCTTTCTCCAGAGCTTCCCCAGAGCCTTTGTCCAGACCATCTCTACTTCCTTTTACAAAGGTAAGTGTATACTGGGGAAAAGGATCAGACTTTCCAATATCTACTGGAGTTTGGTTTTGAATTGACCCTGATTCTGGGAAACTCCATGAAATATTATGATCCAAGAAACAATATGATCCTATGAAAGTTAGATGATTAATAGAACTTTCACTGAAATCCAACTCACAGTGGGTCCAGTGGATCCCCAAACTCATCCTGTGGGTATTTCTTTAGTCCCAGGATGTATAATGTGTCATAATTTCTATATTGGTTCCCAAAACTGTAGCATAAGAGCTATTTTGTTGGAAAGATTTAATGGAAACGTTTTCAATTGCCTCTGCCAGGGAAAATACTGAGACAAAACCAGTATTGCCTCTCTGGAGGAACTGCAGATTTAGTGCTAGCATCAGGACTAGAAAGAAGCGGTGGTGCTTCCCACTGTATCCCTTCAATTCTCCTATTTGGCCTATGCAGAAGTCAAATGAATAACAACTACAGTTCAGTATTTCAAACTTAGTAAGTAAATAGAATGACCAAGTCTGTTGACAGTCAGCTTTCTTCCACAGACATCCTTATTGTTAATGAACACGTGTACACAGTGGCTATGGTAGAATTGAGGTTATTCATGAGTCCAACAATATGGACTTTCAGTCACCAAGACTGACCTGCCTACAGCTGTTTTAGAGTATCAAGTCTGCTAACAGAGAAAAACACTGAGCCCCAGGGGCACTATTCTCCAGGGTGATCAATAAGCTACCTAGTAGCAGATTGACTACATTGAACCACTTTCTTCATGGAAAAATCAATGCTTTGTCTTAGCCAATACTCTAGTTATGAATTTGCCTTTCCAGCATGTAATGCTTCTGCTCAAACCAGTATCCATGGACTTAATAGAATTCCTTGTACATTGTCATGGTATTCCACATAGCATTGCTTCTGACCAAGGGTCTCATTTCATAGACAAAGAAGTGCAAAAGTGGTCCCATGCTTATGGAATCCACTATTCTTACTATTTTTCCCACCTTTCTGAAGCATCTGGCCTGAAAGAATAATAAAATAACCTCTTGAAGATGTAGGTACAGTACAGTGCCAATTAGGTAGAAGTGGGCTGGTGAACTGGGTCAAGATTCTCTAGAAGGTAGTATAGGTTTTGACTCAGCATCCAGTATATGGTATTGGATCCAAAACCAGGATGCATAGATCCTAGAATAAGGGTTGGAAAACAAAATGGTTCCACTCACTATTACTCCTAAGGACCCATTAAAAAAAAAACTTTGCTTACTATTGTGAAGACGTTAAATCCTGATGGCCTAAAAGTTTTAGTTCCAGAGTGGGGAACATGCCTGTCAGGAGATACAGCACACATTCTACTAAAATGGAAACTCAGATTTCCACCTGGTCTCTTTGGGCTTCTAATAACCCTAAGCCAGTAGAGGTAATAGTGTTAGGAGGGGTGATCGATCCAGACTACCAAGGAGAAATTGGATTGCTTGTCTCGAATAGAGGTAAACAAGATTATGTCTGGAGCAAAGTAGATCTTTTAAGGCATCTCTTGGTATTACTATGTCATATGATTAAAGTTAATGGCAAGCTACAGGAACTCAATCCAGGCAGGATGACAAAGTACTCAGACTTTTTAGCAATGAAGGTATAGATAATTCCTCCAGGAAAAGAAGCAAGACCTGCTGGAAGCATTTGCTGAAGGTGGAGAAAATACAAAATGGGGAATAAAGGAAGGTAGCTATAAATACCAGTTAGGGCCATATGACCAGGTACAGAAATGAAGATTATACTTAGCATGAGTGTTTCTACCATATTTTAAGTATATTTTTATGCAGATATTTGTGTTTTCTGTCATTGGTTTCTTTATCATGTAATGTAACACCAATTGAGAGAATATGACTCATATTCACATTTAAGTTTTGATACACTAAATAATGTCCTTTAAGATACATTGGTTCTAAGTGGAGTAATTATGTCATGTTAAGTGCAATTATTACCAAGCTAAATATATACTGTACTTGCATTTGTACATGGGATAGGCATATCATGTTAGACATGATTATGACTTGAAATTTATTTTCATTTTGAAATTAAGTATGATTTAGAGGTATGATTGTGTGTCTAGTTGACAAGAGATTGACTTGTGATGACAATTCTTTTTTGTCAATTTGTCTGCATTTGGAATTAACTAAAAACTCAAGCCATTGGGCATACCTGTGAGGGAATTTTGGTTAATTGGATCATTTGAAATAGGAAGAGTCATCTTTAATTTCACACATTCTCTTGTCAGACTATATAAAGGACAAGGGAAAAAAGGAAGCTTTCTCTCTGACTTCTTTCCTGACTCTTACAGGCAAGTCTATTCCAACACTGGAATTATAACCTGCTTCTATGGAATTCTAAGATATACTAAAGGCCAACTGAGACATTCAGCCTTGTGTACTGAACAGCTTCTGGGTTCTTTGACTTTCCACTGGGAGAGACCATTGGAATATCAGATCATGGCTCACAAGCCACTCTAATAAATTCTATAAAACTAAAGTTCTGTTCTTCTAGAGAATCCTGACCAATACAGCTTGAGTATACACTATAAGGAGTTTATCTCATGTATTAATCATTTCTGTATCATTTTTTGTTCTGTCCAATGAAAATACCAAAGTTCTGACTTGTGGCTGAATATTTAACAAATTCTTTATGGGAGAAAAATATAATCAAATCATTTCATCTTACAATTATTCTATCTTCTCTCAAACAACTAATTTATTTTGAAATATTTAACACTATAGTATTCTGTAGATCACACTTCACATATAAAATTTTTCTTTACTTTTATTTCCTGAAGCAAGGCTGTGAATAAAATGTCCCAAACATATGTATCAAGCATGTTTAAATGTTAATAATGCTTAAAACTTATGTGTAACATTTTTATAAGCTATTATTTAAATTGAATATAACCAACCAGGTTCGTTTTTTCTTTCTCTTTACTTATTTATATTCTCTTTCCTTGGTGTAACAATTGAAAGATAAACTGTACCCACAGCTTTTAAAACCCCTATTCATAAGAAAATATATCATTATAAATAACTCATTTTATACAAGGGATTATGAAGCTATTGGATCTTCTGTTAGAATTACATATTCTAATTCTTGTAAACTAAAAGCAAAATATATTCTAACAATTTTATGCGTGTGATCATTATGTTTTATAAATTGACAAACCTAGAAATAGCCAGGAAGAAGGAATTTCGAGTGATAAACTGCATGTATCAGATTAGCCTATAGACAAAGCTGATTGCACTTTCTTGATTAATATCTGATGTTGTGGTGACATCACTGGGCCAAGTTCTGGAGTGCTGTAATAAAATATGCTAGGAAAGCCATAGGAAAAAGCCAGTAAGCAGTGTTCCTCCATGCCTTCTTTTTCAGTTTCTGCCTCCAGGTTCCTTTCTTAGCTTCCCTCAAAGGACTGCAGCCCAGGATATGTAAGCCAAATGATCCCTTTCTTTCCAATGTTGCTTTTGGTTATGGTCTTTATCACAGTGATAAAAACTAAACTAAAACTCTGTGTGTGTGTGTGTGTGTGTGTGTGTGTGTGTGTGTGTGTGTGTGATGAGGGAAAGGCTTATATGCCATGGCACACATGCATGTAGAGGACAAGTGACTGATATTTACTTTGGTCCTTGCCTTCCACTCTAATTGGGATAGGGTTTTCCTGTTTGCTACCTCTCCAAGACTAACTGGCCTTCAAGCTTTGAAGGAATTTCCTGTCCTTTTCCTCCCATTTTAGCAGTTTAGGATTACAAATGCATACTAATGTGCCTGACTTAATATGCCTTCTGGGAATTTGAACCCAGATCCTCATGTTTTTACAACAAACACTTACCCTCTTAAGATATCTTTTAAAGATATTCAAGTATTCTGTAAATTTAATGCTTTTCTATGATAGTTGAAGAGCAGAAGACAGAGCCTTTAAGGTTATTATACCACTATCTGAATGCATATGAAAGATAAAGGTAATTAATAAGGAAGAGTTCTGGTGGGTGTAGTCCAGAGGAATCATAGCAGTGTATAACTGGCCTCTAAAATGTTTCTAAAACTCAAGAAAAGTAGGGTGCTCCACAGTCACTGTTTCCTTCATCTCTCTTGTTTAAACTTAGTAGGAAAAAAAATGGACTGAAAAAATGAAAGACATTAACTGAATTGCAAATTCATTTTATTGAAAGTTTTGAGTGTTCTAATCGTGTGGATTTTAATAATTAATATTGTCCTGAGAGTCACAGAAACTGGTGATTATATCGAGGGCAATATATAGGGAATAAAGAATTGTTGGAAAAAAACTGAAACTATTCATAGTTTCCTTTTGAACGAAATGAATCTTTTGTTATAAATGTTTGGTTCCATTATTTGAAAGCCAGTTACATATATGCAGTATTTAAATATTTTGTCTTGATTAAGAAAAGAATTTAATGACTAGACTCATCAATGCTCACATAATTTCTCATTTCAGAATCTACAAATCAATGACTATCTTATTCATAGCACATTGTGTAGGCTTATATTTTCAAAACCTACTTTAATAAGAGTTCATAAATGTTTCAACCTCTCCTATAGTACACCAACCAAAGGTAGAGGAGGAAGATGGTTAATACGACAAGGGGAATATGAA
The DNA here is from genome assembly GCA_021653895.1 of Mastomys natalensis. Taxonomy (NCBI): domain Eukaryota; kingdom Metazoa; phylum Chordata; class Mammalia; order Rodentia; family Muridae; genus Mastomys; species Mastomys natalensis. Next base: position 35,970 of record JAJTUV010002836.1, on the reverse strand, counting down.
CCTGTTTAGAAGTAGTTCTTTGGAGTGATTCCAATCTTCATTGTCAGTAGTTCAGTCCACTAGCAAAGTACCAGACATGAATGAGCAGTGGCAGTCCAGAACAAACTATCAGGCTCTGCCTGAGTCTGAAGAAGCAGCAAGAAGTCACCAAAATATCACAAGAAGGTTTTTGGTGCATTCTCTCTATAAAATCACAAGTGAAGATCAGGAAAAAAAAAAAAGCCCAACAAAGACTAGCAAAGCAAACCAATGTCAGAGTATTATCAACAAAGATCAATATCAGTGAAGCCCAAAGCTGACCAGCAAAAGGAACCAATGCCAAAGTGTCATCCACAGTCTTTTGGGTTATATTTATACCCTTCCCAAAAATTACCTGTCCTCTCAATCATCCACTCCAGCAAAATATCACCAGGCAACTTTCAGAAAAACACCATATGTCTGTTCTGAGCACAACATCCTCTCAGGTGTCTGCTTCAGCAAAACATCCTCTCATAAGACAGTTTCCAGAAAAATACTATATGACACAACAGAGTCTCCAAAGAAACCAAAAATTTCTGCTTCAATATTGCTATCAAACTTTGAATTAAAACATCCATTCTTAAACCTATATAACATGCAACATTTACAGAAACTATCTATTTTACCTTCAGAGCTTCTCCTTTGTTAGTATTCTAAAATTTTTCAACTATTTTAGTAAGATAACCACTAGTTCTCCATAAAGATATATGTAAAATAACCTTTGTATTTTGGAAGAGAATGCTTGCCTTTTTAAGGAAATAGATGTATTTCCTAATGGTAAGAACAAACTGTCATTTCAAAGAAATAAATAAGAAGAATTAACCCTGAAGATAGTTGAAATTTAAAGTATTTTTAAAAATATAATGTTATTAATAGAATGATGCTTGCTAAGGTCATGAAAATATTTCATACACTGTAATTCTATTGTGCATACATATCTGCATGTGTGTACACATTCATGTAGAGGGCAAAGGTCAATATCTAGTGTTTTCACCAGTTGCTTTCTTCCTTATTATAAATTTCTTTAGTAGGTGGGTGTTTGTACCTGTTCCATACAAACATGGAGGTCAACTCTTGCTTCTCTTATTACAAATGTTATAAAGATAAAATATTTCCGTTTCATTTTCATTTCTATATCATAATAACTAGCACTACATTGTACCAATTTGAAATAGGAAGTCCAAGTTTTATCTTATTCCTCATTTGAAAGTTTAAGGCATTTCAAACTAGACATGTTTAAATTAAATGTATAATAATGTTTGGCTGAAAATATCATCAAAACTTTTTCTTCTGTATGTTAGCATTAATATCTACAACTTCCATTCTTTTGTGGATGAAAAAATCTTAGGCTTCTTTTTTTAGCATATGTCTATTGCTTTATCTTTCATAAAATAGTGAGTTTTACAATAGAAAATGATAGTAACTTTATTAATTCTTTATTTACTCTGCTAAAATCCAACCACTATCTTTGACCATTTATTTGTCACTCCCATGTACATTTAGTCAGACTTGCTTATCTTTTCCAGTATTCAATCCTAGTGAAAACTGCAAATTTCATTGTATCACCAACATATTTAAATAGAAGTGATGGTCTCCATTTCTCTCAGACAAAAGACCAAATAATTTTCTACCTAATTAGTCCTGTATGATCTGATACCTATTGTGTTTATCAACCCTATCTATTACATGTTTATTTTATGCAATTTTGATGACTTTCTGTGGATTTTCAGCTCTGAAAATAACTGATTAGGAAGAATAAATTTTATTAAGCATGAAGTCATACTATTGGGGGCCTCCTTAGCTTCAGAGACTCTATCTTGTATATAGTCTCCATTTTGTATTAGACTAAATTCTAAGAAACAGCTGAATTCATAGAAATGGCTTCTGTTACCAAGTGTCCCATATGAACCTAGAACACAATTTCCCACCCTACGTTTTGTTGGTTAGAATCCAACTGGGACTGATAAACAGCCATTGACATCTGTTATCAAGAAAACCATCTGGGGTACTTGACAGGTAGTAACCCACTTAAGATACCAGGAATAAAAAAATAGCTGAGAACTCCCCTGGGTATTGGGGCTCTCACCCTCTCAGAGTAGATGGGGAGAGGGCATAGGGGAAGGATTGTGGGAGAGATTGACTGGGAAGGGGGCAGCAAGTGGATGCAAAGTGAATAAGTAAAAATAAATAAATGAATGAATATATAAATAAATAACAGTGGGAAACATGCAATATGTATGTACCCAGTTGGTTGCCTCTACCCTTGCCCCTAATTCAATTAATTGGTAAATTTTTACTTTAAAAAGTTTGGTTTGTTCTGCCCCTTTCCCCAACCGCTAACTTGGTTTGGATCCTGAACCTAGCCATCTCCCTGAATAAAGGTACTTTTGCTAGCTTAAAATTGGTTTTCATAGTGTATTATTTTCCAAATTCTAGGATTCTAACAAAACTATTGAGAGTGAAGCAAAAGCATAGACATAGACCATGAATTCAGTAACATGGTATTGTTACTAAATCACTCTCACCGATAATCAACTAAGTTGGTTTGTGTTTTAAGCCCAAGATTTTTGTGAAAAGTAGAAATATGCAGAATGTTCAATGTGTATTTTATTTAACAGTTTACTTTCCAGAAGTTAGAGTTAAAAATCCTATATTACTCCAACATCAGAGACACTTTTGTGTGTGTGTGTGTGTGTGTTATCTGTGTGTCCTGAGCAGATTCTTTGCTTTGCTTCTTACTAGAGAAATACACCTCCCCAGTCCCAACTGCAAGTTAGCACTATGAAAGACAGGGATGGGCAGGAGGACATAACCTTGAAGAGACACTCTGAAAGGTTGACACTGGAAGTTTTAATTAAAACTCTGGAGTGTTGGCCTTCCTGTTCAGGTGAGAAGGTGCCCTAGGACTTAGAAGCCCAGGAACCATATAACTTTGAGGAGAGAAAGCATCCCAATAGAAGGACATCCTGAGACACAATCGCCCAGGAACCACAGCTCTAGGATGGGACAGTATCCCAATAAAAGAGCAGGAAGGTTGTTCTCAGCTAATCTCAGGAGCTCAGGAACCTCAGCCCTGCTCCTTTTCTTTGCTTTCTCCCCTCTCATCATTGCTTCTTGGCTTCTTTCCATGAGAAAGTCACACCAGGCAGCAAATCTTATAAAAGATATTTATTGGGAGTGCCCAGGGTGTAGAGGGTTAGGTGAGTGCCCCTTATCTCAGGAGAGGACAGCAGGAAACTGAGCAAACAGAGCCTTTGTTTTGGGGGATTGAGGGTGGTATAGCTTTCTAGGGCAGATATTTCCAGGGTGTGAATTGGTGGGATTTCAAGTCCTGAGCTTTTGGGAGCTCAGGGATTGGTGGGTTTTCCTGTTCAGGGACTGATGGGTTTACAAAGTATACTAAAAGTTTACAAAAGGAGTTCACTGCAGGGATTCCTGCCACTTGGGTGGCATGGATAGCCAACACAAGAGTTTTTAGAAATTATACTGTTTTTTCATGTTTGGTTGTTGTCTCTTAGCTAGGGTCTCTACTACTACTACAACAATATACTATGACCAAAAAGCGAGTTGTGAAGGAAAGAGTTTATTCAGCTTATACTTCCACATTGCTTTTCACACCAAAGGAAGTCAGTACAGGAACTCAAAAAGTGCAGGAACCTGGAGGCAGGAGCCATGCAGGAGTGCTGCTTACTGGCTTCTTCCCCTGGTTTGCTCAGCCTGCTTTCCTATAGAACTCAAAGCCATCAGTCCAGGTAAGGTACTATTCACAATTCACAAGCCTACCCCAAACCCCACTGATCACTAATTGAGAAAATGTCATCCAGCTGGATCTTACAGAGACATTTCCTCAACTGAGGCTATTTCTTCTCTGATGACTCTAGTTTGTGTCAAGTTGACAAAAAAGCCAGTACAAAGGCCTACTCCTTTCTGAAGGAAAATGGAAGGAGAGTTGATCTGGGAGAGAAGTTGGGGGAGCTGGGAGGAATAGAGAGAGTCAAAATTGTAGGGATATTGTATGAAAGAAGAATCTATTTTCAGTTTTAAAAAGTGGAAGAATATTATCATTTCTATTAGAGTTGACCTTAAATGGAAAGAAATATCTCTAGTTCTTTTGTATGCTATAGCCCAAGAAAAAAGAGTAACTTGAGAGCATTGTCAATGGAAAGAAACCATTGCACATTATGAGCTATGATAGAAACCTGTAAATACAGTTTTACTAACATTCTAGAATATTCATTGCACAAAATAATATATTCTCATGTGTCTATCATTTGTCCACATGATTTTCAGAATAGATGTTTTTCTGTTGATCTGTTTCTCTTTACTATGACAGGATATGCGATCATGTTGGGGTCCAGGAATGGCCTCACAAACCACACAAACACTAATCTCCATCAGACAGGGATAGTTTATTGAGCCTACCCCCAGGACTGATTGATCAGAGCTCTGGTCCAGAATCAGGAAGTGAACCGTGACATTGAGTTAAGATCCTACAGGATTTTTAAGCCTACAATCCTCAAACATCTTTGCCAACTTATTTCACCAATTAGGATTTAGGGATAGGGGATTTCCTTAGGAGCCTGTCTTTGTTGTACATTTATCATGTTCCCATTGGTTGGGGTATTCAACTGCGGCAGGGGACTTGCCTTGTATAATATTCATGTCCTAACTTGTCTACCAAGATAGGACTTGTCTAACATTGATGCCTTAACTTGCCAACCAGGATGTCAGTTACCCACATACACTTCTTTCTGCCAAGTAAAATTTCAGTTTCCAGGGAGGACTGAGGAACTTAAACTCCATCCTAGTCAAAATGGAAGTCTTACTTTAAATAGATGCAGATGTCTCTCTTATGTTGGTGTCCATCCTAGGGGCAGCTTACAAAAGCAAATACCATAAAAGCTTATACATAGGTACAGGAAGTACTGCTGGGTGGTTGGTTTAGCCATGGCACACACTTCTAATCCAAGAGCTAATAAAGTTAACTCAAGATCAAAAGGCAAGGAAGCAACCAAGCTGACAGGAAGTGAACATAAGTAAACAGAAGGGAGGGTCTTTTGAGTTGAAAGGTATTTAAGCTGCACAAAGAAAGAAAAAGAGCTTTTTCCTTTTGGGCCATTGATAGAGTAGGAAGGCCAAATGGACGCTTTCTCTGGCTCTCTGAGCTAGCTGGCTTTCACCACAGCATCTGGCTCCTGAATTATCATTTGGAAAATCAAACATCTGGGATTTTGTTTTAAAACAACAATTAACTATGTGTATATTCATGATGTGAACTACTATAAAGTAAAGAGAGGTTTATTTTAACACTCACATCCTGAAATTCAAGTCCAAGTTCGCACTGAGGTTTCCATTGATTTGTTTGTTTGTTGTGTCTTGTGACACATGATAAGAGGAGAAAATCATGGTAGGAGTATGCCTAATTGCATCTTGTTCAAAAAAAAAAAAGTATGGCAAAAAAAGAAAGAGAGGAAGAGAAATAGGGGAGTTAAGAGGAGGAGGCAGTCAGGACAGTTCCCTTTGGTCACAGCTTCAGTGTCCTGAGTAAGAACAAACATCTCAAAAGTACCACCATCTATGATGCTATCTGAGGGACCAAAATCTTACAAAGGTAGGCCTTTGGGGAACATCTGTCCAAATGGCAGTACTCTCCCCACCGCACACACCCCCAACACACAGTGTTTAAGAAATAATTATGTAATAATTTAAAAAAACATTCTAAATATAATAACTATAAGTGCTACTGCCTGGATTTTAACCATTTTTGTTTTCTGGTGGTATAGATTGAACTTAGGACCATACTTATGCAATTACATTAGATATTGAGCTATATTTGGTCTAAATAATTATTAAGTTATAAATTAATTCACTATTACAATTTAATTTTTGACTCTATAAAGCAATGCATATGTAAAATTAAGCAAATATTTTCTCCTCAGTTTCTACATTCAGTTGCCACTAGTCAAGAACAAGTAGAAAATAGTTGCTGATAACAAGTGCAGTGATCTGGCAGTAGCATTGCTTCACCTGTAAAAGTAATAATCTACAATAGGTATATATAGCCACAAATTTACAGCAAATTGTACACATCTTCAATTGCATTCATTCAAATTGTTTACTTGCAACAAATACCTTTGTAAATAAAAAAAAAATTACTTTACAACTACATTTTCACATTACCAGTACTGTGAGTGTGCTTTATATTATGTAAACAGTGAAAAATTGAGACGACAAAAAGCTCCGCAGCGACATCTGGTGGACAGACCTCACAAGGTTGTAGCTGATCATGTCTAAGCACTTTCTTGATAGATAGATAGATAGATAGATAGATAGATAGATAGATAGATAGATAGATAGATAGATGATAGATAGATAGATAGATAGATAGATAGATAGATAGATAGATAGATAGATAGATGTTTGTCCACTTTTTATTGGATATTTTATTTTACATTTCAAATGTTATCCCCCTTTTCTGTTTCCCCTCCGGAAATCCCCTATCCAATCCTCCCTCCCCTTGCTTCTATGAGGGTGATCCCCCACCTATCCACCCACTCCCTTCTCGCCTCCATGGCCTTCCCCTACACTGAGGCATCGAGCCTTCCGAGGACCAAGGGCCTCTCCTCCCATTGATGTCTGACAAGGCCATCCTCTGCTACATATGTGGCTGGAGCCATGGGTCCCTCCATGTGTATTCTTTGGTTGGTGGTTTAGTCCCTAGGGGTCTTGGGGGAATCTGATTGGTTGATATTGTTGTTCGTCCTATGGTGTTGCAAACCCCTTCAGCCCCTTCAGTCCTTTCTCTAACTCCTCCATTGGGGACCCTATGATCAGTCCAATGGTTGGCTGCAAGCATCCACCTCTGTATTTGTCAGGCTCTGGCAAAGCCTCTCAGGAGACAGCTATATCAGGCTCCTGTCAGCGAGCACTTTTTGGCATCTGCAATAGTGTCTGGGTTTGGTGCCTGTATATGGGATGGATCCCCAGGTGGGGCAGTCTCTGGATGGCCTTTCCTTCAGTCTCTGCTCCACACTTTGTCTCCGTATTTCCTCCCTTGAGTATTTTGTTCCCCCTTCTAAGAAGGACTGAAACATCCACACTTAGGTCTTCCTTCTTCTTCAGCTTCATGTGGTCTGTGAATTGTATCTTGGGTATTTCAAGCTTTTGGTTTACTGAATCTTCAATGAAATATTTGACAACAACTTGTCTCTGGAAATATAAAAGAAAATGAAGCCCAAATTGAGTAAGAATCATAACTTGCTGCTATTTTAAAAAGTATTCCTCTTGAGACTAATATACCACTCAGGAATATAATTCCCTATGGTCTCTTGTAAGGTAAAAATGCTGAGTATGCTATTATGTCACAATGGAATTATAGGCAACCTGAATACCAACAAGAAGAAAAGTTACCTTTTATTCTAGGTATGACCTCCAAGTCAAAATTTCTTGGATAAATACATCAATACAGTGTAAAGAAGATGAAGGTTATAGATATTCTTAGATCATATTTTTCTAATGGTTAACATTCTGTTTCACTTAAGTGAGAATAGGACATATATGAACTTGCAAATATGTTGCTAGGAATATTTTTTCTGCTAGGCACTCAAGTGTAGTTTTGAGAATGGTTCTAGAGGTCAGAAAATCAGAACAGAATACTTTGTATGCAATTTTACAGTGCTTTGTAATATAACATCTTTATATGTCAAGTATTAAATAGATTGATACATTATTAGTATATCTATATGATAAAGAAAATTAGAAAATACATTTAAAAGTATATTTTAATCCACATTTCTTTGAAAATAGAATATCCACAACAGAAATGTGCATCTTCATAGGAGTTGTGAGGTCTCTGTTTTCTTGTTAGCACACTGATAGAGGGGAAGTTCCATTGTGGAGAGTAATTGAGACCTGTAGCAGCAGACTGTGTCCTGTGGGACTATCTGCCTACTCTATTGTCTTCACAGATGTATAATTCTGAGCTCATGAAGAATGGAAGACTGTCCCTCTGCATTGGATTCACATTGGTGGTCTTTTCCTCTCAAGTAGAGCTACAGCTTGTCCTTTTTTTTGTCTTCTTGGTAATCTACTTATTTACTATGGGGAGAAACTTCACCATCATCTGTGTGATCTGGACCACCCTTTCCTGCACATGCCCATGTACTTCTCCCTGTCCAACCTCTCCTTTCTGGAGATGTGTTATATCAGTAGTGTGGTGCCTCAGATGTTGGTGCACCTGCTAGTGCAGCTCAAGACCATAAGTGTGGGAGGCTGTGCAGCTCAGATGTATGTGTTCACCATCCTGGGGCTGACAGAATGCTGCCTTCTGGCAGCCATGGCTTATTATTGCTTTGTGGCTATTTGTTACTCACTGCATTATACTCCATGGACGGGCCTTTTGTCTGTTTGAAGTTGTCTGGGGCATTTTGGATGAGTGGGATCCTGGTAGAATCAGCTGAGACCACCTGGGTCTTTATTCTGCCCTTTTGTGGAGCAGGAACAACTCAGCACTTTTTTGTGACATCATGCCTGTGATAAAACTAGCTTGTGTGGATACCTTCCAGAATGAGTTTGCCATGTTTATATTTTGCATTATTTTCATTATGACTCCCTGTATTTTCATTCTGTGCTCCTATGTCCACATTATTCTGACCATCTTGAAAATGCCCTCAGCAGTGGGCAGACACAAAGCTTTCCTCACCTGCTCCTCTCATATCCTGATTGTTTCTCTTTTCTATGGCACTGCCTTGTTCACTTATCTCCAACCCAAGAGTTCACACACACCAGACACAAACAAACCTACTGCTCTCATGTCCCCTGCCCTGAATCCTGATACTTACACCTTGAGGAACAAAGAAGTGAAAGAAGCCTTTCAAAAGGTAATATAGAGGAAACTTCATAGACAAATAGACTAATTTAGTATAAGCAGCTGAAACTGTCTCAAATGTTTGGAAATATTCTGCAACTTTTTGACCTCTTTACCAACATATGTTGTCATTGAAGCACTAGTAGCCTAACAACCAGAAGACATTTAAAATGTTGCATATTTCAACATTAATGATGAAAGGAGAATATCTAATAGGATCATTCAATTGTTTAATCATTCATTCATTCAAATATTTTGTAGTGCTGGTATTCAACCCAACAACTCTACATACTTGACAAGCACTCTACCATCAAGCTCCATCTCCATCTTTCTTCTCACTTTTGTATTTTCAGACTGGCCTTGAAGTTATTCTGTAGCTCAGAAAGGACTTGAACTCATGATTTTCTTCCTCAGTATCCTGACAAAGTTGGGAGCACAAACCTACACCAACCAACTTTGGTTGAAGTATCCCATACATCACAGCTATCATTATTTTTAAATAGGTACATACAACTTGATCTTGTGACATAAATATTGTAAAACACAATCTTAAATTTTATTTCTTTTTATATGCTCATAGCTATGGAAACTGCACAGATGTTACCAGAAATCATTGCTTAAAATTGATCTTAGGTGCATGACATCTGACATCATTGCTATCCTGCTGGCAACTTCTGACTTCTGGAAATGCATTCAGTGAAGTTTGGCTACTAGAAAGCATTTGGGTTTGGACATTGAAGATGATAAGTTAAAATTGAGTGGTATAAGAGGTAGCATTGTTAATAAAAGGTAGAAATTATCTACACAGACATATTTGATATATCTGTATTAATTGTTTTTATACTAAAAGAGGATGAAGTACAGGTGGTTTTAAAAATAAATTTGTTTAAACATGAAATAAGAACTTTATCTGAGTGAGTGAAGAGTTTGATCAGTTACTAACATTAATGGTTACTTTTCTAAAAGATGCAAGTTTGTTTCTAATCACATACATGGCAGCTCACAACTGTCTGGAACTCCAATTCTATGGGATCCAAGCCCACCCCCATCTTCTGACCTCTACACGCATAAGTTACACGTGATATGTAAGACATATATGTAATCAAAATATCCACACAAATATTTTTTGTTAAAATTATTTAAATTTTTTAACAAAATAAATTTATTACAATAATCATTTTTCTCTGTTTTATGTTTGGCTCTTCATAGTGAAATTCTCAAAGTTCTGAGTTGGAGCTGTGTATCAAACCAACTTTTTAAAATATTTATTTATTTATACTTTATTTATGTATGTGTACATGCATGAGTATAAATGGCAAATTGTAGGTGCTTACGAAGACCGGAGGAGTGTTTCAGTTCCACTGGAACTGGGACAAGCAGCTGTGCACTGCTTGATGTTTAAAGTAGAAACAGAATCCAGGTCCTCTGTAAGATCAGGAAGTGCTCTTAACCACTGAGCCATCTCCTGAGTCATCAGACAGACTTTTTACAGGTGAAAAATATAATCAAATGTATTTTATATATAATTAAATATATTGTATTATGTCAATTCCTTTTTTCTACTTTCTTTAGTACTATTGACTTATTTTCAAATATCTGACAATATTATCTTCCTTAAATAAACTCTCAAATAAAACTATAACCCTGTTTTGTGAGTAAATTGAAGACTGTGAATGAAGGTTCCAAACACATGTCCACATCAAGCATGCTAAATGTTCTTAATTTTTTTTCAACTTTTGAATGAATTTTGCTTATAACTCATTATTTAAACAGAATAAAGTAGCCATTTTCACTATGTCTTTCTCTTTATTATGAGGGGAAGATAAAGTCTACCATCAGGTTCTGAAATAATTTTTGAGGGAAGGAGGGACCTGGGTGGGAGAAAGGACAGGGAGGGGGAAGGGGGAAATGATAAGGTATTGGGTCGGGGAAATAGGACTGATGCCCTGAGGGCCAGCAGAAAGAATGGAAACAGTCAATTTCAGGAGGTAGAAGGTGGGGACTCTCTAGAATGTACCAGAAATCTGGGAGGTGAGAGACACTCAGTACTCAAAGGGAGGGACCTTAGATAAAATGCCCAACAGTGGGAAGAGGAAACTTGTAGAGTCCATCTCCAGTAGAAAGACAGGACATCAAATGAAGAGATGAGGTTGCCATTCCACAGTCAATAACTCTGACCCAGAATTGTTCTTGTCTAAAGAAAAATTGCAGGGACAAAAATGGAGAAGAGACTGAGGGAAAGGAGGTCCAGTGACAGGGCCAAATTGGGATCCAGCTCAAGGGGAGGCTCCAAGGCCTGATACTATTACTGATGCTTTGCTGTGCTTACAAACAGGAGCCTAGCTTGACTGCCCTTCAATAGGCCCAACAAGCAGCTAAAAGAGTCAGATGCAGATACTTACACCCAACCAATGGACAGAAGCCAGGGATGTCTGTGGTTGAATTAAGGAAAGGCTGGAAGAGGCTGAGGAGGAAGGCTACTCCATAGGAAAACCAGAAGTCTCAACTAACCTGGACTCCCGAGATCTCTCAGACACTGAGTCACAAACCAGGCAGCATACATCAGCTGATATGAGGCTCCCAACATATATGCACAGAGGACTGCTTCAGAGAGAGAAGAAGCACCTAACCCTCAAGAGAATTGGGGCCCAGGGAGTGGAGAACTCTGTTGGGGTGTTGGTGAGGGAATGGGAACATCCTCTTATGGACGGGGAGGAGGTAAAGATGAAGAACAGTCAGAGGATAGACCAGGGGGGGAATAATGACTAGACTGTAAAAAAAGACTAAAGAATAATAATTTAAAATTTTAAAAATAATTTTTGAGTAGGAAGTCTATCATTATAAATATTTTTGATAACACAAGTTTATGTTGCTGAGGATGGGAAAGAAGGGGAACATGCCTCCAATGCTTGTGGGAGTGTAGACTTGTACAGCCACTTGGAAATCAATATGGCTGTTTCTCGGAAATTTGTGAACTGATCTACCTCAAGAACCAGCTACACCACTTCTGGGCTTATACTGGACAGACACTTCATTGTACCACAAGGAAACTTGCTCAACTATGTTCATTTCACTTTCATTCATAATAGCCAGAAACTGAAAATAACCTAGATGTATTTCAACCACAGAATGAATAAAGAAAATGTGGTGCATTTACACAATGGAGTATTACTGAGATGTTGGAAAACAAAGGTATCGTGAATGTTTAGGTTACAAATAGCTTTACCACTTCCAAGATGAGATACATAGCATGTATTCATATTCACACATATACTTGTACATAGATGCAGGCTTTTCCTCCTGTCCTCTTTTTTTCCAGAATAATTGCTTTGAGACTGAATTATTATGAATTGCTTGGACCATAGGCTAGGGCTTTTTCCCCAACTAGGTCATAACTTAATTACCCATTTATTCTAAGTTCTTCCACATTATTAGTTACCTCTCCTCAGGCTTATGTTACCATCTCCTCTAGAGTTCAAAGTGAATTTCACTAGTCTGACTCTTTCCCAGAATTCTCTTTCTCTATTTCTCTCCTGGATGTCCCACCTCCTATTTCTTGCCTCAACTCACTGGACATTGGCTTTTTGTTGACAAGTGTCACTTCCATACAGTAAATAATAGATTTTTCTCTACACATGTAGCCATGCAACATGCATACCTACCCTTTTGAAATCCTACCATTCATCATTAAGGGGAAATCTAACTTCTTATAGTATATTTAAACTTTAAAGTATATTTATTACATATATCACAAGAGGTAAACCAATAATGGCCATTGGTTTGAAAGAGTGGGGAGAGGTTCAAAAAAAACCTCAAAAAAGTTATTGACAAAAGATATGAAAGAAAATGGTTCCTCGTCGATCTAGAATGTAAAGAATAAAATGTTGAGGGAACCAATGAAATGTTTCCTTAATGTACATCTCTTCTGAAAATTGGGCAGCTCTCATCTCCACCGTGTTACCACTATTTGATATAACAATTTGTACAACCAAAGTTGATAGTACTTCCACAGACTACAGATGAGAAAGACTATGACAAATTTTATTCCTTTTCTTGAGATATTTTAAAATCATGTTATGAACTGAATGTAGAATTCACTGAAACTAACGTAATTATTTTTTTAATTAGTTTTAATTTTTTTTCTTTTTTATTGGTTATTTTATTTATTTACATTTCAAATATTATTCCCCCTTCCCAGTTTCTCCTCCGCAAAACCCCTATCCCATCACTCCTCCCCCCTGCTTCTATGAGGGTGCTCCCCCACTCTCCCACCCACTCCTGCCTCACTGCTCTAGCATTCGTCTACATTGGGGCATCAAGTCTCCACAGGACCAAGGGCTTTCCCTCCATTGATGCCAGATAAGCTGCTACATAAGCAGCTGGAGCCATGGTCTCTCCAAAATTTTTCATATAACACTTTTTCATATACTTTATTCTACCTTACCTCTCCCAAGTATATAACATGTGTAGAGAAGACTTTAGGAATTTTTAAGGACAATACTGAAAGAAAGAGAACATCTTATAAAGAAGATTGCAACTGAGTCACTATTAGAATTGATAAAATAGGTGGGGAAACTTGTAAATTCTCTTTTATTTCTTCATGTAAAACGATGAGGCCATACCCAAGCTTTACAAATACATGGCTTGGGCTGTGCCCAGAGCATCTCTATCTATCACTAGGCCTAGGCCTGGAAGCGTCTAGCCTCCATCTGCTAACCTAGACCTAGACTGTTTCAGCCTCCAAGACTTACTGCTGAATAAAATCATCCTTTGTACCTCTTCCTGAACTCTGGTTACTGGTCAATTCAGCTGTTCTGGCTCAAACTCCTCTTCAAGCTGCTTATTCAAATTGGCTTCTCTTGGCATCTGATTGAATTATTGTGCTTGGAAAAACTGCCGTTGAACTCCACAAGTTGAACTAAACAGACTTCATTGACTGCAACTAAACAGAACTGAATGGAACTTCATAAACTATATTCAACTGCATTCAACTGGACTATATGGAATTCAACTGAACTCAACTCTACCACCCCTGCACTGCTCTTAAGTAACCTCTCTTTCCTCTCTTTTCTTGTGAGAGTTTGGCACATTTATAACTCATTCTGTCAAATCTTTCTCTGATCCATCACTTTGTCTCTCCCTCAATTAAATGTCATTGGGGGAGGATTGAAGTTATGTACCAAAGGTTTGTCTGTATTTCAGCCAGAGGGATTAAAGATGTGTACAAAAGGTGTATCTGTATTACAGCTAGATCATACAGACCTAGGTCTTTGCCAGAGTAGCCATGTTGCTGGACTAAAATTCTTCAGAAAATCATCATGGCCATTCACAGGCACTAACTTCTTTTTTATTATTATTTTATTTTATTATTGTTTTCCCCAAGTACACCCCTTACACAGTATCCTCTTCCTCCTCTTTTCACATTCCCTCTTTTTCTCTCCCCCAGATTTATTCCTCCTCCATTTTTCTTCAGAAAAGAGTAGGATTCCTGTGGATATCAGCCAAACATGGAATAACAAGATAACTAAGGCTGAGCAAGGCAACCCAGTAGCAGAAAAAGAGTCCCCAGAGCAGATAAAAAAAGAAGCCAGAAACACCCACGTTTGCTGTTAGGAGACCCACAAAATTACCAATCTAAGAACTATAATATCTACAGAGGTCCAAGTTCAAATTCATTCATGCTCCATGATTGTTGTTTTTTGTTTTTTGAGTTTTTTTTGTTTTTGAGGGGGTGTTTGTTTTTTGTTTGCTTGCTTGCTTTTGGTTAACAATGCCTTAAGAAACTGTAAGAGAGGCTCCAGGAAAAAAGTCAGAAGGCCTTTTACCTCAAGTGCATTTTTTTTCCTTCATTTGGTGACAAGAGATGTCCAGCTGGGGCTCTGTCTCTCCCATTATCTGGAAATTTCATTTATATCATATATCATGGGAAGCTTCTACAGTATTAGGTTTCCACAATATCATTCAAATGGCCTTTAATTTTAGCTCTTTCCATATTCTCTCCATCATCCTTCTCTTCCCACTGCCTTCCCAAAAATATTTTTAAAGTTTTTGAATTTTTAAAAGAATGTCTTAATAAGATTAAAACAGTACTTTATTCTCAGCTTTTAAATATAGTAGCCACTACTTAGGAGCAACAGAAGATAGCTATTGATAACTAATGGTCGGACTGGCAGCCCTATTTCATCTAGTAAAAATGTATCTAGAATAAGACTTTATATACAACTATAAACTTTCACCAACTTGTACAGTTCTTCAATTTTACACACTCAAAACATTGACTGCTAAATAAGTGTCTCATAAGAAAGCAATTTTCTTCCTACCTCTATTTTCACTGCACAATAAAAGTAGTTATTTTACTGTATAAAGGTTGAATTAATTTGGAATGCAGTTAAAAAATTTAGCAGTGCCATCTGGTGGACACAATTACTGTGACTATAGCTGACTGTGTGCCACATCTACACATTTCATATGAAAAAATCCAACAGGACCCTATTGTGAAATTTAGCTCTCAATATAATGTGATAAATGCATTTTCATTAAAGTACTATATCATTTAAAGTTTAGTCAAGTTGCTTCACTTTTGCTCCTTCACCCTGTCATATGTATATTACTAAATATATCTCTTATGTGGCTCACCTTTGCCATCCAACACTATTCACTGGCATGAATTTTCAGTGATTTTAGTTGGCTTCAGAGTATGGCAGATTCTGTCTTAGCCATATTGTTAACCAGAATGCCCATGTAAGGTATGTCATTACCCTTGAAAGGGAGAACCAACATAGTAGTATTAAAACTTTTTTAACTATAAGAAGAAATTAGTATTAGGTTAAATTATCAGTGTTATTAACTACATGTTAAGGTCAAATATTTTAGTGGAGTCAGTTAACAGGGGTGGCCAGAGTTGTTATGTTTGGCTAACATAGACAAGATTTAACCACAACTATTATGAAAACTCAGTATTTTCCAAAACTGGAGTCATTGTCATCATGCATTTAAGGGATGAACACAAGAATTAGACCAATTCTAAAGAACACAAAGAGTACATCTTAAAAATGACATAGGGACTCAGTGAAAACACCTTTTTGATCATAAAGAAAACTTCACATAAAAACAAATAAATTGACTGAAAATAAAATGACTACTTGGAAAAATAAGAAATTCTCTACTATGGTGCTATGATGTCACCTCCCTGATTATTGATTTAAGAAGTTTTCAAGTAGGATCACATATAATTATATAAATTATATGCACTTGGGAGGCAAAGTAAGGCCAATATCTAAGGCCAGTCTGAGAGTCAGTCATGGCTACAAAGAGAAACCCAGTCTACATACATTATGTATGTATGTATGATATTATATTATATATATAATATTAAACATTAAACATTAAATGAGAGTATCTGAAATATAACTCATTTTTTCCTCTAAAGTTTTTACTTCCTTTTGTAGGTAGATTATGATTTTGAGTCTTTGGAGATATTATTTATGTGAATACTCATATAACAGACAAGGGAAAATAAACTTTTCCTTATGAATAATTATTTTCTACAGCATGATCATCTGATAATCTGTTGTTAAAAGTAATATTATCAGAAAAATGACATGGATATGCATAGACTTTAGGGATATCTTTAATATTTAAAGCACTAACTGTCTCTTTTAGTGGGAACTTGTACCCTCTACTTGATATAGGTTCTGGGAAATGTGAAAGGATAGGTTTTAAATAATCACTTAATATATTTAGCTTCAGTCACAAAGTACAATGTTTTAATGTTGATTGACAGATAGCACAGTGCCTTGCTTTCATTTCTAAAGATTATTTTATATGTAGATTATAGAAATACAACATTCTTAGCATTTCATTCTCTTTTGTATTTAACAGTTTTGGTCCTCTTACAAGTGTTTCAATAAATTTTAATAGCATATCCAAAGAAATTACTAAAATTTATCCTATCTTGACATTTAAAATCAACTTCTTAAAAGAAAAAAATTCCAAAAAACTTTGGAAGGAATCACACAAAATAGTATTTTTGCATAACTGTACTAGAAGCCGCAGGAACTATAGTCTACATGGTTTTATAGAGAAGGGAAAGACTTTCATTAAAAAGAGCTTTATTTTCTTCTATCTGTTCTAAGCTACACTAATATACATACAACAGCATTTCCACTGAAAGAGAGCATCATACATATATTAACTTGCAATGATTATATAAAGTCATTTATAATGAAAACTGTTATTCTTTCAAATAAATTTAAAGAAAAAGAAAGAGGTATGTCATAAGGTAGGTGTACTTCTCCATGGAAGGAATTCAAATATGGTTGCAAACATACTAAAATTTTATGTTAAAAGTTAAAAGCTTAATATTGAACTCTTTGGTAAATAGTATAATACTGTTTGCATCGACCCAAGAGATATATCTGACTCTCTCTTTCATTCTTCTCTCTCTCTCTCTCTCTCTCTCTCTCTCTCTCTCTCTCTCTCTCTCTCTCTCTTCCTATGTGTGTGTATGTGTATAACTCTGAAAACTTAAAAATTTCCCTATGATTCTGTAGACTTTAACATCTATGTACCACTTACAAAAACCCTTTCTGTACCACATACAGAACATAACACATACAGAAACTTTTTCTGTAATCATCTATCCAGGGATTTTGTTGGGTTACTTCCAATTTTGTTCCTTGCTAAATTCACTTTTTAATAATTCCCTCTGAGACTGATTAAATTATTGAAATATTTTACACAGACTTAACTGAAGGTAATTCACAGTAGAATACAAAAGTTTCATTCCACCTTTTGAGAATCATCTAGTTGCCCTACTATAATTAATAACTAATTGTGACAAAGCAAAGCAGTTTATTAAGTTTGAAAAATTATCTTCTCGATAACTAAATTGTACCTAGAAACAAGCAAAATCCCAGCTCACATTAACCTTCTCAAAGTCACAAATTTATCTTTTGGGACTCTCTAACTAATGCACCTAAGTATAGAAGTGGAGTATTAGGTAAATCATCCATAGGGAATCACTATGTTTGTAAACCAGCAATATAAAATTGGCTTGAACATACTATATTGAGAAAGACTTTTTATTTAATTAGAAATATTTTTAAAAATAGTCTCAGGGGATGAAAATAATTAATAGCAATGATAGAAGAGTATTACATAAGTTTTTGGATTGATTCCAGTGTTCACTGCATTGAAGGTGCAAATTTACATTGAATAAAATACTTCAGAAATCGCCAATATTTTAGGAGAAAAAGAAACCTAAAGGGATTAATGGAAGAAGAAGCTGTCTCAACACTGAGATGAAATTCTCTCAAAAGAAAGGCAATCAGAAAATATTCTCTAAAAAATATATTCTCATCAATTTAATAAATTCTTAGGTTTAAAATGTGGACACAGTTATAGGAAATCTTAGAACTAAGCAAACAGATTGTTGTATTGCAGCTGGGAACTTGAACCTTTGATGAGTGTTAAAATGTGTTTATTACTTTGTGCTTTAAGAAGTTCTATTTTTAAAATATGAAGAACTTTATGCTATGTCACACACAGATTACTATAACATGGCTAAGTATAAAAACAGAGTATTAAGTTAAACATCTATAGAGAATCATGTATTGTAAATCATCAATGCAGAATTGGCTTGAACATACTATATTGACAAAGACTTCTCTTGCTTTAAGACTTTATATTTAATTAGAAATATTTATATAAACACAATGTATGAAAAAAATCAATGGTAACAGTAGAAGAGTGTTATGTTTGTGTTTCCAAAATAGGTGTGTGTGTGTGTGTGTGTGTGTATGCATGTGTGTGTGTATCACACCAATTAAAGAGAAACAGTCCATTAATTTGAGAGAGAAGAGAGGTACATAGGAAGGGTGTCTTAAGATTTCATTGCTGTGAAGAGACAACATGACCACAGCAACTTTTACAAAGATATACATTTAATTGGATTGGCTTACAGTTTCTTTCTGTTTAATCCTTTATTACCATGGTAGGATACACAGCATTTACAGGCAGGCATGGTGCTGGAGAAGGAACTGAGAGTTCTACATCTTGATCTGCAGGCAGCAGAAAGGACTGACTCACTGGCATAGCTTGACCATAGAAGACCCCAAAGTCTATTCTCACAGTGATACATTTCCTCCATATGGCCACACCTAATCCAACAAAGCCATGCCTTTTAATAGTGCCACTTCTTAGGAGGCAAGTATTCAAAACATGAGTCTGTGGGGGCCATATTTATTCAAATCCCCCACATTCCAATCCCTGTCCCCATAGATTTGTAGCTATACCATAATGCAGAAACGCATTCAGTCTAACTTCAAATATAAAAGTTCAAACTTCAAATTCTTTTCTGAGATTCTTGTAATCTCTTAACTCTAATTCCCTGTAAAATCAAAATGAAAAAGCAGATCACATACTTCTAACATACAGTGGTACAACATACAGGATATTCATTACCATTCCAAAAGGGAATATGGTGAGGAAATAATGAACCAAAGTAAGACTGAATGAACACTACCTAAATCTCTCTCTCTCTCTCTCTCTCTCTCTCTCTCTCTCTCTCTCTCTCTCTCTCTCTCTCTCTCTCTCTCTCTCTCCAGCCTTTCTCGACAGATATTCCACAACTCTGGCATCTCCAACATTTTGGGGTCTCCAAGGCAACTTCAACTTCACAGCTTCATGAAATGGCCTCTCTGGGCCTCCAGGCACAGATAGCCCTGCCACACACCTGGTTTCGGCAACTTCCTAAGTAACAGAGGGAGATTCCATAACCTCTTTTGTTCTATCCTTGTCTAATGCCAGAACCACATGATTGAAGTTGCTAGGTTCTGCTGTTTGCCGGAATTGAAACATGGCCCCCTTGTTCAATTACATCTTCACCAGCTTTCTGTTTTCCATGGTTTCCTTCATTTAAACATGGCTGTCTGGAACTTGCTCTGTAGAGCAGGCTGACCTTGAACTTAGAGATCTGCATGCCTTTATCTCCAGAGTGCTAAGGCTAAAGGTGTGTTCCACTATGCCTGGACAAAAGCTATTTTTTAATTCCTTCTCACAAGATGGAATTCCTCTCACAAAGTTAGCTGGGTGAGATCTTTCCCTGAGGTCACCTTCCATTTATTTCATTTCTTAATATTTAGATCCTTGAAAATAGAATTTAGCTCCAACCACTTTTTGGTACCCCTAGGATTTAGCTCCAACTACTTTTTGGTACCCCTATTCTCCTCAATCTGTACATTTTGGTTTTTTTTTCTTGCTCAATTTACTCCTGTTCATCAAAATGCACTTCATAAGAGTGAATAGTAGTAACCACACAATAAAGTCTATAGTAGGCTGTTTTGAATTTTCCTTTGGTAATGCCATGAATCTAAATCTCTTCATTTTAGCCTCAGGCAATCTCTTTGGACAAGGGCAAAAAGCAGCCACATTCTTTACCAAAATCTCACAAGAATGATCTCTAGGCAACATACTAAAATTCTATTCCTCTGAAGCCTCTTGAGCCAGGTACCAACAGTTCAAATCTCCCACAGTATCATTGTCTTTCATTAAGACAGATATATCTTAATGTATGGCCCATTAAGCAGAGAGAAAGCATTTCATTGTTTTCTTAACCCAAAGTCCCCAAATCTACATTCCTCCAAACAAACGAGTGGTCAAGCTTACCACAGCAAAATCCCAGTCCCCAGTACTGGGGTTCTGTCTTAGGGTTTCATTGCTATGAAGAGACATCGTAATAGCAATTCTTATAAATAAAAAGATTTAATTTTGGCTGCCTCACAGTTTCATAAGTTTAGTACATTATTGTGATGGTAGGAAACATGACAGCATTTAGGCAGGCATGAGTCTATTGGGGTGGAGGAGGCATACCTATTCAAACCATTACAAAAAGAATAATATTATAATTTCAAAAAATTAAATATTATTATGAAAGAGCATCATAATTAATTAAGTCTTTTAAATTTACCTTGTATTTCTTCTTCACAGTTTTTTTTTGTTGTTGTTGTTGTTTTACCACACAGTAAGGAAAGTCATAACAATTTTACCATTATGAACAAATATGGCAAAATGAATTAACTCATTTAAAAAATATATAATAAGAAATTGTGGGCAGAGAAATGACTCAGCCATTCAAGGCTAGGCTCACAACCAAAAATATTAGAAATTGTAGTATTTTAAGGAACATCTATGTATGGCAACAGACAAATAGGAAAACTGAAAATACACAAAAAATATAAACATAGATAAAGTTAGTATCTAAATGTGTGTCATTGAAAAAATATTTACTTTAGATAGTCATAGAAATTATTTTATCAGATATTAATATAAAATAGCATTTATAAGTAAATTATAGACTAAAAATTAAGTTTTCTTGAAAGAAATAAAAAAATCACAGAATGAGGAAAATTTGATAAGTTTTACAATAAAAGCAAGCCAATCTTTATAAAAAAGTCTTAAATTTAACAATAAATAAAACCTGAATTATGCATCTCTTTGATAATATGAAAAGTACCATAAACTTCAAATATATCATTTTGTGTTTTAAAATGAGGTTGAAAGATGCTTCATGTGGTTGAGAGCACTTGTTACTCTTGTCGGGGACCTCAGATGTTCAACGCCCACACTGGGTAGCTCACATATGCCTGTAACTCCCATTCCAGGGGACCTGAATCCTCTTGTGGCCTCCATGGGCACCTGCATGTACATATCACATGCACACACACTCAGGCACATTACATGTAAACAAACAAATAAGAAAAATAAATAAATAAAAATAAAGATAAGAAACTGAATATTATAATCAAGAAAATAGAAAAGGCCTATAGCTCAATATTAGAGTGTTTGCCTAGTATGAACTAAGCTATATGCATTATGTCCACCTTGGAAGAAAAATTAAGAATAGTGACAAGAATAACGACTTGCTCTGGTTGTCATGAATGAACTATATATCATCTGTTATAAATCACAGAATTGCCTTGAATCTAGTACTTTTTTAAAATTACAGATAAAAATCAAAGTGCCAACACTGAATAGTATAATGTAAAAAAGAGATCTAACCTCAATGGCATAAGACAATAATCTTAGAACGAATTGGGTAGTGTTCCCTCTGTTTCTATTTTGTGGAATAGTTTGAAGAGAATTGGTATTAGGTCTTCCTTGAAGGTCTGATAGAATTCTGCACTAAAACCATCTGGTCCTGGGCTTTTTTTGGTGGGGAGACTTTTAATGACTGCTGCTATTTCTTTAGGGGTTATGGGACTGTTTAGATGGTTTATTTGCTCCTCATTTAACTTTGGTACCTGGTATCTGTCTAGAAAATTGTCCTTTCATCCAGATTTTCCAGTTTTGTTGAGTATAGGCATTTGTAGTAGGATCTGATGATTTTTTGAATTTCCTCAGTTTCTGTTGTTATGTCTCCCTTTTCAGATCTGATTTTATTAATTTGGGTACTGTCTCTGTGCCCTCTGGTTAATCTGGCTAAGGGTTTTTTCTATCTTGTTGATTTTCTCAAAGAACCAACTCCTGGTTTTGTTGATATTTTGTATAGTTCTTTCTGTTTCTACTTGGTTGATTTCAGCCCTGAGTTTGATTATTTCCTGACGCCTACTCCCTTGGGTGTATTTGCTTCTTTTTGTTCTAGAGCTTTCAGGTGTGCTGTCAAGTTGTTAATGTGTGCTCTCTCCAATTTCTTTCTGTAGGCACTTAGAGCTATGAGTTTTCCTCTTAGCACTGCTTTCATGGAGTCCCACAAGTTCTAGTATGATGTTCCTCATTTTCATTAAATTCTAGAAAGTCTTTAATTTCTTTCTTATTTCTTCCTTGAGAAAGTCATCATTGAGTAGAGCATTGTTCAGTTTCCACATGGATGTGGGTTTTCCCTTGGTTCTGTCATTATTAAAGACCAGCCTTAGTTCGTGGTGATCTGATAGGATGCAGGGGATTATTTCAATCTTTTTGTATCTGTTGAGGACTGTTTTGTGACCAATTATATGGTCTATTTTGGAGAAGGTACCATGAGGTGCTGAGAAAAAGGTGTATTCTTTAACTTTAGGATGAAATGTTCTATAGATATCTGTTAAATCCATTTGGTCCATAACTTCTGTTAATTTCAGTGTGTCTTTGTTTAGTTTCTGTTTCCACGATCTGTCCATTGGAGAGAGCGGGGTGTTAAAATCCCCCACTATTATTGTGTGAGGTGCAATGTGTGCTTTGAGCTTTAGTAAAGTTTCTTTCAAGGGTACAAATATGGAGACACAGTGCAGGACAGAAACTGAAGGAGGGACCGTCTACAGACCATTCCACCTGGACATCCATCCTATGTGCAGTCACCAAAGGTAGAGGTTGATGTGGATGTCAGGATGTACATGCTGACAGGAGCCTGATATAGCTGTCTCCTTAGAGGTCTGCAAGAGTCTGACATATTCAGAGGCAGATGCTCACAGCTAACCATTAAACTGAGTATGGGGTTCCCAATGGAGAAGATAGAGTGAAGGCTGAAGGAGTTGAGAGGATTCGAGACACCATGAGGAAAGCAACAATCCCAACCAACCAGAGCCCCCAGGGTCTAAACCACCACCCTGGGAGCGCTTAGGGAGGGACCCATGGCTCCAGCTATATATGCAAGGGAGCTATATATAAGTGGGAGAAAAGATCCTTGGTCCCATGAAGGCTGGACGTCGTGGGGGGGGGATACTCGAGGGTGGGGAGGTGAGGTACAGGGAAGGGTGGGTGGGGGTACACCAACGTGGAGGCAGGAGGAGGGGGGAAGGGATAGTGAGTTCCTGGGAGGGAGGGGGGGAAATGGGGTAAGGAGAGAACATCTGAAATGTAAAAAAATTTTCCAATAAAAAATTTCCAATAAAAAAGACAATAATCGTAGAAGTTCAAGATTTGTTATATTCTTATCTTCTTAGTATTATGTCATTTACTAAATGAGGACGGTTTTGTCTTAAGCATAGCTCATTCTTCCTAAAGTTTTGAATATATATTTTCACGTAAGTTTCTTTATTTGACTATTCAAATAATATTAACTTGGACATAGAAGACAACATTAGGGATTCTTCTGGCCAAAGGGGGATCAGTCTTACCTATATTTGTTTAAGCCAAATTTGTAGTGCTTTTACTAGGTAAACCCTGACAGAACATCTGTATTAAGTAATAAAAGAAATTATAGGAAAAATGACAGCATGAGTTTATGTGATAGAGGCAATGAAAATCTAGTGTCACTTTTGTGATCGTCCCGCAGGGCATTTTAGGAAAATCCAAACTCATCAACATTCTCTAAAATATTTTTTTTTTTTTTTTGAGATTTTTTATTGGAAAATTTTTTTTTACATTTCAGATATTCTCTCCTTACCCATTTCCCCCCCTCCCTCCAGGAACTCACTATCCCTTCCCCCCTCCTCCTGCCTCCACGTTGGTGTACCCCACCCACCCTCCCCCGTACCTCACCTCCCCACCCTCGAGTATCCCCCCCCACAACGTCCAGCCTTCATGGGACCAAGGATCTCTTCTCCCACTTATATATAGCTCCCTTGCATACATAGCTGGAGCCATGGGTCCCTCCCTAAGCGCTCCCAGGCTGGTGGTTTAGACCCTGGGGGCTCTGGTTGGTTGGGATTGTTGCTTTCCTCATGGTGTCTCGAATCCTCTTAACTCCTTCAGCCTTCACTCTATCTTCTCCATTGGAACCCCATGATCAGTTTAATGGTTAGCTGTGAGCATCTGCCTCTGAGTATGTCAGACCTTTGCAGACCTCTAAGGAGACAGCTATATCAGGCTCCTGTCAGCTGTACATCCTGACATCCACATCAACCTCTACCTTTGGTGACTGCACATAGGATGGATATCCAGGTGGAATGGTCTGTAGACGGTCCCTCCTTCAGTTTCGGTCCTGCACTGTTTGTTTAAAACACTAAAATATATAATAAAACATTTTAAATGAGTGGATTTCACATACCACCAAGTCTGGAGACCTGAGTCCAACCCATTGATAGAAAGAGAAAATGAACTTATAAAATGTCTCCCCTAGCCTCCATACATATGTCATGGAATGTGCATTCATATGCATACACATACAATCATACACATAAATTATGTTCAATAAACATAATTTTTATTGAAAATGGATTTTTTCTCACACAATTTATATATATATTATGATTACTATTTCCCTTCTCTCTACTCCTCCTGGTTCCTCACCACCTCCTCTCCTATCTGGATCTACTCCTTTTCTGTCTCTCACTAGAAAAAAACAGGATATAATATAATATAATAGAATAAATATAATATAAGTAATATAATAATATTAATAAAATATAATATAATAATAATATAATAATATAATATATAATATGGCAAAACAAAACAGACACATTTGAATTGGATAAAACAAATAAATAGAAGGAAAAGAGCACAACAATCAGAAACACAGTAGTTCTCACTCTCAGGAATCCAAAAAAGAACACTAAACTAGAAACCTTAATATGTTACAGAGAACTTGGTTCATATCAATGTAGACCTCAATCTCTATGAGTTCATAAGAGTTTAGATCATGTTCATTTAGTATACCTAAACAAAAACAGTTATATCAATCAATAGAATCAAATTAAAGACACAAACATGACTCCATACATCTATGGACACATGATATTTGACATGAAAGCCAGAAATACACACTGGAAAAAAGATGACATCTTCAACAAATGGTGTTTGACAAACTATACAACTGCATATAAAAGAACCCAAAAGAGATCCTTATATAAGAGAACCTTACATAAAACTCAACTCAAAATGAATCAAAGACCTCATCACAAAACCAGATACACTAAACCTGATAGAAGAAAAAGTGAATACATTGAACAGGAGACAACTTTCTGATCAGAACACAGATAGCACATGCACTAGATTAGCAACTAATAAATGGGACCTCATGAAATAGAAGCCTTCACTCAGCAAAAGACACAGAGTGGCAGCCTATGGAATGGTAAAAGATTTTTTTTACCAGCTACATAGAGGGCTAAATTCCAAAATATATAAAGATCTCAAAAAAACTAAATATGGAGAAAATAAATGACAATTAAAAAAATGGAATGCAGATCTAAACAGAAATCTCAGAAGAGGAGGCCCAAATGGCTGAGAAACATTTTTTTAATGTTGAACTTCCATAACTATAAGAAAAATGCAGATCTAAACTGCTTTGAGATTTGATCTTACATCCATTAGATTGGCTAACATCAATAAAAACAAGTTACAGTACATTCTGGCAAGGATGTGGCAAGGATTGCTGATGATGCTGAAAACTTGTACTGCCACAATAGAAACAAGTGTGGAGATTCCTCAAGAAAACAGGAGTCAATCTACTTCAAGATCCAGCTATACCACATGAACTTTTATCATGAAGTGTTGTTGAACTTTGTCAAAGGTATTTTTTGCATATAATGAGATGATCATGTGGTGTTTTTTTTTTTCAGTTTGTTTATATGGACACACCAATTTACCTTATGAACATAAATAAAAACTTTTCAATCCAATGTATTTACAAATCAAGTTCTAGAATACCTCAAAAATATCATCCACCATGATCAAATAGGCTTCATCACAAATGTGCAGGGATGGTTCAACAAGAGTAAATGATAAGTTTAAGTTGGTGTGTAACTCTCCTTTATTATTGGGTCTGCTTTGTTTTGTGTGTCAAGATAACTGTGGCCTCATAAAACAAACTGGGCAATGTCCCTTCTGTTGTGCAACATTCTGCTATGAGTAGTTTTGGCATTAACTCTTCTTTGAAAATCTGGTAGAATTATGGACTAAAACCACCTGTCCTTGGGCTTTGTTTTGGTTGGAAAAACTTAATGATAGTTTTTATTTTACTAGGTACAATCAGTCTGTATAAATTGCTATCTGATCTAGTTTTAGCTTTGTTATATGGAATGTAACAAGAAAATTATTCATTTCTTTTAGATTTCCCAATTTGTTGGAGTATTAGTTTTTTAAATATGCCCTCATGATTCTCTGGGTTACCCTGATGTCTGTTCTTATGCCCTCTTTTTCATTTCTAATTTTCTATACTTCTTAATGTGGATAACCTCTCTCTCTTTTAGTTAATTTGGATTAGAATTTGTTAATCTTATGGTTTTACTAAAAAAAAAAAAAAAAAAAAAAAAAAAAACTCTTCGTTTCATTGGTTCCTTGTATTTTATTTTAGTCCTTAGTGTGATTATTTTCTTACACTGTAGTCCTGTGGGTACAGTTCCTTTTATTTGATCTAGAGCTTTCAAGTGTGCTATTAAATTACCATATGAGATCTCTCTCTCTCTCTCTCTCTCTCTCTCTCACCACACCACCACACACACACACACACACACACACCCTTTAAATTTAGTGCTATGAGCTTTCCTTTAGAACTGCCTTCATTGTGTTTTACAAGTTTGGATATTTTGTATATTCATCATCATTCAATCCTATAGAGTCTTTAATTTCTTGATTTATTTCTATCTTGACCCATATTTTATTTTTTTATTATTCACTTTATATCACTTTAATGGCCCTCTCCTGGTCACCCCCTCCCACAATCCTTCCCTCCAACCCCCTACCCTTCTCTGAGCAGGTGGGGCCCCCAGTGGGTATCCTGCCACCCTCCTTCATCAAATCTGTAAAGCTAGGTGCATCCTCTCCCACTGAGGGCAGACAAACAGCCCAGCTAGAAGAACATATCCCACATACAGCTTTTGGGTTATCCCTGGCTCCAGTTGTTCAAGACCCACATGAAGACCAAGCTGTACATCGGCTACATATGTTCTGGGAGGCCTTGATCCAGTTCGTTCAAGTTCTTTGTTTGGTAGTTCAGTCTTCGAGAGCCTTACAGGTCCAGGCTAGTTGACTCTGTTGGTCTTCCTGTGAAGTTCCTATCCCCTTAGAGGTCACAATCCTTCCTTCTGTTCTTCCATGGAGTCCCCAAGCTCCAATCATGTTTGGCTATGGGTCTCTGCATCTGTCCGAGTCAGCTGCTGGGTGGAGGCTCTCAGAGGACAACCATACTAGACTCCTGTCTGCAAGCATAAGTGGTATAATTAATAGTGTCAGGGATTGGTGCTTGCCCATGGGATGGGTCTCAAGTTGGTCCAGTTATTGGTTGGCCATTCCCTTAGTCTCTGCTCCATTCCTCGTACATGCATTTCTTGTAGACAGGATAATTTGGGATTGAACATTTTGGAGGTAGGTTGGTATCCTTATCCCTCCATTGGGGTTCCTGCCTGGCTACAGGAGGTGGCCTCTTTAGGTCCAATTTCCCCAATGCTGTGAGTCACAGATCAGGACATCCCCATTGATTCTTGTGTACTTCCCTTATCCCAGCTCACTGTGTCTTTGTGCAGATGCCCCTTAGCTCTCCACCCACATCAGTTGTGGATTTCCATTCATTCTCATGGCTATCTAGCCATCCCTCCTTACCTCCTCACACCTGATGTTTCCCTTCCCCATTCCCTCTTCCACCCATTTCTATCACTCCATCTGCCTCTTATGACTTTATTTCTCCTTCTGAGTGAGATCAACCATCCTTGCTTCCTTCTTGTTTAGCTTCTTTGGGTCTGTAAAGTGTGACATGATATATGTATTTTCTGACTATTATCTACTTATGAGTACATACCATGCATGTCTTTTTGGGACTGGGTTACCTCATTCAGGATAATATACTCAAGTTTCATCCATGTGTCTGCAAAATTTATGATGTCTTGACTTTTAATAGCTGAATATTATTCCATATTGTAGATGTATCACATTTTCTTTGACTGGGGAACACTCCTCCAGTCTGGTGGGAGTATAAACTTGTACAACCACTTTAGAAATCAATTGGGCATTTACTCAGAAAACTGGGAATAGTTCTATATCAAGGCCCAGATATACTACTCCTGGTCATATATCAAAAGATGCTCATCTCAAAAAGACACTTGCTCAATTATGTTCATAACACCTTTATTCGTAATAGCCAGAAATGGGGAACAACCTAGATATCCCCAATTGAAAAATGGATTTAAAAAAAAATGTGATATATCTACACAACGGAATACTATTCAGCTAATAAAAACTAATAAGTCATGAATTTTGCAGAAAAATGGATGGAACTTGAGAATAGCATCCTGAGTGAAGGAACCCAGTCATTCCCAAAGGAACAAGCATGGTATGTACTCACTTATAAGTAGATATTAGCCAGAAAATACAGGTGCCATGTTACACTACAAAGACACAAAGAAACCAAACAAGAAGGAAGGCCCAAATGAGAAAGCTTGAATCTTACTCAGAAGGGGAAATAAAAGTCATAAGTGGCAAATGAAGAGTGTTAACTGAGAGGAAGCAAAATGGGGAAGGGAATGGGCGATTCATGATCAGGTATGGGAAATGACAGGAGAGATGGTGAGATGCCCATGAAAATCTGAAACTGACATGGATAAGGAGGTGAGGGAGCATCTCCAAGATGAGACTGAGACCTGGGATAAGGTAGCACCCAAGAATCAATGGGGTTTACTTAGCTGTGACTTACAACACTGGGGATATGGAACCTGAAGAGGCCACCTCCAGTAGCCAGACAGGAACTCCAAAGGAGCAATAAAGACACCAACCCACCCACATAATTTTCAACGCAAAATTTATCCTTTCTACAAGTAAAACAGTCATGAGGGAGGGATCAGAGACTGAGGGAATGTCCACCCAATAACTGGCCCAACTTGAGACCCATCCCATGGGCAAGCACCAATCCCTAAAACTATTAATAATACTCTGTTATGCTTGCAGACAGGAGCATGTCCTCTGAGAGGCTCCACCCGGCAGCTGACACAGATACAGATATCGACAGCCAAACAGTGGATGGAGCTTGGGGCTCTTATGGAAGGAGGAAGAATTGTGGGCCTGAAGGGGATAGGAACTCCACAGGAAGACTAAAAGAGTCAACTAACCCAGACCCTTGGGTTTCTCAGAGTCTGAACCGCCAACCAAAGACCATAAATGGGCTGAACCTAGGCCTCCCCCTTCATATGTAGCAGATGTGCAGTTTGACCTTCATGAGGGTCTAGAACAATTGAAACAGGGGCTATCTCAAAACGTATTGCCTGTATGTGGGATATGATCTACTAGCTGGGCAGCCAACCCTGGCCTCAGTGGGAAAGGAAGGCCCATTCTAGCTGAGACTTGTAGTGTCAGGGTTAGGGAGTAAACCCAGGGAGCCCCAACTCCATGCAGAGAAGAGGAGGTATGGGGGAATAATTGTGGAAGGGGGACAGTGAGCAAGTTTTAAAGTAAGTAAAAAAAATTTTAAATTAAATTTTTTAAAAGGGATGTGTCAAAAATAGACTATACTAAAATAATAAATTAAACAGCCCTTTGGTGAATGCAACACTACATACCACAGAACAAATACATATAAACAATGAAAATGTACATTTATATTAATGACTGTACAGTGTTTTAACACATTTAATAAAATTAAAGTAACATTATGCAATATTTAAATTCACAAAAAGAAAGTTAACAAGATCAAAAGAACTTCAGAAAATAAAACAATTATAGACCATGAACATTTCTACGCAGATATTATACATATATAGTATATGCATTTATTTTAGATGTATTATAACTTTGAATATATTAGATCCAAATAAAACAAAATAAAGGCATATAACAACTTAATGCATCATTGTAAGATAGATAAAAATGGATATGAAATTAAAAATGAACTTTATAGTAAAACTCTTGCCATGTCTAAGGGAGAAACTAGAATAAAAATGTTACCCTATAGTTAGAAGGTATGCATATCTGCAGGCGTTGAAATACTCAAATTATTATGAGAAAATATTTTCTATAATATAATGAAAATAATTTTTTAAATTTGGAACAAAATGCATAATTTTAATTGGATATAAAATTTTGAAATAAGGAACATAAACAGGAAATAATTAGACAACTCTTACTGATAATGACCATCAAAATTTATAAGGACAACAATGGCTAGATAGTTTTTAATCAATTCAATGCATATAAATTTAGAAGTAATAAATTTAACTATAATTTTTAAAATTGTAATACCCAGCTATGACACTATGGAAGTTACAGAGAAGAAACAATGAAAATGTATATTGACATTTACATTTATCTTAAAAAGATATATAAATCACTAAAAATAAAATTTAATATCCAAAACTTGGAGATGCCTTTGATTGAACTATTCCATAAATGATTGATAGTGTTGCTTTTAGTTGGCTTAGCAATTTGAAGGAAAATGAAAGTCAATGCCAGGCTATTTTTCTCAGCAATGTCCTCCTCAAAGCATTTTTTACTTCTGTGTTCCTTAAGCTATAAATCAGAGGATTCAACATTGGGATGATAAGTGTGTAGAACACAGCTACAATCTTGCTTTTCTCTGGTGAGGATTTGGACCGAGGCTGGGCATACATGAAGAACACAGTTCCATAGAATAAACTCACCACTGCTATATGAGAGCCACAGGTAGAGAAGGTCTTACGCCTACCATGGGTGGATGGGATCTTCAGGACAGTGGAAAGGATGAAAGAATAGGAAACAAATATGGATTATGGTGGAGATGACGATGAGAGCAGAGAGAACAAACAGCACAATCTCATTCACAAAGGTGTCAACACATGAGATCTTGATCAGAGCTGGGACATCACAGAAAAAGTGGTCCAGCCTGTT
Source organism: Mastomys natalensis (assembly GCA_021653895.1). Lineage (NCBI taxonomy): Eukaryota > Metazoa > Chordata > Mammalia > Rodentia > Muridae > Mastomys > Mastomys natalensis. Next base: position 4,385 of record JAJTUV010002836.1, on the reverse strand, counting down.
TTCTCCACAGAAACGCAAGCTGAAGGTGAATCCTGTTTGTATCATGGAGTTGATGCATCCACAGATATAGGAGCCAGCCACCAAACGAATACAAGCTGGCTGAGACATGTGGACTGTATACAGGAAAGGGGAGCAAATGGCTGAGAAGCGATCATATGCCATCACAGCCAGAAAGAAACCTTCTGTTCCACCAAAAAGACCAAAGAAAAAAAACTGTGTTGCACATTCATTGTATGAAATTTTCTTTTCCTTGGAGAAAAAAGTAGCTAGAGTTTTGGGTGCAATGACTGTGGAATAGCAGAGATCTAAAAAGGATAAATTTTGGAGAAAGAAATACATTGGTGTATGAAGTCTGGAGTCTATTTTAATGACAGTTAACATGCTGATGTTTCCCAATACAATGACCAGATAGATAAGCAAGAACAGTAAGAATAGGGGAACTCGTGCTTCTGGAGATGTCCAGAATCCCAGCAGAATAAAGTCTGTCAGCTCAGTATAGTTCCTGCTCTGCTCCGTTTCATAACTGAGATAGATCTATCTGAGAAAATAGATCACAGAGCATGTGGTCAACTTGTGGTTCCTATTGAGGGAGGGAAATGCTATAATGTTAAATTGATGCTTTTTCAGCTCTTTTTTCCCTTGGCTTAGCTAATGTATTGCAAAAATTAATCCATTCATTAGCTCTAAGATCAAAAGTCCCTACATAAAGTCAGGCATATTATTGGGAGACGCATATGAAAGTTTGAGATGCTTTACAAACTTTCACTACATCAAAATCCATCTCTTTCCAATGGGAGATTCTAATACCTGCTGTATGAGGTGGTTGTGAGAATTACATGAGACACAGCATAAAGCAGTAGTATTTGTAGTGACCCAAACCTATTAAAAATTAATAGTAACCAAATGCTTAAACACATACACATACAATCCTTTAAAATTTAGAAATTCTAAATTGAGTGAAGTACCCCACCACAAAATGCAGTTTTTGGTTCTTTGAAAGGGCATGAATTCTGAAATGTAAATAAATAAAATATCCAATAAAAAAACATTAATGAAGAAAAAACTCTTAAATTTGAAAGGAGCAAGGAAGGATATCTGCAATACTTTGGAGGAAGGAAACAGAAGCGGAAATTATCTAATTATATTATAATCTCAAAAATAAAGAAATAAAGAACATTGTTGTAAGCACATAAAGACCTTGGGACACAGGGGTTTGCAGTATCACAAGGTGAATACCAGCCTGGAAGAATATCATCCAAGTGAAAACTCAGCTTTGTGTCCTCTGTACTAGCCTTATACCGTTAACTTCTGTTTTCTGCATTGTTTTCTGCTCGTCTATGAATGTCAGTGGCTTCCTGTGGGGTAGCCACATTCCAACATCTCTTTCTCTTACTATTTTAGACATATATTTTATTTGTTTGTTTAAAAAATCATTCATGGCTGACATTTATAATTAAGTTCCCCAACAAGAAATTTTTTTCTCTGTAAATATTCATAAAATATAAAACAAAAGTGTCAAAGTCTATATATACAATGTCTCATGTAAGTCCTTAGTAAATATAAACAGTTACTATCAAATATCAGAAAGCACCCAAATAAAAAAATAATGATTTAAAATACCTCAAAAGTTAAAACTAATTAGAAGAATGGATTTTATAATCCTGTGGAACTAACTGGCATGTTTAATTTCAGATCTACAAAAGCAGTTCATTTTCTTTGAGGAACTCAATGAACCTTGAACTTGTACATTTTTATTTCAAAACTCCTTACAATTAAAAGTAAAACAGAGACAGAAGAAGGGAAAATGACTTAGCTTCTGTCGTGTCTTATAAAGGACAAATGAATTGGTTCATAAAATTATGTTTTTCCATCCATATAAATTTGGGTTCTAACCAATGCTCTTTCTGCTGCTGGCTGAGTCATCTCAGGAATTTGGTTAAATTCCATGTTTGTATTTGATTATCAGTAACCTGTGAAATAGAAAATTGGCCCAATAGATTGTCAGAAGGATTGCCCAAAGTTACATATAAAAGTTAAGTAAAATATCTAGCCACTGACAAATGGAAAGTATTGAATAAATAAGATCTACAGAAAAATAAATAAGTAGCATCTACAATAAAATTACAGTTTTTATTTTTGAAATCCAAACACCTTACTACTTCAAATATGGCTATCTAAAAATTCTCACTAAAGAACTTTAAACGTTTTTTGATCTTTTAAAAGTGATTTAGGAAAAGTATAACACCTGACAAAAATGATTTGTCTTTCATATAGATTCTTCAAGTATCAAACCTCATGCACAGAGCAGATTTGTTTGTTTCCTCTTACCACATGCTCTCACCTCATTAGCCTTACAAGAAATTCCTTTGCTGGGTCTTAAGGCAAACTTAAGAATAATTCTTTTATATTATGTAAATGTGAAAATGAAAATACCTCCTATGATTGAAGTTCTTTAATCCAGCTGCATAATACTCTCAAACAAGGAAAGAAAATCAGAAACTTGTATTATATACACATATATTTCCATTTAAAATAAAATAAGCCCCAGAGGTCAATTAGGTCAGCATTTGATATATTTTCTGACTCAGTAGAATCACCTGGGAAATTGTTTTCCTTTTCTATTTAATACTTTTTCCTGGGTAGCACCTTAGTACTAATTAATCTGAAATTGTGAAATGTCTACAGTGAGATGAGTTTAGTGTAGGATTGTTCATTTTCTGATTCCTAGTGACTCTTAAATTTCAGTCTATGAAGAAGTTTGGAGATAAGTAAAGTAGAGTCCAATGCTTCCAAGCAAAACAAATATTTCCTCACTCAAAATTATTCATTGATTACAAAGAATCTTTGAAAGGATATTATATTATTTTACAACTACTGCTTCTAGGAGTCCCTGCCTTTATTCAACAGAAACGTAATAAACCTCACACAATTCTCTTATTTCTGATGTCAGTTCATGCTGAGAAGTGGATCACACATTTGTAATATTGCTACTGAATAAACACTTATGTAATACTGATGCTTGATGTAAAAAAAAAAAATAGACCCAACCCCATTAAGACATATTCCTTCAGTGTTTTTGTAATTTCCACTTTATGTATGTAGCTTTTCTCAGAATTGAAAAGTTATTTAGAAATAACATAAAAATAAAATACCTTTTTATATACTGTATTGGATATTTATATGGGATATTTGAAGAGGCATTTGAGTTATGAGGTCCAAATAATTGAATATAAAATGTTGTGTATTTAAATCACAGGTAATTTTCTGATTACTGTCAATTTATAAAAATAAATGATGATATAAAATAATCAGAAATAAAAGTATAATGAGAAAATATATATATATATATGCTTATATACTAAGGTAACTTCTAAAACTATTTAAATCACATCACTATTTCTGTAAAATCATTAATTCATTTAAATAATACGAATTGAGAAAAGTTTATCTTCCAATAGATTTCCAGGAAAATTTCAAAATAGAGTGGGCTGTCTATTAAGGAGCAATCATGGCTCTCTGCTTCACCCTATTCTAGAGACAGCCACATCTTTTCATGCAGTGTCAACCTCATCCTATAGACACAGTGGTCAGTGTGAACGGATGTGGCCATATTGGGTGCTTGGTTACCAAGGCTGCATTCTGCTCTGAAGTTAGCAAAGTGGAGACTTTTGACATCAAGACCCCTTCATTGACCTCAACTACATGGTCTATATTTTCTAGTATGACTGTACCCATAGCAAGTTCAACAGCACCATCACGACTGAGAATCGAAGCTTGTCATCAATGGGAAGCCCATCACCATCGTCCAGGAGCCAGATCCTACTAACATCAAAAGGAGTGATGCTGGTGCTGAATATGTCATGGAGTATCCTCATCTTCACCACCATGGAGAAGGCCAGCACCCACTTGAAGGGTGGGGCCAAAAGGGTCATCATCTCTACCCCTTCTGCTGATGTCCCCATGTTTGTGATTTGTGTGAACTACGAGAAACATGATGACTCACTCAAGATTGTAAGCCTGTACCACCAAGTGTTTAGCTTCCATGGCCAAGGTCATCCATGACAACTTTGGCATAATGGAAGGGCTCATGACCACAGTCCACGCCATTACTGCCATTCAGAAGACTGCAGATGGCCCCTCTGGAAAACTGTGGCATGGTAGCCGTGAGGCTGTCCAGAACATCATCCCTGCATCCACTGCTGCCAAGGCTGTGGGCAAGGTCATCCCAGAGTTGAGCGGGAAGCTCACTGGCAGGGCTTCCATGTTCCTAGCCCCAATGTACCCATTGTGGATCTGACATGCCTCCTGGAGAAACCTGTCAAGTATGAAAACATCAAGAAGGTGTTAAAGCAGGCATCTGGGGACCCACTAAAGGGCATCCAGGG